>QGSO01000429.1:299433-691950 GCA_011037825.1 Carya cathayensis
AAAGAAAAAAATTATCCGCTGCGAATATTGCATAATGCTAGATGCATGTTAGGAACATTGCATCTTATATGTCATGAACGGGGGCAGGTAACCTTGTGTTGCATGTCTCGACGCTTCAAATGTCCGTTCAATCCCAAGCGGAATTTGGGGGCGTCACAGATTGAGTCATCCCTTTTTATGAAGTGTGAGATTGAGTTTTTATTTAGGCAGAGTGATGTCTATTTGACATTTGTCTATAAAGAGTATTAGTAGTAGTGAAGTCCAAACCAGTTTAATTGTATACTAGTGGAGTTCCAAATGGTTAATATGAGATATTTCTGCAAGCATTCAGTCATGAATGTAAATTTATCTTGATAAATGAATGAACGATGACATTTCCTTTAGAAAAAAATAAATAAGTATTATATAAGTCTTTTGTAAAAAAATGAGTCTCACTAATAAAGAATAATTTTTTAACACTTTTTAACAAAATTTTGCACGAAACTTATTTACTTAATACTTTTTTTTAAAGAAAAAGGTCATCATTCATTCATTTATAAAAAAAAAACTTACATCTATGACCAGATACATACGTGATATTCCCATATCAACCATTTAGAGTTCCACCAGTACACTACTGGACTGATATAGACTTCACTGCTGCTGATACTCTATACAGAAAAATATCTAAGAGACAACACTTTGCTTAAACAAAGACTCAACCTCTACGGACACAACTGTCAAAGAGACAAACTATTTTTTTATTTTTACCATACAATAAGGAAAATAAAAACAAAATATAATATATTACAATTTGAACCAATTTCGATATACTTTGATGGGGTGCAAAGGCAACAAGTTTGTCTCTTTTCAACCACAAAAGTCATATCTGAAAGATCTATAAGTGGTGATTCTGGTGATCTGGCACGTGTAGCTAAAAAAGCTACCGGAAGGACCACGTGTAGTTGTGAGAGGCGCGTGAGGACCATGCGTGATGCTTTCTACAAAATCACCACTATCCTTCAAACAATTTGCAGTTTGAGAGTCTTGTCTACCTAATATCACCAGATACATACGTGATATTCCCATATCAACCATTTAGAGTTCCACCAGTACACTACTGGACTGATATGGACTTCACCGCTGCTGATACTCTATACAAAAAAATATCTAAGAGACAACACTTTGCTTAAACAAAGACTCAACCTCTACGGACACAACTGTCAAAGAGACGAACTATTTTTTTTTTATTTTTACTATATAATAAGGAAAATAAAAACAAAATATAATATATTACAGTTTGAACTAATTTCGATATATTTTGATGGGGTGCAAAGGCAACAAGTTTGTCTCTTTTCAATCATAAAAGTCATATTTGAAAGATCTGTAAGTGGTGATTCTGGTGATCTGGCGCGTGTAGCTAAAAAAGCTGCCGGAAGGACCACGTATAGTTGTGAGAGGCGCGTGAGGACCATGCGTGATGCTTTCTACAAAATCACCACTATCCTTCAAACAATTTGCAGTTTGAGAGTCTTGTCTACCTAATACTTGTACATATAATTCCTTATGGAAAAGTCTTCTTGCAGGCCAAAAGCAGACCGAATCGCGCACCTTCGATGACGTGGACTAAATGAAACGGCGCGTTTCATCTGATAAAAGTTGATGCAGAAGCTTGGGTTCAAAATAAAGATAAAACGGTGGGTGGGAGATGAGACTACCAAGCGTTCCTTCCACTCTTCACCACCGTCGTTGAGCGCGTGCCATCTGATGCAGATGACATGATTCTTCAAGCACTTCCAGTACCTCGGTCTCCCCTTCTGCTGCTGTGCAAGGGCTAATTCAAGTCTACCAACTACATCCGACTAAATTATTTTTCCAAAATAATGTGTTATTGTATAACAGGGAAAAACAAGAAGAAAGCAGAATCATCACAACCGCCACCAAAGATGAGAACTTTTTTTTTTCTTTCCTAGTTTTGACTGTAATCTTAAACCCCCAAAGAAAGAAAGATGAAGTTGAAGAGAGAAGATAAGAGGAGGCGAGAGAATGTGGCCATGAATTTCACATGGAAGTAAATTTCAACCAAGATTAAAAAAAAAAAAGAAAAAAAAAAGAGAGTAAATAATCAGATAAATGGATTTGGGGGAGTTGGTCGGAACTGTGAAATTTAGAAGAGGGTGTGATTTTTGGTACAGTCTGTAGCGTAAGGGACTGGAGGGCAGAAGAAATTTAAGAAGTAAAAGATAAACAGTAAAAATGAGCAGCAGAGTGGAGACGAAGACGAAGAGGTAAGTCTCTTTATAATTTTCATCTTTTACTTTTTCTATTTGATTTTTTTTTAAATTAAAAAAAAGTAAACATCTCCACCTCCACGTAATCTTCGTACGCGGTTTGGTACGCTAACTGCTTGCATCTAGCAGTTCTCATTTTTTCTTACTAATTGTATAAAATTACATATCATTGATTATTTTAAAATTTTTTAAATATGTTTAAAATACATGTAAAGAACAAAAAATGAAAAAAAAATTGGTACGTGCGGCATGCCCAACAGTAACTGTTGGGTAGCATAGTAGCAGGACTCTTATGACATAGGATAGAATGATTGGGTACAATTTAATATTATTATTAAGAAAATGAAGGCAGATAAATTGGAAATAGTGCAATATTCACGCAACACAGATTTCAATCGTGGTCAAAATATATCGAACAGAATTCAGACCCGCCTCACACTCGCCCACTCTCTCCTCTACAATTCTCTCTCCCTCTCTCTCTTTCTCGATTCTCTCTCTCCCTGTCCCTCCGACAATGGCATCGACGATTCCCGAAAACCTCACGCGAGACCAGTACGTGTTTCTGGCGAAGCTGTCCGAGCAAGCCGAGCGTTATGAGGAAATGGTCCAGTTCATGCAGAAGCTGGTGCTCGGCTCGACACCTGCATCGGAGCTCTCCGTTGAAGAGCGAAACCTGCTCTCCGTGGCCTACAAGAACGTCATCGGCTCTCTCCGAGCCGCGTGGCGTATCGTCTCCTCGATAGAACAGAAAGAGGAGGGGCGGAAGAACGAGGAACACGTTACCCTAGTCAAGGACTATAGATCCAAGGTTGAGTCCGAGCTCTCCCAGGTCTGCGACAGCATTCTCAGGCTTCTCGACTCTAATCTCGTGCCCTCGGCCTCAGCCAGCGAGTCCAAGGTCTTCTATTTGAAGATGAAGGGGGATTACCATCGCTACATGGCCGAGTTCAAGTCCGGGGATGAGAGGAAAGCCGCTGCCGAGGATACCATGCTCGCGTACAAGGCTGCTCAGGTACTCTCGCGGCTTTTCTCAGTGTTTGGTTGCTCAGATAGTGAGAGAAAAACGAAACGGAAGTAGAATTTTTTGTGGATTTAGTAAAAGGCGCTTTGGACTACTTGGAATTGAGATCCAAACTATCATGGATCTGAAATAATTAAAATATAACTAGACAGGGCGCTTGAGAAATTGAAACATTGGGAACTCTCTTTCACTTATTTTCCTTAAAAACAGATTCAAAAATGATTGGAAATTGGGAATATTGATCCATTTTCAAGGCACGGTGGTTGTGGTTAGGATTCAGTAGGGTTGACATGTGGGGTTCCCATTTTTGTGGGTTTTCGAATTGGATTTGCTCATATCGTGCTTGTTGTTGTTTGTGTGCTTGTTAAGGATGTTGCGGCCGCAGATCTTGCCCCAACGCATCCGATCAGGTTGGGTCTAGCGCTCAATTTCTCTGTTTTCTACTTCGAGATTCTCAATCAGTCAGATAAAGCGTGTAACATGGCTAAACAGGTATGCTTTATATCCTATTACCCTTGAAATGTTTCAAAAAAGAATTTTCTCTTTGTTTAGTCCTTTTCTGGATTTTGACTTAAATGATTCGGCGGAGCTAAGCTAATTATGGTATTTGGTTCAGTGGAGCTGGGTCGAGTTTATTTCTGCGAAGCTTTTTGTTTGAAGATTCCAATACCATTGATTTTAAAGTACTTTTTGTCAGCTATAGACATAGATGAGCAATGTGAACATATATTTGGCTCACGGCTTTCATATATTTGGATTTAGAAAGTCGTTATTTGTACACATAGACCCTCGAAGAAAAATAGCAGTGGCCCCACAAATGTTATGATGTATATGACCCAAGTTTAACTAACAGTTCCCCCCCCCCCCCCCCCGGGGGCGGGAAAAAAAGGTTGATGAACTTGAACTTTGCGCTCATTACAATCACAATGATAATTTTGTATAATCAAGGTTAGTTTTTTAGCAAATTATTGTGTGAGGGTTGGTTACCAATCACTTGCGTGATCTCCTAGCAAAAAGAACAAAACAAAACAATCAATCACTAAATCCATGCTTCTCTCTGCCTACATGCACGTGTGAAATAAAATTGTGAAGCCAAAAATGCCGAGTATCATTCAGATGGTTATGATAGTCGAAGAAATTGATTGGTTCACATGTCTTAATTTGGAGTACATTTTGCAGCTTGTAGTTTTTAGTCCATTCTGATCGCGTCAGTAGTCTTTTTTAAACCATCCAAAAGCTTTTATCCTTTTGCTCCAAAGAGTGATTAAAATTCATATGGAGAACTTATGGGATGGTGATGATGCTAGGCCATGGGTAGAAAATACACTAAGAAGATGCACAGATACATCCACTCTATTCCTTTGTATCTGAGAGGGTGGCTGGTTTTCTGTTTTCTTTTCCATTGCTTGATGTTTTGCATGATTCACAAAATTGTTGGATCCCATGGTGATGTTGAAGCCCCCTACTCGTTAGCAACATAATTGTCAGTGAGTTGCTAATTTCACCATGTGCTTCATCTCGGGTGAGATGAAGGACAAATCACCTATATGAAAGTATACATTGTATGCTTGATTTACTGTATTCTAGTTACAGATCACGTCCACTGAGTATATTGCTACTATTCTGAAAGAAATAAGCTGCACTAGATGTAATGAGTCATACACATAAAGCCTAAATACATATTGCCATGGTAGCTCTCCTATTTTAATGATTCATACATTTATTTATATACAACATAAATAAATATATACAACATTGTGGCTTTAGCAGCATTAATTACGCAAGTCTTTCATGTTCTGCATTTTCATGGAGAAAAATGCCATCCTTGTTTTCCATCCATAAATTTTAAAAATTCTTTGAATTGTTTTTACTTTTTTTAAGGCATTTGAGGAAGCCATTGCTGAGCTAGACACTTTGGGAGAAGAATCATACAAGGACAGCACTCTCATTATGCAACTTTTAAGGGACAACCTAACACTTTGGACTTCTGATGCACAGGTCAGTCCCCCCCCCCCAATGAAAAGTACCATGAGCTTCAAAGACTGGATAACTCACTTGATCAGGATTTAACATGTGATTATGTGTTTGCCTTCCTGCAGGACCAGTTAGACGAGCCATAGAACAAAGATTTGTAAGCTTGATGGTTGATGGTCCTATGCTTCTTCTGGAGGAGGTGGTGGCTTGGAATGTCATTTGTGTGCTGATTAAAAAGTGTGTAATATATGGAAGGTTCTGGGTATCAACCCATAACATATGTCTTAAACATTCAAACCAAAACTTGTTCTTAAGATTTTTGGAATTGGTATGGAAAGGGTAGGTTTCAAGAGTACGTGCTAGCTAGCTATGTATTATCAAAACTTCTGGTTTTTTCCTTTTTAAGTGGGAAATAGAGAGTTGAAGCAAAGAAAGTGTGCGTTATGACTAGCCCTGTTTCGCTATGTTTTTTTTGCCTTGCATGGATTAAACTTTAAAATATTCCTTTTTAATGCATATATAATCTATCAGTTACTTGCTGTATGCCTTGCGGCTTGCCTATAGTTTAGAAATTACAACTGCTGCATGTAGGGTTCAAGGAAGTAGCTGGAAATTTCATGTTGTTGTTCTGGCGTCTAGATAAGCTTCAGCCGGGATGGATCTAGGGCTGACCATGCAAGCAACGGCCTCAGTGATGTCATATATTCTCAAGTTTTTAGTGGTCTATGGGTTTGAGCGTACTGGTTCTAGGCCCATTGCGGCCCATATAAACTGAGAACCTGGAGGACAGAATTTGGATTTTGCTCAAGAATGAAGAAACTAAACTAGGTTATTTAGGGCTGCAAATAGCTCTGCTTGAGATTCTTCCTTTCTTCTTTCAAAGTATCTGACATTAAATTCTACGGGCTCATATCGTAGGTTAATGATTTGAGACCTTCTCTAGGTTCGATATTCATTGAAAAATTGACTCGGCTGCAGCTCTAGATAGGGAAGGGTAGGGGAGAGTAGCAGCCGGTCCGGACCAGCAAAACCAACTGACATGGCCATTTCGGACCGGACTGAGAGTAGGTTCGGTTTGTCTCGGTCTAAATTTTAGTGGACCGATTAGTTTCTGTCAGGTCTTGGTCTAGGGGTTTTTTAACCCCAGACCGGACCGAGTAATAATATATATAATATATTTTATTATTTATATAATATTTATAATTATATATAATTAATTATAATTTTTATCTAACCTCATAGGTTAATATTTATAATTTTATACTAATACTAATATTTATACTAAGACGAAATTACTAATAGTCTAAATTAATACTAATATACTATTATATAGTTATACAGATATTAGTATTAGTTAACTTAATATCTAATACGCTAGTATTACTATATTAGTAATAAGATTATAAGAATATTAGTATTAGTTAATTTAATATCTTTTTTTTATTTATAGGTAATAAGTAAGCTTTATTAAAAAGATGGGCATAACCCAGGTACACTGGAGGTATATATGAGCATACCCTTATTTAAGAACTAGAAACATAAACAAGGAAATCATGGAAGCTTTGGCCATTAAAATCTAATGCAATGACCCATAAAAATAAAGTCTTCCAGAAAAAACTCTGAAACTCTTCCGATGAACGTTCATGATTCTCGAAAAGTCTCTCGTTTCTTTCATTCCAAATACACCAACAAATACAAATTGGAGCCATCCTCCACAAAGATGCAATTTTGCGGAGTCTCGGTGATTCCTCTCCAGCTTGCTATAAACTCCACCACCCGCCCCGGCATTACCCATGCTATTCCAATTCTGATGAAGAAGTAGTTTCATATCTCACTTGCGAACTTACAATGTGGAGTATGTGATCCACAATCTCACCATTGTTTCTACACAAACAGCACCAGTCCACACTTATGAGACCACGTCTTCTAAAGTTATCAATGGTCAAAATCTTCCTTATTGCTGCTGTCCATACAAAGAATGCAGCCTTGGTGGGTGCTTTACTTCTCCAAATATTCTACAACGGAAACTTAGGCCTTTGTTGCATGGTATTGGCTTCGTAAAAAGACCTCACCGAGAATTTCCCCTTTCTATTAGGACTCCATACCATCACATCTTTAGTTGTGGCAGCAATGGGCACACTATACAGTAGATTCATAAATTCCATGAAGTCATTTACTTCACAATCGTTTGCATCCCTGATAAGGCTAATATTCCACTCCTATGTGTCTTGATTGATCACCCTCAAATCAGCCACCGTAGCTGCTTTTTCTCGTGCAATAGTGAAGATTGTGGGATAGGCAACTTTTAGAACCATATCTCCCACCCACCTATCCATCCAAAAACTGATCCTACTACCATCCCCCAAACACAACCGGGTATTACAATGGAAGGAACTCTACCCCTTCATTATATACTTCCAAAGCCCCACTCCATAAGTCCCCCTTCCCTCTTTTGAACACCAACCCCCACATTCACTATCATATTTTATGTCAATCACTCCTTTTCATAATGCTTCCCTCTTAAAATTATACCGCCACAACCATTTATCCAATAATGCCGTATTAAAAGCCCTTATATCCCGAACCCCCAGCCCACCATCTCTCAACGGGGTACATATCTTTTCTCATCCTACCAAATGAAACTTAAACTCGTCTCCTATCCCATCCCATAGGAATTCTCGCTGAAGTTTCTCCAGTCTCTGTGCTATGCTAGCAGGGAGTGAGAATAAAGATAGGAAGTATGTAGGGAGGTTAGATAGAGTACTTTTGATCAAAGTAACCCGCCCCCCTTTTGATAAGTATACCTTTTTCCACCCAGCCAGTCTACGTTCACATTTTTCCAGTACCCCCTCCCAAATAGACTTTGCTTTGAATGAAGTCCCCAACGGAAGGCCTAGATATTTCAAAGGCAGGGAGGAGACCACACAACCCAAGATGTTAGCTAACCCACTGATGTTATTTACTCCTCCCACCGCAACCATCTCCGTTTTAGCAAGATTGCTCTTCAACCTGGACACGGCTTCAAAGCAACGCAAAATAGCCTTTAGAGATTCAATATGACCTGCATCTGCCTCGCAAAACAAAAAAGTATCATCTACAAACAAAAGGTGAGAAATAATGATAGAACCATGATTGCCCCCCACGGTAAAGCCTGAGAAAAAGCCACCCCCTACTGCCGCCGACATCATTCTACTTAATGGCTCCATTATTAGAACAAATAAGAGAGGGGATAAAGGATCTCCTTGCCGCAACCCTCGCGAGCTATTAAAGAATTCCACTGGGTCCCCGTTTACCAAAACCGAGAATCGCACCGTTGATACACAATGCCTTATCTAACTCCTCCATCTTGCTCTAAAACCACATCTACCCAACATATAAATCAAGAATTCCCAATTCATATGGTCGTACGTCTTCTCCATATCAAGTTTGCACAAAATACTTGGGATCCCCGACCTGATTCTGTTGTCCAAACATTCATTTGCTATAAGAATTGAGTCTAGAATTTGCCTCCCATTCACAAATTCGTTTTGGGATTTAAAAATGATCTTTTCCATTACCGTACTCATCCTATTGGCAAGAACTTTTGAGAGTATCTTATACACACTGCCCACAAGACTAATTGGTCTGAAATCATGGACCTCCATTGCCCCAGCCTTTTTAGGGACTAGGGCAATAAAAGTTGCATTTAAGCTTTTTTTAAGTTTGCCATACGTAAAAAATTTATGAAAAACCAGCATTGCTTCTTCTCTCGCCACCTCCCAACAAGATTGAAAAAAAGCCATAGTGAAACCATCCGAACCAGGTGCTTTATCTTTGTTCATTTTCTTAATTACTAGGTGTACCTCTTCCTCTTTAAACAGTCTCTCCAACCAAGCTCTACTAGATTGATCTATGGCCTCAAAAGCTAAGCATATAGTATTAGTAATAAGATTATAAGAGACTAAGAGTATTAGTATTAGTTAACTTAATATCTAATATGCTAGTATTATTAATAAGATTATAAGAGCATTACTCTTATTTAATAAATGAATATAGTATTACATAGAGTACTAGTAAATGTATTGGGTTTGAAGACAATGGAGATATAGTAAATTAGTAATACTAGTTATTAGTTATTATCTATTAGTACTAGTGTTATTACATATTATTAGTTATTAGTTATTACATCTAGTTATTAGTTATAATATTAGTACTAGTGTATTATTAATTAAGTTAATAACTATTACTAATTTACTATATACTAATAGACTAATAGTATTAGTATTAGTGTATTACTAATATATATAATATATATTAGTAACTTAGTAACTTAGTTATATGTTAGTTATATGTATTGATATATATTACTAATACATATAACTAATAACTATATGTAATAATAGTATTACTATATCTCTTCAAACCCCACACATTTATTAATGCTCTATGTCATACTATATTAAATAATAGTTAAATACTCTTATTATTAATACTCTATGTAGTTATATTAAATACTATATTACTAATAATCTATGTAGTTATAGTGATTTAATACTAACATATTACATATTAAGTTAACTATACTAATACTATTATAAATTTATACATATATGATATATTATAATTTATATCATAACTCTTATAATATGTTAATATATTGATATATACTAGTACTATATATTATAGTTAATAGTTATACATTAAAGAGTATAATAATACATTGATATTAAATATATATAGTTATAGACTTATAATGATTTAGTTATTATAAATTTATGATTAGTATAACTATATAATAGTATTAATACTAGTATATTATTAGTTATAGAAAATAAGTTAATAACTATTACTAATTTACTATATATTAATAGACTAATAGTATTAGCGTATTACTAATATATATATAATAGTATACCATATGTATATATATTAAATATATCACAATATAATTACATAAGTATTAAATAAATTGCCATTGGATTTTTTTTTTAATTTTTAAAAAAAAGAAGGGTGGACCAAACAGACTGACTGGATCGGACCGTTCCGGTCCTTATGGAGTTCGGTCCGGTCCAGGGTAGAAAAACCCTAGACTGAATAGGTCCAGTCCGAAAAATCTCCCCGGACTGGATCTCCCCGGACTGGACCGAACTCCCCCTTAGGGAAGGGTGTATGATTTGCGATAGGCCTCATTGTGGCGGTAGGTGGGTAATGTTGTCTTGAGATTTTATAAAATATCTTAAGTGACTTCTAAGGATTGAACTGATTTTGGACCTTATAGAATGAGTAATACTATATAATCATAGAATATGTAAATGCTATATAGTCATTTTAAAAAAAAAAGTAGAATCTATTATTAAATAATTAATTTTTTTTTTATATTAATCTCGTATTTATTCAATTTTTTAAAATAATTGTACAATAATTACGCACTCAAAATTACAACGATTGCAACTAGTTCATGATAGACCATCATCAAATTTTCAGTTTCGGCATCCATTTCTAATATTTCTTAGCAACCAAAATGCAATAACTTGAAGACACAAATCCACAGAGAACAAAGCTGATCATCAGCAAAGCATGACAAACTCAATAGAGAAACATGATCGAGTGAAGACAAATCAAACAAAGATATATATATATATATATATATATATATATATAATTTGAAATCATGCTTATGAACGTGATTAATTTGGTCGAGGAAGCACAAGAAGTACTTTACGTCAGTTTAGTTGAGATGATGACATTATCTTATGGGTGTTTAGCATTTCCATGGTGATCAGAGTGCATTTGACTAACTAACTAAGAAACATCAATCAAAATTAACATTTTAATAAGCTCTTGATATGGACAACAGAGACTAAATATTAGTCTAAGAAACAGCAACTCACCCACTTTTCCCAAGCATTTACTGCTCCTAACACCAAAACTCGGAAATCCACAAAGCATACATTACCCAAACAATGCCTTTTCCTTACAATTTTTTTTTTGGTTTGAGAACTTTGATAAAGACACAACTTGAGCCAAGACAACTGACTTTACCAGCTCATATATATTACTAATCTTAGGATGTTGTGACAAATGAGAATTCAGCCCTAGAGAACATGACCATATATATATATATATATATTGTTTTCTTTTTCTTGTTTCGCGTGGAGATTTTATTTATTTATTTTGACGTATATTTATAATTTTATGTTTTTGTTGTTGTTATTAATATAGAGATTGGGTTAAGGTTTGTCGTGGAGACACAGAAGATGTGGCGCATGTTCTGGAAGCTGCTTTTGATGCCGGACAACGTAGTTGGATTGGTTGCACTGTTTCACATGAAACTCAATGCATAGAGAGAAAGAGAGAGACTCCTTTTTTTATTTTTTAAATCTAATTTTATTTTTCTTCATTTTTCATTTATATTTTTGTTTATTTGACTCACTCCCGATCAGTAAAATAAGTAAACGCTGTTGAGGGTGAGTTAGTTTATATCAGTGGTGAATCTCAAGGAGAGTTGCTTAAATATATATCAAGAATTATTAATTAATGGCAATCTTAATTGTCCAAACTTGGCCAATTCCTTGAAGCCAGATTCAGGGATCTGGATTGATGGTTGTCTTATTGAGAGGTCTTTTTCTCTGGAGATAGGAAGAAATGTCAAAGAAAAAATGCTAGACCTTGGAATATAGTTGTCATAGACTCATAGCATGACTATCTTTAATTTGAAGGGTATAGAAAAGCCGTAGTTTATATGACTATCAAGTGTTTAAGTTTAAACTCAGTCCGGGTTGGATATAAGAGTGTTTTATCTTATCATTATAATTTTTTTAAATTTTCACACAAAATATAATAAATAATTCAATATTTTTAAATTTAAAAATAATATTTTATTTAAATTTTAATATTTATCTCAACTTATTGTCCAAACGGCAACTAAATGGTATCAAAATTTTAGAACCGACGGCATGAAGAATCAAAATTTGATAAGGAATATTTTATTATCTTGAATGCAAAAAGAAGGGTTTTCTTTCTCTTTTCTTTTTTATTTTGAAAGAAAAGGAGGCCCCAAGGCTAGCTACAACGTAGTAACGTACAAGCACCGTTTCTGATAACATATGAACAGACATTGGGCGAGTAGCAGTAAATTAAGGAAGGAGAAAAAAAAAAAAAAAAAAAAACCAAATGGATGAGTTAAAAACATATGCAGTGCGTGTGAGTGACACTCTGTTAAGCTCGGATCTCAAACAGTACTTCAGGAAGACTCTTTTTTTGTTTTTTGGTTTAGGAAGACTCACTTTTAGAAAATGAGGAAAAGTCTGAGGAGGAGGAGGGACCTCACTCGTGTTTCTCAGTCTGCTTAAAATAATGGCGGAAGGGAATATGGTCTTTGAAATTTGCACAGACTGACATGAACCATATCAATATGATATGAGCAAAGTTCTTGGTCGCTTTGGTACTGTCCCTGCAAGCAAACTTTTGAGGGTGAAACGGCAAAAGCGGAAAAGGGTGGATTCCAAAGAGTGTAGAGAAAGAGCATTTCAAAGAATGCAGGAAAAAAAAATAAAGGAGGGAGAGGAGGAGTTTGAAATTTGTGTCACAAAAGTCTCTTTAGAAATCCCATTTTTTTAGCACCTCTCAGTGAATCCAAGAACGAACAAGCATCCTAAGTTAAATGTAGTTACCTTTGTCTGTGGTCCAATTCAGTCCAAGTTTTACCCTAGATATCAGTAATTATGATCATTATAAATCACCCATCTGCTCAAATTCAAATTTTTTTGATGCAATGTTCCAAATTTTTTTGAAAAAATATTCTTCTTCTTCTTGAATTTTGCCATCTCTAACTTGAATTTTCGTTTAAACAGTTTCCTCAATAGTGTAAAAAAATGCAAAACTCAAGAATAAAGAGTAGCATTGTTATTCTGATATCTGTCTTACTACTGAAAAAAAAAAGAAAAAAGAGAGAACAGAACATGTACGACCCTACAAATCTATAAGAGCATGAGGTGAAAATTACAATCATTGAACGATCTAGGAGGTGACAAAATTTCTGGTCAGATTGAATTATTCTTGCACACACAAAGAGGAGGAACTTCAAAACTGCAAATAATTAGTCAATTTGAGAAAACACATAGTCGAGGGGCATCTGGAGAAGGATATTGAACATTTGAACCGAAACAAATTGGACCAATTACTAACATGTTGACAGAGAATGTGTTTGAAGTTTCCATGATTCAGCTCTCCCCCACCTCTCCACAAAAGAAAGAAGAACAAAAGACACAAACAGTAACCAAGGTGTAAAAAGATAAATTGAATCCTCCAATCAACTTAAGATTTATCAGAACCAGAGACTCCTCTCAGTAATCTCGTTAATCTCAAATTAGCACTGCATTAGTTCTCACTAAACCACGTGATTATCTCCTTAATTAGTAATTAGTATTCCCACCTTCCCAATCAAGCAGTCGTTGCTGAATGTTAGAGAAAGCTTGTGTACCCACATTTTTCACAGCCGAGAAGGGAACGCTCCTAAAAGTTGAAAAAGCAGCTAAAGTACATATCTTTTGGAAAATTCCTTGGCCTGTGGAGAGACAATCCTTTAATTTTCTCCAAAGATATTTTTGGCTGATTTGGACAAGATTTCCTCCTTTCATCATTGAGTTCTAGCTTTGCCGGTCACTGAAAATGACATATGCAGGTCCAAGTTTGATGTGCTGGTTGGTTCACTAAATACAATACAAGCTTTATGCCTTTTTTTTTCTTATTATTATATTCAAAGCCAGATCATTTTCTTTAGTAAGTATGCTTAGTTAACGACAATTTAGTTGGTAAACCTCACTGTATTAGAGGGAAATATACAGCGAGAGTCGATCAAACTGTCTGTACTAAGAATGCTTACATGATAAGATTTGATTGGGGCAAGTAGAATACATTTCATAGTAACCTAGCAACTTGGGCATAAAGTATCATACAATGTTGGGAACTAATATTCCTTTCCATCAGTAATCTATGTCTATATATATGTATTTATATGTTGAGAAAGAGTGGCATATCAGAGAAGTAGTGTGGCACATGAAGGCTGTGGTATTGAAAAAGAAAACAAAGAATGAAAAAACTGACAGGTATGTAGCAACACAAATTAAAAGTTGAATCAAGTCAGAAGCAGAATATATATATGTTGGATTTATGCCTTTGTAGCTCTTGATCACAACCAGACATAACCAAAAATATTTCTTTAACACAAAAATACGACCGGCTGGACTCACTCTTATCTCTTCTAATGTCCACATTGTAACGTAATTTATTGATAGCTATATCTATCTATGGATGTTCATGCTGACCAGTCTATCTCTTATTTCTTTCTAAGTGGTTGGTCATGTGCTCATCTCATGGAAATCAGCTTATATCATTGGTATAAGAAATCCACAATATCATTAGGTTTAATACTTGGGATATTTCATGATGTGACAACATCTTGTCACTATAAGAAAATTGGATAGTTATTACCACTCATTTTATGTGAATATGACTATATTATGCTAAAATGAGTCTGTTTTAGCAGGATATAGTCATTTTCGTAGGAAATAAGTGATAATAATTGCTCAATTTTGTTGTAGTGTGTTATTAGAAGCTGATGATTCAATTGATCTCGTAGTTTTACAAGATGACGAGAGGACATGATTCCAATAGCTTACTAGTTAGCATATGAGAAGTAAAAAGATTGAAAGCAATTGCTCTAGAAAACTGAAGTCCCAAATGAGAGTGTAATATCGACAGCACATGGTTATGAGTTTGTTGTATATTTATTTTGATTCATATGTAACCATGACATGGACTCAAGGGCATCACTTGACTCATTCTCTGAGTCACATTCTTCCAACTTTTAATTTCTCATGATTTTGACCAAAATAATTATGTTCTTTATCTTTTAGTCGTGCATTTGTAATACTTTAAATGAATATAGAAATGCAATGAATTAAAATTTAAATTATTTGAGAAAGAGAATTTCTTATACTGCATTAAATTTTAAGAGATTCCAATTATAATTTTGATTACTCATTTTGAAAGTCAGTGACATTTGTTCCAATGTTTTTCACTAAGAGAATTAGGGTTCAAATTCGTTGTCCCATTGCTTAGAAAAAGGGATTATTTTTAGAATATGTTAAGATGCAGCTTTCTTGACAGTCGAGAGACAATAGATATTCTTCACTATCCATATTACATTTCACTCCTATTACTAGACCAAACTAATGCCACCTTTGTTTATTCCTAATGACATTTAAAAAAGAATAATGATAGTAAACCTGTAATTTATTTCATTTTGTCATGATCTCTTGTTAGTATATTGATCTCCTAAAATTGGATATTAGAATTTCAACAGTGAAGAAAAGTAAGGCATATGATACGAAAGTCAATTTATGACAAAAAAACGATAAATCAGTGGTACGAAATATGTCAAAGGATATCATCCATACATATCTAAGCTATAAAGTCCAACGCAAAATTAAAGATACGAATGATATATATATAGATTAACATAGCTTAATGCATGGGATTTAAAAGCACAGTACAGTGACTGAAGAGAGAGAATTTGAATCGACTTTCTTATCGTGGGATTTCACCTTCGTTTTTGAGGGGACCCCTTCCATTTCATTGGTGGCCTAAGGACATCTCACTTTCCAGACAAGACACACACAGCCTCTCTCTCTCTCTCTCTCTCTCTCTCTCTCTCCCTCCCTTTTTGACCTTATCGATGTGTATATTTTTCACGCCAAATCCTTCCCTCCCTCACTCTCTCTCCATTCTAAAAAGAGGCACGCATTTCCTTCATAAGCGCCTCTCAAGCTGTAGTCTTTTCAGCCCAACTTTGAGAGGAAGGGATAGGGGGGGCGAGATAGAGAGAGAGGAGGGCTGCTTCACTTCATAGTATTTTCTGCATTTTTTCCTCGCACAACTCGCTTTTTTCTAGCGTTAACCGTTTTTCTAATATTCTTTGACGAAAAACCTCTACTTCTGCATCTACAATATCTGAAGACTGAAATCCAATTGTACTAAAAACCCAAGTTTTTGCTTCCATTTCTCATTTGATGGAACTCTTTGTTTAGAGAAAGAGAGAGAGTTTTTAGGCCTTGAAAATGGCACCCAGTTTTGACTCTGCAGTTTCAAGCCTTCTTTGTTCGGAAGACAGCAGCTTTTTCGATGATAACGATTATGGTGCCGCGGAGGAGTGTGAGGCCACGTGGCGCCATCGTAATAGTCGAAACCATAATCAAGACCGGGGCTTTGTTGATCCTGATGGATTGCCGCTGCAGAGTGATGAGTATTTGGCTTCGATGCTTGAAAAGGAATGCCAGCATTTGCCTGCTGCCGATTACTTGAAGAGGCTTCGAAGCGGGGATTTGGACTTGGGGGCAAGAAGACGGTCCGTTGATTGGATTTTTAAGGTAAGTTGATGCCTCATTATAATGGGTTTCTGGTGTTAGCGGTTGATCTCTTTTTCCTTGTGTGAAATGAATGGATTATACGTCCATGATATTCTGACATGGGTATAGTGTTTCCTCTCATTATTACCTCTATCTTTTGCTTTTTCGTTGATAAGATGTGGTGGGAACTGGGTATACGCAGAGAAATTGCCGTCTTTACAACATAATTTTTCCTTTTATTGTGTTTGTAATTTGTGGTGATTTTATCTGTAAGTCTCTGGTATTTTGATGAACTTTTTGGTTATTTGGCCTTGGACATCATCCAAATAGCCGTACAAAACCTGGAGTTGTATCTGTGCATCCCTCTGTTTGTCGTATATATGAGTTTCTTTTGCGTACTTTGTTTTGCTTTCCTTCCCTCCCATTCTTTAGCAATCCGCCGGCAAAGGAGAACTGTTTGATTCTTTTGTTTCCTATTTGTTGAGGATCAAGGCTAATGGTTATATATTGCGGTTACAGGTTCATGCCCATTTCGGTTTTGGACCTCTGTGTGCATATTTATCCATAAACTACTTGGATCGTTTCCTTTCTGCTTACGAATTTCCTGTAAGTTGAGAAATGAACATGCTATTGTTTTGTTACCAATATCGCATACAGCATGTTCTAAACTCTGCATGCATATTGCAGCAGAGCAAACCTTGGACAGTGCAATTGTTGGCCGTGGCATGTTTATCTCTTGCGGCCAAAGTGGAGGAGACGGACGTTCCTCTAGCTCTAGACTTGCAGGTTAAAATCGTTCTTAATTAACATCTTGGCAAGCTCTTAAGGTTTTCTTTTCATTCGTATGTGTCCTAAGGGTCATAATCCTCTTAACAGGTGGGCGAAGCAAAATTTGTGTTCGAGGCTAGAACAATTCAAAGGATGGAACTTCTGGTTTTGAGTACCTTGAGGTGGAGAATGCAAGCGGTTACCCCTTTCTCATTCATAGACTACTTCCTTTGCAAGATCAATGGCGACCAAACCCAACTTCAAACATCAATCTCGAGATCAATCGAACTCATATTAAGCACAATAAAAGGTGACAGACGGAATGTGGAGATATTTGCTTGTATGGTAACAATTACGACAGACAAAAATGAGAAGAGGGTTTTAATGTTTTGGTGGGTGGAAATTCAATGCAGGAATTGATTTCTTGGAGTTCAGGCCTTCAGAGGTTGCAGCAGCAGTGGCAATAGCTCTTGCAGAAGAAATCCAAACAGTAGACAATGAGGCAGTAACTTCTCTTCTCAGTCAACATGTAGAGAAGGTATCTAGTCGGGGGGTCCACGAACCAAAATGGGATATTTATATGATGATTTCCCTTTTGCTCTTACTATTCTTAACTCATTTCTTGCAAATTTCATTTAACTGAGACAATAATTGATGTTCATTTCCCCACCTAATTATGGTTGTCGCAGGAGAAAGTGCTCGAGTGTGTTAAGATGATTCGTGATTTCTCATTAATTGATGGATCTGTTAAGGATACGACTACTACTATCCTCTCTGTACCCCATAGCCCAAGTGGGGTGTTGGATGCTGCACGCTTGAGCTATAAAAGCGATGACGTTGCAGTTGGTTCATGTGCAAATTCTTCACACAATAGCCCTGATGCTAAAAGGAGGAAGCTAAACAGAACCTTTGAAGTGGAGCTATGAAGTCATGAGAATGTGGGGATTTCACTTTGCACCATGAACAAATGTCTGATGTCGTTACCTTGAGAACTTTGGTTTGTTTATGAAGGTGCCCGTTCTAAGATACCAAAAAAGAATACAAGATAAAGAGAGGGATTGGAAAGAAAAAGAAGGGTGGAAGAAGTTGAGTCATGGATAGAGGATGGAGGATGAGGAACGAATCATTATATTTCATACCCTTAGCATGAAGAACAGTCATCAGCTGTTAATTATTAGACCTCTTAACGGCTAGAGACGAGCAAGAGAGAATGAGAGGGAGAGGGGGAGAAAAAAAAAGGGACCAAAACATAATATTCGTCATGTTTGAGTAGATTTGGAGTTTTCATTTATTAGAAAAAGAAAAAATATTTTTTTTTTTTAAAGAAAGCAAAGATCCTGTGATATATTTGTTTGAGAGAATTGTTTAATTTACATGTTCTTGTGTTGTTGATTAGTTGTTACTCTATGAATAGTTTACTGTTTACCAACCAGGGTCACCGAATTGATCATTTTCTTTATTCAGTCAGCAGCTCTTTGTTTGACCGTGTCTGATGCCTTATTACCCCTGGCCTGAAGTATTGAAATTGAAGACAGAGCTTTGCTTAATTTAGGGTGAGGCCAAATGACTCAAATTGGATGATTCAACACAAAGATAAAGGAAACTTTAATATTCATGTGAGATTCATAGTGTTCGAAAATATTGCTTAAGTAATGTTTAGTGCTGTAGAATTCACTTGATATGTCTACTTTTCTTTTAAAACAATCTCAGATTCAGGCAAAGGGGCATTGTTGGTTGGTTCTACACCCTCCAATTTATCTAATTTATCTCATAGGACAAGGTGATTAGCAACAGTTCAACCTAACAAATATGGGTCTATCATTGTTCACTAATCTTTCATGAGTTGCATAGCAACGATCTGTTTATTCCAAAGACGAACGACCCTGACCCACTTTCAGACTCGTTTTCGTGATCTCTTAAAAGATGGCATAAGAAGTATTAAATAGAGTACCAATAGCAGTGCATGTCAAGAATTTAACGTATTAATTTAAGTAGCAAAAGCGCATTAACTCCAGTCTGCATCTGAAGCAGTCAATGTCTGACGGACAAGCTGGATAAAACAAAAGTAAGTAATTCTTTTTTTCTTTTTTTGAGAATACAAAAGGAAGTAATTAATGGGTGCCTAGTGTCTCTTTATCATCATCAAGCCAAAAGAGGCATATTCCAGAGGCCATAATTAACATTAAACAGTCAATCTTGCCATAACTGCTAGCAGGGAATTTATACTTAATTATTTATCCCTCCGTTAATTCACGAGCCACTTAAAAAAAGTGGTTGGCTAATATAAAAAATTTAATGTATATTCATTTTTATATACTCCACACTTCATTAATATCATTAACTGCATCATTTGTTTAATATAAAATAATTACTTCAACCAATCATATCAGTAGAGTGTGTAATAAATACGTAAAAATAGCTAATAATTGTCAAGTTTTTTCTTTCTATTTTTTTTCCTATAAAATTCACTCTATTTAGGTTTTCAACATGGAATTTAATGTAGTTGATAATGTAGCATACCCAAACTATAGTCTCATCCAAAGAATCATTTGAAATATGTACTATAAATGGTGCGGTCCAACAGGGTATTCATGTTACTCATCCTCGATTAATGGGTATACGAGCAATGATGCCATAAAACTGACATCAGTTAACTACTAAGTATGGTCAAATCTGCATATTATATTTTATCTAAACAAGCCTTCAAAATCCACTGATACATCAGTGGAGAGCATCACGGTCATGGTACAGAAGACAGACAAATAAATGGAAACAGAAAGACCAGAGTCTTGAAACTGTAAATGGCCCATGCCATGAATTCCAAGTTCAGAATGTCAGTTAGAACATGTAAAAGATACTGCTTCAGAAAAAGATCAAACACAAATCATCCATGAAACAGTGGCCAACAGCATTTTATTGGTTATGGATTTGTAAATTTTTCTGTACTGAACCAACTCAGCCCTGTCCAACTATTAGGTACCAAAAAGTAAAAACTTCTTCTCTCCTCCATTCTTCTACCAAAACTGCACGATGATGTTGATATTCAATGGCTTATTCACAAGCTGGATTGTTTTTGTCTACCCCACTCCCTTTATAAAAGCAGCACTAAAGGGCTGTTTTGGATGGTGAAGTATTCTCTCAATTTTAATAATATTTATAAAGTATCTGAGATCATCTTATTGTCAAATCACAACTTAAATCATGGAAATCTTTTTATTAATAATTCTTTACTTATTAGGGAAGTAATACAGGCATAATAAAATTGGACACATGACATATACAAATAATAAAAAAAGCCTAAAAATAAAGGAAACCTCGTTTGAATATACCTTAGGAAACAAAAGTTTTATATAGTTACTTTTATGTACTTATTGCACACTCTACTAATATGGTGGACTGTGTTATTTTTTAATATAAAATAATTATTTTGATAAATTATATCGGTATAGTGCATAAATAATACGCAAAAATGATTATATATAGCAAAACTTAGAAACAAAAATGGATTAAGGTAGCTAGCAACTAAGTGACAAACAACGATGTATATATACAATGTAACAGTACTTTATAGGCATGGCCCTACGGTTTGGTGAATCGTAACAGCTCATTTGCATTACCATTTTATGACCTGAGGTGAACAATATATATGTGTGTGTGATAGGTAAAGCAATCCTTTATAAGGCCTGTTCATCCGGGTTTCAATCCGAAAATCCGGGTTGACCCAAACCGGAATCTGGATTTTAAATCCGGGCCGAAACCCGGACCGGATTAACCCGGGTCAGAAACGGGCCGAAACACGGATGAATCCAGATTTTTCAAAACCCGAATTCCGGGTTCCGGATTCAACCCAGTTTTTTTTTTTTTTTTTTAAATTTTTTTTTAACCCCATACAAAAGCCTAAATGTATCTAATATTTTCACATATAGTTCTGATTTTTTTTATAAAAAACAAAAAAATAAATTTGATTGTGCATTT
Source organism: Carya cathayensis (assembly GCA_011037825.1). Taxonomy (NCBI): domain Eukaryota; kingdom Viridiplantae; phylum Streptophyta; class Magnoliopsida; order Fagales; family Juglandaceae; genus Carya; species Carya cathayensis. Next base: position 320,829 of record QGSO01000429.1, read on the forward strand.
TAGAGGTTGAAAAATATCAACTTCTATATAAAAGTTCCACTTAATTTGCCTCACAATAAAAATGCATATAAAACAAAAAAAAATTCCAATATTCATCTATGCAAATATGCATGCATTACAATACAATCCACTACATATTATATTATTTGTTATTTATACATTACATTACGAAATACTAAATTACAATATATGAATTACAAAATCAGTAATTTAATTTCCGCACCAAATAGAAACTTCAAAGTGATTGGCCTGAAAGTGATCCTGCAAAAAATAAAATAAAATGAAAATGACATTTTAATCTGACAAAACAAACAAACCCATCAAAATTTTCACGCCATTATAGAGAGAACAAACATACTCATAAAAATATTATAGATCTAACCTATAAAAATACTCAAACATTCTCATCAAAACAATAAAACAGAGAAGCAGCAGTAAATACACTTGAGCTTTTATTCAGTATCTATCTAAAACTAATCGAGTAAATAAAGAATCCAAATAATAATGTATTAAGATACTGGTGGTAAACAATATGTACCTCGATTGTTTGAGGGCTGTAAGAGAAAAAGAAAAATAAGGGGGTGCCAAGTCAGATGGGGTCAAGAAGTTCACTACTAAAAATTTACAGATTGATCAATACAATAGTACCTTGAACCCATAAAATTCTCTATATTTACATCATGGTCCAACTTCTTGAAGGTCTTTTTTAGAACGTTTCAGCAAATGAAAATCAGTACATTTCAGTAGCAGTACACTTCATTACATTTTAGTAGCAGTTTTACACGGCACTAGATGTACCCAAATAATTTCAGCAAGTTCAGTACCAAACATAGAAGCAAGTTCTATAGCAGGTTCAAAACAATGCATTTAGCTCAGCATGCCCAAACATAGAAGGAAAAAGCAAATGAATGATGAAAGTCATAAAGATCAAGCCAATATCAACTGCTGGCTTAAAAGTAGATGGATTAACAATATGTAAAATAAAATTAAACCAACAAAGATGGACCAAGTAGTAATATGAATTATTACTTGAGAGCCATCACCAAAACTAATCCTGAGGGGTTTTAGGATTCTTCAGAAGTGTAGGTTTGAGATTTTTCAATCACATATATGCCTCCCATGCTCCTAGCACCCCTATTTTTCATTATAGACTAGTAGCTTAAATTTTTCTGTGGAAACTAAGAATGTAGCGATTCCCATAGGACCCCACATCAGAGCAATCAACAAACGAGTTGCACAGAAAAACCAAGATCTGCATCCATACTAGAACAGATCATTTTTAAAAAAAAAAAAAAAAGTAGATTCACTAAACATTGCATGAAGGAAGAAAACATCATAAACAGTAGAAAAATGCATCACAAAGTTTCCTGCATCTCAATTCCCAAATCTATGCCCATCATAGATCAGATCAGTTTTAACCATCTATGGTAAAGAATTAACAAACTAGTTTAATCATCCCTTCGCTCTAGTTTGATTTATATATAAATTAACTACATAAATTTAGTGATAGATCTTTAAGCTTTGAAACAATACTTGAATATAGCCAAAGTCAAAACGAAAACTGAAGAAAATAGAGTATAGAACAACAAGCAAAACAGAGAGGAGAGCATGATGCATAGAAATAAATTAATCAACTGCAACAAGTTGAATTCTTCCATCAACCAACATATATACGTGTACAAACACAGAGGACTAAACTCAACTAAAGCAAATAGCTGCGTTAACCCCGCTAATAAAATATTTTTGTTCTTTGCAAGAACATAGATTGGCCAGAGAATGGTTTAAATCTGACCTGGGGATGATTTTCCAATTAAAAAAAACGCAGTCCAAGAACAGAAGGAAACAATAAAAAAGCTTCTTTTTCGTGTTCAATGTTTAAGGTTCTGAATCAAATTCAGATAGAACAATGGTATATACACTAGCAATTACTATCTTTTCAGCACACCACGATTTCTTGACTTAGCCCATCAGGGTTGAACTTTAACCAAAACAAATATATGTGCTTGTAATCAAAACACTGAGTGCATATATAGTGAGTGACAAAGACATAAAGACAAGATTAACAAGCATACAGATAATCTCCAACACAGATTTTCGATACTAGCACACAGATTATCTTCTTTTCCTAAACATGATAACCATAGAAAACAATCATAGATTATCCATTTAGGGTCGAGCACAAATTGTCTAACCAACCTAAACATGGTCATTTAAATAACCTGAAACTCCTTAGAAAGTACTGCCGGAGGCAAAAGGCCATGAAGGTAATGGGCATCTCTCTCTTTCTCAGTGAAGGCAAGCCCTTTGTTGTGGCGTGGATCCCGCAGCAATGTGTACCCACTGTAAAATGAATACCGCTCATCAAAAACCCAATATGCATTCCAGCTTTGCTACTTGATGCCATTACCCAACGATATGGATTAATCAACCAAGAAATGAATGCGCAAAAAGGAAAAGTTTTCAGAATGGTTGGTAAGAATAAGTACCACTAAGGAACAACAAACAAGCAATGAACGGCCAGTCTATAAGCTTCTTTAAAAATTTGGGACAAAATTAGAAGGATTCTATAAAACTGAAGCTGAAATAACAGAGTGCAACAATTTCATTTAGACACTCGAAGCAAAATCTTAAATTGGCATGACACCAGAATTTTGGACAGTAAATTTAGCACACTTTCTTAAAAGTCTTTATGAATGGAATAAATAGAACAGAGCACTCTTGTACATGGGCATAAATCACAAAGAAATGAAAACAAAATAGACCCAAATCAACAAAGTAAAAAAAGGAAAAAAAAAAACCCTAAAAAAACAGCTGCAGATCTGAACTTGAATAGATGCTAGCACAGATCTGACCCTAAAAAACCCATAAAATAAAAAGGATACGCGCAGATCTGAATAAGTTTCACGAAATGAACATGTAGAGCAAGAGAAATCACTAACGGCATACACACTCATATATCCAGAAAAATCGAAAACAACAAACAACATAGGTAACAGGTATCAAACAACAAACAAAATCATCAACGGCATGATCTACACGAACCTCGTTTTTAAAGGGAAAAAACTGAGAAACCGATATCACTATGCTCACCCAAACCCACAAGCATAAAATCCACTGACCCAAGAAACCGAGAAGGAGTTAGAGCGACGGAGAGTGATGATGAAGACGACGACACGAGCGACGAAGATTCGGACAGCAAAGGTAGCTAGGGTTTGTTTCGGCGTGAGAGAGAGAGAGAAGAGAGAGAGAGAGAGAGAGAGAGAGAGAGAGAGAGAGAGAGAGAGAGAGAGAGAGAGAGAGAGAGAGAGAGAGAAGACCGGCGTGAGAAATGTGAGAAATGAGAGTGAGTAGGGTTTTTACTTTGAGAAATGCTTTTTGCAAGCGCATGGGGGAGTCGCCGTGCAGTCGATGCCAACGTGGCATGAATGAAATGGTTTCGTTTTAATTCAAATTTGCGTTTGCGTTTTACACATCAATTTCTTTCTTTCTCTTCTTTCTTTCCTTGTATTTTTTACACTTTGATTTCTTTCCTGCCATCCAACCCTCACTCGAAACGGCCGAAGCGAGCCCGAGATGAGCAAGCACCCGGTTTAAGAGATGTCCGAATCGGACCTGGGGCAAATGGGTATCCGAAATCGGCGAGCCCTGGAAAAAGAACAGGATCTGGCTCGGTACCTTCTCGACCTTGGAAATGGCCGCCCGGGCCCACGACGTGGCAGCGCTGAGTATCAAAGGCAACTCGGCCATTCTCAACTTCCCCGAACTCTCCAGGTCGCTTCCCCGACCCGCTTCGAACTCCCCTCGAGACGTCCAAGCCGCTGCTACCAAAGCAGCTTCCATGGAATTTGAGGTTTCCAAAGCACCGACGTACTCCTCCTCCACCTCCACCTCCTCGTTATCCTGTCTACTGTTGGTGTATGTTAACGACGGTGAGGCAGACTGGCAGTCCTCCTCCGAGCACAAAGCTCCCGCTAGGAGGCTGTTAAGGCTAGCACCTGGCTCGGAGTCGAAGAGGCAGGCCACGTTCTTGTTGTTGGTGTCGGTGCCGGTGATCATCGCGGTGGTTGCGGGCCATTGGGTGTTGGTGTTGGAAACTCCCTTGGGTCCCCAACCTGTTTTTCCAGAAATGGGTAATCCAAGAAACCCAACTTCGATCACTGCCACTTTCGCAATATCCCCACCCTGATATTATTTACTCGGTGTTTCGCAGGTGAACTTGTTTGATCCTGAGGCTTTACTTCTCGGCCAATTGGTATCCACCGTGATGGAACTTCACCCGAGTTCTGGTGGGAATTTACGAGGAACTAGAAAATACCCACGATCAGAACCCACCCGGAGGAGATGACCAGTTCAATGAAGACCAGTTCAGTGAAGACTTAGTTCAGTGGTAGGGGCTACGGCTTCTTGAAGCAGAACCACATGAAGCAAATGACCCACCCGAAGCAAATATCCCACACGAGGAAGATGACTCACCCGCATAGATCCCCTTGAAGATTTGAAGAGGTTGAAGCCGAAGACGAGCTCGAGAGGAAGACCAAACCAGTGACACTACGAAGCTGAAGATGAGAGCATCGATGCAAGAAGCGAGAATCTGACTGCTTTTTATTTCGCACGTTTCATCCCTTTTCGTCACTTTTTTTTTTAACAAAAATAAGCCGACGTGGCGTCAACGACTGCACCCCGACTGTATACCCCGACTATACGTAGCAGAATTGTTTTACTTTTTACGGTCCATATTTCAAAAGACCCGGGTACCGGGTTTCAGAACCGGGTTTTATATCCGGATATCCGGCCCGGGTTTATACGGATTTAAGAATACGAATTCGGGCCGAAACCCATAATCGGGAATCCGGTTATCCGGATTCCGGTCCGGGCCGGATATTATCAGGGCCTGATAGGCCCGGATGAACAGTCCTACTTTATATATGCTTTTAAAATTATATTGATACAAGGTTGGTAAACTGTGCAGTAGAACACTGAAGATGATGTCAATAGACAACAGGTCGGGAAGACGTGTCAGTCGAAGGCGAAAGCAATTTCAAATGAATGGCAGGGGGCTTGTGCGGTTACTCTCGTTCCACTCCTATCCTATTGATTCAAAGTGTATTTATTCGGGCCCATTTTGTAGTGAATCGGGCCTATCGTCTTTTAGGCCCGAAGTCTCTCGTACCGTCCGTTATATGGCATTCAACTTGCTTTGTAGACTGTCTCAGTCTGTGTCGGGAGGGATATCACATGTCTTTTGATAGTTTGGAATGGACGGCATGATTGGAGAGGACAAACTTGGCTTATAATCCATCAATCACGCCTGTTGCGGTACACTGCTACTGCTACTTCGGAAGGAAGACCCATCTCCATCCATGCGCAAAAGCTTTTTTCTTTTAATTAATTAATTTTTATATTAAAATTCATAAACATTTTTTAATATGAAATTTCTTTATATTTTTTTAATTATATTTAATATTAATTACTTAAAATGAGGGTTTAATGTTAAAAAAATATTCTAGTCACAAATAAATTACATAAAAATAATCTTACAAACTGATGTACCATGATATAGTTTGTCATATTGTAAAATTAATTTTATTATAAAATAGATCTAATAGATAATATAAAACCATATAATAAAATTGTTTTGTTCTATATGTCATGTCTTCTAGAGAGTAATAAAGCTGCTGATTGGCTTGCAAAGTATGGTGCACTTGGTCATCATATAGAGCGGCAAGTGATTGGGGGAGTGCAGAGGCTACCGAGAGGTTTAATCCGGTTGGACAAATTGGGTCTTCATTCATTACGTTGCTACTAATTTTATTGTTTTTTGTTGCTTTTATTCATATGTTGCTAATGGTTTTGTGGTTGGTTTTGTTTCGTTCTTTTTCTTGCGTGGGCTAGCCTTGTTTTTGCAGTAGTTTTGTGTTTCTTTAGCTTTCATTGTCGGTTTTCATTTGATTTATTTTGTACCGTAGTTTTTATGTTCTTTATATTTTGATGCCTGTGTTTGAGTATTATTGATTTATTTGTAACCTCCATGTGTCCAGTTTATAATTACAATTTTTCTCTATCATAAGTGAGGATTATCAATAAACTTGAGTAATTGTCCCTTTTTTTTTTTAAGGCGTAAGTTTATTATAAAATTATTTTTTTATAATTTTTTTTTATAGTTGTATCATTGCTCTGTTAGTTAACTTCATAATCTACATATATACACCCATATTTGTGCGGTTGGTTGATTTGTTTGCGAGATGACTGAGCCACCCAACAGGTATCTCAAACTATGAGCGGCTATGGTGGCTATACTCATACCCACTCGCCTCACGGATGACCACATGCAAGGAGTGGAGGTGGAGGACGCCGGTACGTGGTAAAATTAATTATATTAAAAAATTTAATAAATATTTGAAAAATCTACGTTCTCTCTTTTTGGGTAAATTAAATTAGAAAATGATACTAAGGGATTGCCCTCTTAGTTTAACCCCTCGTCTATTTTTTTAATAGTTAATCAAGTGACTATTATTAAATATATATATATATATATATATTTTTCAATATATTTAAAAATTTTAAAATAAATAAAATAAATAATACAATATATATTATGAGGCACGCCCAGTTGTACACACTAGACTAGACGGATAGTATCAACATCCAATTAAATTTCATGAAAAAAAAAGTTTCAACTTCAATCTAAAGGGGCATCCCATATAAAACTGTACAATGCTATAAAAAAGGTTAAACCAATAAATCATGTGAACAGTAACGTATAGCGACTCTGGCCAATAGAGTCAATGCTCTTTTGCTTTTGAGTAATGCTAGAATGTCGGCTAGTAAAGATTGTTGGGCATGCTATTTAGTATAAATTTAATTTTTAATTTTTTCATAGAGTTAAACATTTGTAAAATTAAAAAAATATATTAATATATTAAAAATTATTTTTGTAATAATTAAATAAAAAAAATTAAATACATAAATTATCAAAATAAAAAAGCAAATTCAAAAGACATGGTAGCATCCTTTGCTTTTTGCTTGACGGTGTGGTTGGGGAGGTTGGGAACAATTTCCTCTTCGTTCGTTATATAGTTGTGGTGAATGGCACGTTTGGTACAAGACGCCATGTCTAATTTGAAAAGGCGAGCGAGCAACAGAGGCGTGAAATGAGAGACCTTTTTCTCCCCATAAAGCCTGCCTGTCCTTATTCACTGTACATGAAGATTTGGTGGTCGGGATTGGGATTTTCTTTCCTTTTCAAGAATTTATTTTATTTTTATTTCTTAATTATCCGAAAAGTCCGACACTTTCTAGCATGCCCTTTTTTCATTGATTTCATTATTACGGCTACTAGCCTTTAGTTGATAAATTATGAATTTAAATAAGGTGATGATCTCGTCTTATTACATGATCTCGTATTATTAAAATTCTTAGATGCTACGAGATTTTTATGATAAGATAATAACAATATTATGTGTTTGTATTTTAGGATAATCTTGGTACGTTGCTATGGTACCCCTTATTTGTCTCTGACGTGGCCTTGCCACGTGGCAGCCAAGTTAGTCACTATTAAAAAAAAGATAATACTACACATCATCCCACACCACACATTTTATATATTAAAATATTATTTTTTATTTTTATTATTTTTTATTTTATTTTATTCTTATTAAACTAATTAAATTATTCTATTTATCATCTATACACTACACATTTATTATAGAAAAAATGAAAAAAAATTAAAATAAGTGTGGTGTGTGAAGTGTGAAGATGTTAAGAAGAATTTTTCAAAAAAATATATATATATCTAAATATTAAATGTTCACCCAAAGAAAATCAAAAAGTCTAATAAGATGTTTTAAAGGGAGAGCTTTTTATTTCTTCAATTTCCCACAATCCAAACACAGAGTAAGAAAGATATAGTAAGAAGAAAGAAAAATTCTATAGTCTCTTGAATGATTTTTTATTTTTCACTTTTTAATAATGACTTACGTGGCCTTGCCACGTTGGGGGCATCATAAGGGCTATCCTATCATTTTCCATCTTTGTAATGACTTATAAAATCTTGCTTTTGTTTTTCTTAATATAAAACCTATATTGCTCAAAGAAAAGTACAATTGAGTAGTATTAAGTTAACAAAAAGATTTTATAAAATTAAAACAGATTAATTGACATAGCTAGATATGATATGTTACATTTTTTTTTTTTATTGTAAAAAGAGTTTTACAATTTAATATACCACATCAAGTCACATTGATTTTTGAGTTTATTTTTGTGATGAATAACTCTATTTTAAAGTCTATATATCACACATTATTCACATGACATAATTTAATTTAGACACATATACGTGACATAATTATCTACATCATCCCGGTAATATAACCAGCTTGTTCATTACCATATTTCATTCAGGAATTGCTATTCTATGACTCAGAATAATATTGGATACAATACAATTCTCGTTCTTAGGATTATTAATTAGAGTTCTGTTATATACAATCATTTTTAAGTATTTTTTATGTATTTTATTAATGTAATTGATCAAATCAGTTATTTTATATTAAAAAAATGATGCAACCAATTATATTAATGAAGTACATAAAAAGTATATAAAAATAACTGTACATAAAATTTTTGTATTAATTAATATACTGTATGAAACCCAATAATGATAAAAATGCACTAAAGTCTAGGGGCATGAAAGCATAAACTCTTCCGTGGAAACGGGGAATAGTGTGGTTGATCTTTTGAATCCACAGATAATCATCACATCACAGTTTCTGGTGGATCATCCTGACTCATCGCTAATGAAAGTTAAATAATAATAATAATAATAATTAAAGATAATCACAATTCAACCTCCATAATCAATAGAATAAAAAAGCCTTGCTCTCGATCGGTCTGTTAGGAACGGTTAACCGTCTCTCTTTTTAATGCTTTAAATCAAAATATTAAGATCTCGTTAGAAAGTTAGTTTAGCTTAATTCAACATAATTTTAAATTAAGTCTAACTTCTAAACACTCAAATCGTTAAACTAATTTCAACTCAAAACTTATTTACACATAAAATTTATAATAATTTTCAATTTAATATTAATTTACACGCGAGACCCACAAATTCTTTTAACTTTTATAAATATATCTAAACTCATCTTGACATTCAAACATATTTAAGCTCGTTTTAAGTAGATTCTACAAAACTTATTCTACCATTTTAACTCACTATTATTTATAAAAAAATTAACTCATCTTAACTCAAATTAACATCAAAACGGGCCTAAACGTTGAACAAATAAGCAAAACCCCATTATGCCTCCTCTCTCTTTTTAATGCTTTAAAATGGAATATTAATTAATGTGAAAGCATGAATCATGATGATCGTGGCTAAAATTAAGTTGGTGGCTAGCACATCACTAATCACTAATTGTAAGATTCGTTGGGTCGTGATAAAAATTTAAATATTTTTTATATGACCTGACAGGGAAGGTTTTTATATCGTATTGGATAAGACAATAAATACACTTGTAAATAAAATTTTGTTATCCCTCTAACTTTTTTTGGTAAAATATACTGCATTAATTAATAATTGGCATTATAATTTTAACTTGAAATATACATTACAAACCAACTACAGCATTAATAGCTTCCAGTACACAAATGTGACTGATATGATTTAGTCCATATTGCAAACCTTTACAGACTACCATCTGAGAGACAATACAATTATATCCAAAACAGAGTTAATAAACCTCATAGTCTGTCTAAAATAGAGTAAAATACACTCTATAAACAAAAGTTCAAGAGACACACTTTATAGGCAAAAGCCCAAGAGGCAAGATGTGTTTGTTTTTTTTTTTTTTTTTTTTTTTTTTGTTTTTTTTTTTTTTTTTTTATGTTTGCTTTTTCCTCTATAACTTGACAGGATAAACGGTCACAAGAGGTGCGATCTTTTGAATTTTTTACAAGAAATACATCAAAATTGTTTGAAATGTCCAATACAATGATCGGTTTTTTCTTTTAAATGAGATGCATATAGAGGTGGGTTTATCAACTATATTGTTGAGTTTGACTTGCTACCAAACGATCAAAGGGTGCTCATGCGTTCATATTCATTAAAATATATTGGCTGATGAAATTAATGATTAAAACCAGCTCCTAAGCTTCCATCGCGTCAAAAACCACATTATTCTGTTAAAAAAGCAACCATATTTCAATGCTTCAATCACGATGGGAATTAAGGGAAAATTAAAATAAATAAATAAATAAATAAGAAACTATAAATTAATTAATTAGTGGGTGGTTAATCACCTTCAACATCACATCTATATAAGAATTTTTCTTTCTTCTACTCGATTGGCATCACATCTATAAGATATCATGATGCGAAGGTTCGTGTTTTCTTGCCATCGAGGGGACACGAACGTGCACAAAAGTCACCTACCGATCTTGAGGACTTCCATCACTTCATCTACTTGCTTCTAGTTCTACCCATTGCTTAATTTGTCTCGTGCAAGGTAAGATTCATAATAAAAATACGTATAATTTGTAGCAAAAACTTTAAATATTAATAGCAAATATAAAGAGATTCATGATCATACAAATATTTTACAACCAACCAATCATGCACGCGGTAGTGGCGGACTAGACTTCAATAAGCAAGAAAATATCTATTTAAGATCTCAATTGTAGTATTAATTATATGCTTATTATATCACCAAATTAATATCTAGATTTTACATTAAACTTGATGAACTAATTTACATACTAGAATGAAACATAAGTCTCTAAAAGATCATTTGACAGTTTTTATAAAGAAAGCAAATTCTAAATATTTTATTGCAAAAGTAATAATAGATGAATATATATCCATAAAACATTATCGTCATATATTTAAACAAATGTTAAGTTGTATCTTTAGAATTTTATCTCTGCATGTATATAACAAATTATCAAGATCTGATTTTTATTTATAGTTATGTTTTTTCATAAAATTAAGACTAAAATATGTCTTTTTTTTTTTTTTTTTTTACATAAACGTGTCATATGCTAGAAAAATTGACCCCCTCAAAAAAAAAAATCTTCTGGTTCCGCCACTGCATGCATGTGATAGTGCTACTTCTTATAAAATACTAAAGTCTTGTTATTGCCTCTATTCAAATTTTACATAACTATTGTCTTTTATTAATATCTAGTCGTAAAAAATATTGTATATGTAGATTGATCTATAGACAATAAAAGGAAGAAAACAAAAAAGAATGAAAAAAAAAATCCTTAGTTTGATCATTGTGGCATCTGCTCAATAAAAAAAGAAAAGAAAAGAAAAGCATCATCATGGTTATGATAGAGTCATGGAATTTAATTATAAGCGTGCCCATCGCACGTGTTTGGTGATGGAAAACTCAAGATAAACCAAACCTTGCCTTGCCTTGAGAATATTGGAACCAAAAAAACAAACTTGTAGAATATAATATGTACCATGAGAGAGAGGGAGAGAGAGAGAGAGAGGTTTGACACTTTGTAATACGCCCTTTTTCTTTTGATAAAATAAAAGCATTAATATAAATAATAGTGGGATAAAAGTCTAAGAAAGTGGGTGATATGTGGGATATAATATTGGGGCATGGATTCCCCCCTCCTTTTGCTCTATGTATTGGAGTGGGTTATTATATCTTAAAAGCCAAAACATATGATAGTTTTTTTTTTTTTTTTAAACAAAAACATATGATAGTTAAGTGCGGTGAAGGGGGGCTTTCTTTATTTATTTAAATTATGGCTTTCCAAGCGTGATGTTTTTGTTGGAGAGTCCACGACCAAATAGCTCCCTCATGGCCCCACCAAACTCAATTACATGTTAATTGCCACTCCTAAAAAGAAAACTCCTCTAACCCTCAAATGATGTCACAAAATTTTCGAGATTTAATTCTAAAAAAAGGACTAATCAATTTGAAACTTTTTTAAAAGAGAAATAATATTTATAGTCTTAGAGTGTGTAAGTTTTGTATATATTTTTTGAAAAAATAAATAAATATGAAACTCTAATGAAAAAAATATTTTTTAAACGGTGGATCCTATTTTTTATTTAAAGGAGTACCTGAGATTTACATATCCTAAAACTATATGCAGTAATACTCTTTTTAAAATCACTTACAAAGTTTAATTTATTTAAGAAATAGTCAATGTGAAACTTAGCACCCATTATTACTTTCATACTTTAGAAAACCTAATTTAAAAAACACAAGGTGTATGGAGGATTTTTTTTTTTATTTTTTATTTTTGAATGGGAGAGTTTGAATGTTGGGTGAGCAAATGAATGATTGCATGACACCACCTCATTTTGTAGATGAGCGAGAACTTAAAAAAAATAAAAAATAAAAAGAAAAAGAAAGTTGTTATTGTTCCCTTCACTCCAAACAATGTTACTATATCAGGGCGTGAAGAGTGTGGTTATCACAATCACGGTCGGTATAATATGCTCTGATCTATAAATAATTGACTGCAACCGATCTTCTCATGGCCTGTGCCCAAGATCTCTTTCAGCTGATAAAAATCATCTCTCTCCCTTTATATTGATATATTTTTGGGGATGATGAAACCATACCCTTCTCGCTCTCTCTCTCTCTCTCTCTCTCATTATTCAAAGATGGTGAAGAAAATAAGCTGGATATCGCAATAATGTGGCAAGTGTTATGAGTAAACCATATAATAGTGTTTTATAGATAGTTTTATAGCCTAGACTAAAGTGGCCCTCGTAATTGAGATGAATAATGAAGCTTAATCAATCATACCAGTCCCTGATCTCGTCTAGGGGGCCCAACTCCTCATGGCTACTTTGATGGTTTAGACGTCTCTATAAAATGAAAACAATAAAAATATATTCTATGAGATACTCAATACGTATTATCATCTTAAATTTATAAATTGATGTTATTTAATGTGTTGGGGGATTTTTCTCCGAGAGCCTAAAGCCCAGGAATGCATGTCTAGGCAAGAGAAGCCCAGGCAACCTAGACAAACCTCGGCCCAGGCAGGGCCTTCGGGTCCAGAAAAGGGAAACATAGGACACTTGGGTCCCCGTCGTGCCTCTTGACTTCAAAGGAATAAGATCGGCAAGCGGTCTGTACAGAACGTAAGACTCATAATCTTCTAACAATAAGTAAAGAGGACGAGGCAATCTAACGCATCACACCTACGATAGATAGATGAGACATAGGTTAAGCCACATTAAAATGTTTCCTAGAGGGCCACGATACATTATGAGCATAGCTAAGGAAGCTACATGGAGCATGCCACCCCCCAGAGACAGGGCATGGACCTCTGGTCCCAAATTCAGGTATAAAAACAAATTCCAAGCATCGGAACAAGGGTTAGACTTTTTGAACTTTTCTCACTACTACTGCTCCCATGCTCTTTCATCAAAAGCATTACTAACTTAGGTATCATAAACTCTCTTGACAACCATGACAGCTACCATCTATAGTACTTTCTTTGTGTTTGCAGGCTTAAAATCGAAAACCTGAGTTGCTGAAAGTCCGACTAAAAAATGTATAAAACATGACGTCAACAATATGATTATAAGATCTTGCGTCGAGGTGATACTCACATTAAGACAACTTAATCTATAAGCTAATTTTATTTTTTTAAAAAAAAAATTGTAAACTTAACACTAAGAGAGCGAGAATACTAGGCAGGTGAAATGCGAGTGTAAATACCAATTGCTGATCGGTGGGCCCCTTTACTTGAAGTTTATTATGAATCATGGTTTGAACGGTCAAGATATAAATCATTGGTTGGTGTTCGTATGATTCAAACTTTGGATACCAACCCTTTCCATCTATCCCATAAGTCCGTGTTAATTCCATCCTTCCAATTGTCGACTTTTGACTCGTACTGAAATAGCTAGCCAAGCCTAATTTACGATAATAAATTAAGATGAAATGAGATGAAATGAAATAAATTAAGAGTCTAAAATAGTTTGTAAATGATAATAAGATTTTTAAGTTAAGATGAGATGAGTTATAAATAGTTTTGGTTAAAATATTTTATTGAGATTTGAAAAATGAACGAGAAAAAATTGAATAAAAATATTAGAAAATTAAAATATTATTATAATATAATTTTTGTTTTAAAATTTGAAAAAACTAATTTTTTTTCAGTATTTTGTTTGAAAGTTTGAAAAAATTGTAATAATTAAGTAATGATTAGATGAAAAAGTTGAAAATTAAAAATTAAAAAATATTTGTATTTATAGTATTTAGATATTAAAATGAGATGCTTAAAGCATTTCTCTATTCAAACCGGGCCTATAATTTAGTTTGTATATTGAATTTCTAATTTTTATTGCAAAATGAATTAATTACTTCAAAGTGATATCTTATAAGATTCACATATTATATCTATCCATATTTTAAATAAATAATTAAAAATATTTATATCCTCTAAATACATCATACCCAACCAATCTCAATTTCTCATTTTTGTATTGCATCCGTCATGAGAGAGAAAAAAATAATTAAGAATTTTAATTTCAGACGTGCGGTCAACACGTGGTCATATAACTTGAAAAGTATGCAAATGGAGGAATCACGCAATTGCAAACTTAGAAAATAAATAAGTATATAAAAATTGAATAAGACACGTCCTTTACACCCACGCTTACAAGCTCTAATATAACTTTATTTAGAATATTATTGCTGTACATTGCTATTAGAATATTATATCCATACCTGTTATTTGCTTGTGATTGCAAAGGGAGTAATATTACAGATCGTACTATCATTTTATTCTTGTTTCACGATATAAAATTTGATATTTTTAAAAGATAAATTTAAAAGTTGATAAATAAATGTGAACTCGACATAATAAGATGGAAAGAAAATAATGTCGTTAAAAACAATGTGAATTTAGGATAAGAGGATTTATGCTTCTTCTCATCCTCCTCTGGACTTCATTTCTACTTTTTCTTCTTTTCTTTCTCCAAGCACTCATGCTCATGGTGGTGCCACTGTAGAAACCCACGTCCGTCTGTGGTTTTGGGTTTGCGAACAAAACCATGACCACGAGTGGCTACTATCATGGTTCAAAGCTCATTCGTTAGGTTAAACCTGTTATACTAGTTTTAGTTTAGGATTTTTTTTTTCTTTTTTATTTTTTTGTTTTCAAAGTTTTGTGTATTTTATTGTGGATTTGTTGATGATTTATATTTTATCATTTGTTGTTTTGTTTTGTTTTTATTTTTTTTTTGTGTTTTCCAATTGTTTATGTAAATAGGCAATGGATAGCAGATGAGGGACCCCACCTGCCAATGAATTGGCAGATTCCGGGGTGCCGCCCATGCGGTAAGGGATAGGGTGTAGGTAATACCTCTACATATAAGCGAATGTGTTAACACATCATTTATAATAGGATTTATTTTAACTTTAAAAAAATTAAAATACCAATAATTTATTAGCATAATTGAAGTGAAAAGTTTTTTACACCGAAAGTAGTATAACGCAAGGAACACGAAAATACAACAAAAAAGACAAGACATGATTCTAATTTCTAGGTGTCAACGGAGATCCGCAAATATGGTAAAACAGTAGGGCTATATTGGGTTGGGAATCTGACCATGTAAATAAAATAGTCATGGTACGCGTAACATTAATTAATATTCGCGGGACAAGACGAAGGTGAATTGGTCCCGTCCCCTGCCATGTAAAAACCAGAAGGACCGGTGTTATTGGGAAACGACAACATGGTCAACTTATTTTTTCAATATTCATTAAAATTTGTTATTCATTAAAATAGTTCTGACTTTTACAATCAAACATTATGTTACGCACTATCACCAATAAAACATATTTTTAACCCCAATTTATTTATTTATTATTCATTAAAAACTCTATAATCTTTTCGATCGAAACATTTTTTTGGTAAGTAACTATTACGACTGAGACATCCTCTTAATGTCAACTTATAATTTATTTATTCCTATTCATTAAAAATTTCTCAATTTTTACCATAAAAAACATTCTCTTAATCTCATCACCCACTAACCCATTGTCACGATTACTTTTACGATCAAAACCTCCTCTCAAACTCACCATAGCTTATGGACGTAAATAGTGTTATTGTTGGATTAAAGTCGCTTTGAGTTAGAACTCAATATTATTTTACATAATTCTTAAATGATGTATTAATTTTATGTCTATTTATATTTTTTAGGTAAGCAAAATGAAAAGTGTATAACCGAGACTATTTGAGAAGTCTTGAGAAGTCTCGTGTGTATTTTTGTGTGATCATTTTTATATATTTTTTTTATAATTTATTTATGTGATTAAGGGTATGAATTTATTTAAATATAAAATAATTATTTTTATCAATCACATTATTAAAATATATAAAAATTACAATAAAAGCATAACTCAATTTTTTAACACCAATGCCTTGCGCACGTATAAAAAATCACTTTTGTTTTTTTAAAAAAATAATATTGTTGGTTATGAATCCCAGACGAATAGGGATATGCATGTCACTTTCGTTTCTTTATGATCTTATCACCCCCCGTGCTCTCTCGCCAAGTTTCGACTTTGACTTTACTCTCTCGCTCTCTCTGTCTCACACTCTCTCTCACACGCTTTTTTTAAGTGTTGGTTGTTCGATCTGGGTCTCAGGCGTAGCTTTGGGGCTTGAGAAAACTTTGGGATCTTTGTGTTTTCTTGTTCTGCTCGTAACTGAACTCACTGGGTTATCAGCTGTAAGTTGTCTTGGTGTCTGATATTCTCTGTAATGATATTCTGATTGTGGTGCGGTGCTTTGTTTGTTTGGGTTCACTTCCTCTGATTTTCTTGGTCCATTTTGAAGTGTTTTACATTTTTTTGGGCTTTTGGCTCGTCTAAATCAAGTTTTCGTTTTTATTTCGTTCATATGTTCTTAATTCAACCTCTTTGTGTAAGTCTACTTAAGTCCGCCTAAACTCAGTTTATGGTTTATTTTCTCTTCACTGGCGTTCTCTCTCTCTCTCTCTCTCTCTCTCTCTCCATACGCCTTTTCCTGATATTAGAAATTTGATTTCATTCAGCTAGCTACGGATGGCCACTTTATCTAGTTTGTTTCGTTTTGCTCGGAGTAGTCCATTTTCTCTGTAGATTTTTGACGTGTTTCCATCTGCTTGGTCCCTGAGAAAATTAACGAGTCAAATTCCTGAGCTTAAATAAAAAGAAGGAAAAAAAAGAAAATTGTAACAAGTATGTGTTTGTATGTATTGTTCTTGAATCATATTTTTTTCATGGGTGCTAAAAGCGTCTTGAAGTTAATGTTTGTGGGAGATTTGTGTATGATTTCGGACAATTTGTTGCAGGTAGCTTGGAATAGTGAAACGGTCGTGGGATCCTTTTTTTGGAGAATTATTGAACAGCATGCGGTGGTCGCTAAGTCTCTCCGTTGACGTCTTTCGCAAAGTCATCTCTCTGAACCTTTATTGCCGAGTAATTCTGTAGTTCCTTCCATCTATTCAGAACCCCTCGAGTTTTGTCCATTTTCGTTTTGTATCTCTCTCAAAATTCTCCATGGGATCCAACTTCCTCATCGTTGTTCCTTGTTATGTCCGCCAGATTAGCTGAACAGTACTGGACCTTGTTCGTAGTTTCATTTGTAACTTGCTTTCATCACGGTAGACATTCTAGTAGTGGTTATATTCTATTTGTCCATTTCAGTTCCCATTCAATTGTATTGGGCATCTGTTTCTTAGTGATAAAGATTCACTTTTTCTGTTGAATTGATCTCTCCCTTGTTTTAAGTTACTGAGTTTTGAAGTCTCTGTCCTCTGGAAAAGTTGGGTTTTTTAATTCCTCACAGCGAAGTGTTGGAAAGTAGTTATGGTGTGCCAAGCAGCGAGCCAAACAAGATTTCGGGCAATGAAACACGAAAATGGGATTGCAGGGAGTGCCACTATAATTGTTAGGGTCATAGCTTGCTTTCAACCTCTCCAGGACTGCCAGGTTTGTAGAAGATAATTGGATTCCTATAATTTCATAGCTACAAATAGAAATGGGATGGGCATGTGGTAACATTTCGCAGTTGTTTTACTGTCTTTATCGTTCCCGAAGATCCCTTTTTCTTTTTCATTCTTGATAATGCTTGAGAGCTAATGCGATGCCGATAATAATATTTCTTGTGTTCTTTTTTCAGGCTGAATATTTCCGTCATTTGCTCAAACCTGTAACGTAGATTAGTTTTGCATTATCGCGTTGAGTTAAGCTGGAGTTTTTAGTTAGTTTCCTAGTTCCTGATATAAAGAGAAAATAATCAGCCATTTCAACTACGCAAAAGCATCTTTCTGGTACGTTTTACATTTTGGTTCGTTGGATTTTTTTAGACTATAATGACATCAATTGGTTGTAAAGTTTTCTGGTGTTTTCCCTTGTGATCTCTAGGTGTATTGGTTGGATGGGAGGAGACGATAGAAGGCTTCCCCACCTGCAGTTTGATTGGCAATCACCCAATTTGAATCCCTTGGGTGCTCCCCATGACATAGGGCAGCAAAATCCCATCTCTGCAGGTATATATCCTGGCTCTAATATGACTCCAATGAGGGGGACGTTGCCTGTTTATGCATCTTCTAAACTACCTCATTCTTGGGTAGGCCAAGCAAATGAACCTCATGGTTGGTTTTATTGTTTGCCACGTTTCCGGCAATCCTTCACCCCTGCCCTTAACCAGTCAATTGCTGTCTGCCAAGGCAGACTGCCTACTAACCCTTATGAAAGCTGCAGGGAGGCCATTCCACTCAATGCAGGGTCTGGATGTGTCCAGAAGAAGTTTGCTGCTGTTGATAAATTGAGGGACCAAACCACTTTGATCTTTAGTTCTGGGATTGGGACTCCCGTCCAATGCCTTACTTCTTGGGGTCCAAAACCTCATGCTGCTTCTAAATTAAATGGGGAAGATGTTGGAATCAATGGAGATTTGAATTATTTCTCAGGACCAATTCTAACAGATGAAATTAATGAAAATCTCGGAACCGATGTTCAAAGTGAGATGCATGAAGATACTGAAGAACTTAATGCCTTGCTTTACTCAGATGACAGTAGTGAATATACTGAAGACGGTGAAGTTACTAGCACAGGTCATTCACCTTGTACAATGACAGCACATGATAAGAAAGATTGGCTCGGAGGAAGTATTGAAGAAGTTGCTAGTTCCGCTGGGCCGACTAAGAAGCGGAAACAGTTGGACACTGTTTATGATGATGCACCATCACTGATGGACACTGCAAGTTCAATGAATCGCAACAGACCCTTTGAATGTGAAGATGATGCGGAATCTAGTTGTGCCAATGGCAACAATGCAGGGCCAGGAGAAATGGGTTCCTTATCAGGCACCAAGAGGATGAAGAAGGACAGAATTCGTGAGACTGTGAACATTCTCCAAAGTATAATTCCTGGTGCCAGCGGCAAGGATGCAATTGTAGTCCTCGACGAAACTATACGTTACTTAAAATCTTTGAAGCTCAGAGCCATGGCTTTAGGACTCGATGCTCTCTAAGTTGGAGGGTGTTTTCCTGTTCGTATCTTTAGTAGTAAGGGGCATTATCGGTTCTTGTCTATTTGAAGTTCTAAATGTCATGTCTGGGGTGTGAATTTGCATAGCAGGAGTTCAAAGCAAGGTAAAATGTGAGACGGTGGACAGAAAAAGCTCGAATAGCCTCAAGTTTCTCTAGTGGTTAAAAGTTGGAAATCAGCAGCTTTGGCTTGCTAAAAGTTGGATGAGGTGCGGTGTATTATGTCCCAAAAAAGAGTCGTGGAGTGTGGATGAGAAGACTTCACTTCATTCTGCAACATCTTTCTTGGGCCCTCCATTCTCCATTTCCACGTATCCTTGATAGTGCTTTTATGTATTTATTTATGTACCAACTCTGTGTGGGATTGGACCTTACCCTTTTAATGCTACTACTGCTACTGTAATTTGGTTGTGGGAAAGACAGATGTTTGGTTGGTGTCATTTATCATGGATTTAGTAGTAGTAGTTGCTGTGTGTTGGTTTGGTTGGTGGGAGATGATTTCTTGATCTATCTTGGTTGTGAGTAATTTTTAGTTTTGTTTGGTTTTATTGTTGTCGTTTTGCCTCTGTACTGACGTCGCATTCAAGCATTTATGATAAGAGACAGCGATGTTGTTTTGGGATTCCTTCGGTTGTTCTTGATATGTCGTGAAAACTTGTGTGTGTTGAGATGATGGCGTGTGTGAGGGAACGGACCCTACACGGCTGCATTATTAGGGAGAGAGGAAGCATGTGTGCATGGGGTCCAGTGATAGGTGTTTATGAGCGGCCCTTATTAGATTTTCCTCATTTTATCTGTTTATTCTCTATTTTAGAATTTCGAATTTGTATTTTAAGTTTCATTGAAGTCAATGGAATCTTTTTTAGAAATTAAATAAAAAATAAAAATTTCTAATTTGAAATGTTGATTGGCTTACAAATATTGTACCCCAAATGCCTTGAAAAATTATGAGTGACGTTGAGGATTTTTCATAAATTTACAAATTGACTTACTTTCATATCATTTATCAATTTACTTTATATTAAGGATATTTTGTAATTTTCTTGATAGATCTAACATTTCTAACATGAAAAAAGGGAAGAAAGCATGTAACAGATTTAATAATGTTTTGACGATATAATTTCTCTTTCATCAAGGTTTTGTTTTAGATCGTAAAGTTTAAAAAACTAGTGCAAGTAAGATTTCTAAGCATCACTTACGGATATGGTTAATGTCTTAAAACATGCGCCGCTTTGATGTTAAGATGAGTTGAGTTTTTTATAAATAGTAGTGAGTTGAGATAATAAAATAAATTTTGTGAGACCTATTTAAGATAAATTTAGATGTGTTTAGATATGAATATGAGTTTATATGTATTTATGGAAAGTTGAAAAAGGTTATGGATCTAGAGGGTAAAGAAGTGTTGATTTTAAAAAAATTATGGGTCCCACGTGTAAAAATGTTTTAAGTTGATATGGGTTTAGTAATTTGAAAGTTACGTGTTTAGATGTTGTTAAACTAACCTTAAAATTAGACCGAACTGAATCAGTTCAAATTCCAAACTAAAATGGGTCATATTTAGGCGGTTAATCAAGATAAATAGATTTATATTTCCTTATCATTATTAATAATAAAAAAGAAAAACTCAAAATTTGATATGGCCTATTCATCATTTGAAGTCATGTCCTGTTGGTCAAAAGATTTTGTATCTCATCTCGAGTAATGATATTATCACAACACATTTTACAACACATTTCACAATACATGTTATAGATATAAGGGTATTTTTGTAAAGTGATGTTATTTTTATAAGATATTTTACAAAAACACCTCTTGTTTTGAAACATTGTTATGAAAAGTGTTGTGAAAAGTGATGCGTATCTATCATTTTCATCTTTAGGATGCTCTTTCTTTTTTTTTTTTCCCAACAACAGAAACAATTTCTTTAATGGGAAATGTTGTCTACACAGATGGTGGCTACCGATTCCCTATTTTTATTTATTTATTTATTTTACTTAATAGTTAAGTAAATATTTTTAAATGAATTTCTAATTTTTATTTATTCTTAATTTTTTTATTAAATTTAAACAAAATATTTGAAATAAAAAACAAAAAAAGAGAGAAAAAAAATTTGCCCTGTCGGTGGAGGTTTCGGTGCAGTCCCTCTGTGGGAGTAGCACCGTCCTTCTTTAATATTGAAATGCCTTTGTTTAATGAAATAATATTTTATTTTGGGAGGTTATTTGCATTCAATAACACAACTAACATTATATAACATCCATAAATTTCACTCGTAATAATTATATTCAAATAAAAATATTTAAAATATTATATATATTACATTTTTATCTATTTTTATTTTATTGAGTTGATGTGATATGATATTATTATCAACTCTCAAAATCTATTATTTTATAAATAATAGTTAATCTAATGATCAATGGCTATATCATGCTAATAAAATGTGATGAAATTTTGTCACCTTTGTTTATTTATTTTTCTTTCTATTTCAATCTCGAATGAACCCATTCAACTATTACAAATTTGTTTTTAAAAAATTTATGTGAGGTCTATCTTAAAATAGAGTAATGCTACTCATCGTTCTAATTCTTATTATCCTGTCAACAATTTATGATGTAACAGTAGATGATTGGAAACTATTTATTATATTTTACTTATTAATTTATAATTTAATGTCACATCATTAAATGATTAGAAAGTGATAAAAAAATAAATGATAAATATATATTTTTAAAAAATATTAATTGCAAAGCACATTTTCCAAAAGCTAATTATTGTAGATGTTTCCTCACAATAATTACGACATTTAATGTATCGGGATCATATGTCGTACCAATTTTATTCACTAAGAAATATTTTAGTGCTTGACAATATTGTCTTAACTATCTAATTATAAAAATATGAATTTTGTTACATATAATTATTTTTATATATATTTTATATATTTCACTGATTTAATTAATTGTGTTAATTTTTTAATACGCAATCAATCGTATTAATAGAATATACAAAAAAATATACAAAAGTTATTATATATAAATTTTTTATAAAAATATAGTTATAAGTTGGGCCCGTATAAGGGCACTTGTTTTTGTTTTTGTTTTTTGTTTTGTTTTATTTTTTGTTTTTGTTTTTGTTTTTTTTTTTTTTGCGCCTTTTCCACTCATACCCTTGTTTAGAAAGAGAAAACGTATTAAGAGACAAAAATGCCATTTCATGTATAAATTTATCCACGTTAATGTATATACGAATTTGGTGATGGTAGTTTAGATTCCACTTCTTAGACTTGTCTCGTTTGTTTTCATAACTCCTCATAACTCATCTTATTCAATCTAATTATTACAAATTTTTTCAAATTCACATACAAAATAAAATAAACAATTTAATCTTTTCAAATTTCAAAATAAAAATAATATTAAAAAAATATATTCTATCAATATTTTATTACATTTTCAACTTTTATCTCAATTTGTCTCATCTCATACGTGAAAACATCTCATATGTGAAAACAAACGAGTATTCATATGTTATCTCTTGCCATTCTTAAATTCATCAATGTACTTCATTAATTCATGTACCACTCATTTATAGTTTTTATCCTCTTATGCTTCTAAAAGGATGTCTTGATGATCATTTATAATACAGAAGAAATTAAAAGTGAATGAAACTGAGCTCTGGAATGCTAATTTTGTATTGCTATTTTTTTATTCTCTTATTAATTCTATTTAATTTTACAACAATCCAAGTTTTTCAAAATAAGAACATCAAACCTTTTATAATACTTTAATTTTAAAGAAAAATAATATTTGTAGTCATAAAATGTACAAGCTGAATTCTGGAATGCTAATTTTGTATTGTTATTTTTTAATTCTCTTATTAATTCTCTTTAATTTTACAACAATTCGAGATTTTCAAAATAAGAACATCAAACCTTTTATAATACTTTATTTTTTTAAAAAAATGATAGTTGTAGTCATAGAGTGTGCAAGCTCCACGTACTCATTTGAAAAAAGTTGATAAATGTGAGACACACATGAAAAAATAATTAATTTTCACATCTTACGACTGGCATTACTCATGTTCAAATAGAAAATGTACACTCATCATTCTCATGCCACACACCATACATAATTTTTTATTTTTTAATTTTTTTTCTCTCATCAAATATGTGGTATATGGATGATGAATAGAAAAATTCAATTAGTTTAAGAAAAATAAAACTTAAAAAAAAAGTAAAAATAAGTGTGATGTGTGGTATTTATATATAATGTGTAGTAAATCTCATTCTCGAAAACAATCATATGCATGCGCTTGTTATACCATTTCCAAGACAATGGGGGCGTTCGTGTGAAATGCCTAATTAATGGGGGTTTCATTTTCTCAACGGAACACCAGTATTAGATGCCTAATGAACGAAATCCAGTTATTATATGGTGAAACGAATAAAATTTCTCAATTTTTGAGGGTCTTAATAATTCTAAAACAAAGACTCCAAGTACTCATTTATCACATGAAACAGAGAAATGAAAAAAAATAATTTATACAATCATAAAGTATGCAAGTCTCACATACGTCATTTGAAAAAGTGGATAAATCTGAAATACATATAAAAAAAACTTACTTTTAATAGTATTTATATTTTTTAAAGGGAGCGTGCGAGACTTAAATATTCTAAGACTACATCTAGCATTACTTACGAATGAAAAGAGTCTAATATAATTTATATTTTGATATTAATTTAGGAACGAACCAAATGAAAACAAAAATAAGTATTTGGAATTTGTTTACTATGTGATATCTACACAAAACAATATTACTGATGTGGTTTGAAAGCGGAGTGTGGGGTTTTGAATCCAGATTTTTTATTTTGAAAACCGGATCATATGTCATCAGACCATAAGGCTCTTGATTACAATGATGTTGATTACATTGTCATATGCCATATTTTGATTACAATGGTGTTGGGACTTCTGCTTCATAGATGATAGTGTCTACCCCATAATGAACTATCTCTTGGTTGTTTCACTTTCCTGCTGCATGTTTGGAATGATTTTCATCCAATATTTATTTCCAATGATTGTTAGTTTTGCAATACAAGTTAAAATAGTTTCCTTTTCGGCATGTAGATATTAAACTTGTTTGTTTATGGAGTATCTTCCCCCTTTTCAAAGCAAAACAATTGACCACCATTCCACAGATGTAATTTCCTACATCGATCAAAAATCTTCTTGTTGAGGGATAAATGTTTTTCTTTTTTCTTTAAATGGGTGGAGTCCACTCTTTCCTGTTAATTCATTTTGAGCTTGGGAGTTTTGTATAAAAGTTATTGTGATACTTTCACATATTGATATGCTGCATAAGGATGCCACATTACTTGAGAGAGAAATTTGTATTTTTTTTTAAATAATGATTTTTTAATAAAAAATAAATATTTCAATGAAACTATAATTGTGTTATTGCTTAGTCAACTATGAGTTGGGCCTCTTTTAACACTCTTATAAATAGTATTAAAGTATATTTAACAACAAGTGCGAGATTTAAACCATATCACCTACGATAGAATGGTCAGACGAGGTCAAGAACATAATAAAAAAGATTGTGATGCCCATATTGATTGACGAGTGTTCGTGGCTTATAAATTTTTACCGTGCTTAAAAGAGAAGTTGTTGTTCTTTATAATGATTTTAACGAAATTTTAATTATAATATTGACTAATGTAAAACCCTTCGGTGACGTTGGCAACCCCTTAAACGTTACAATTATCAACCTTTAATCTGAGTAGATGTGGATATACACTCATTAAAATGTTTGTTTAGTGAGAAAGATAAAGAGGAAAGTATAGTGAGATACACAGCATTATTTGCATATATCGACTCATCGAGATCGACTCCGTGTGTGCTACTACAGACTAATGAACTATAAAACGGTGTTTCCTAATTTATTAGGATGCCCGTAAAATAAGTAAAGAAAAGAAAATACGTATACACATACCTATAAAAGGTTCGGAACCGCCTCGTCCTGGAGCTGATTACAGCGGTTGTCGGACTCGATTCCGTTAGGGTTCCAGTGCTCCTTCAATGGAGTCGTTCGGTTTTCGCGACGGCAACATCTCCGAATTGCTCGAGACTCGTCGCTTTAACGCTCGCCAAGTATTTTTTTTTCTCATATAATTTTACCAAATGGTTGAAATTTTTTTTTTCTGTGTTTGTTCTGTCGATCGAATTCGCTTTTGATTTTTTGCTTTTGAATCTCCGTACCAATTAGTGCTGCGTGGGGTTTGATATAGTTTTGTTGTGAAAAAGACTGAAGGGTTTAGTTTCTCATGGGCTGAAGAAGTGATTGAATTTCTTTGAAAAACTTGTTCATCTGTGATGGGAGTTTTTAAAGTTTTTCATTGCGTTGTAAGGTGCTTATGGATACTTCCAGTTCTTCATCTGTTTAGAAGTGTTTTACACACTTAGGATGAATTGCCGGGACAATGAATTTGTCATCAATCATCATATTTAAGGGAGCAACTTACATCTTTTTAAACGACGTGTTTGAAACACCAGTCCTTTTGCGACCTCATGATGTGGTTATACTCATGATTGAGTGCTGGATAAAAACTTGGTACCCGTTTTAACAAACACCAGTCTTTTTTTACTTACAGTATCTCTAGTGGTGCTTATATATATATATATATTCGTTTAGCAATCCAAAGATGAGAGATTTTCCACTTTTAGTGCCTCTAGTGGTGCTTGAAATGCCCCTGCTGAATTTTACCGGTCGGAGAGAATTTTACTTCTTGCAAAAATTCGAAACAAGATGAGGGAAAAACATATGAGTCTTGTTCATTTTGCACTAAAGTTATCGTTTCTAGGGCAGCTATACTCCTCTTAAGACCATCTAGAATACGATGGTGCAACCAATTTTGTGTGTTTTGGGTTGAGAGTTGGTCACTGATGTGTTTTACACCGGTGAAGGTTTGAACACACTTTATTGTACTGCCTAATGCGATATTTTCGTTATATTTTGTTAGAACATAAATCAAATGATTAAATTTCACCAATTCTCGTTAACTTAATTTTTTTGAGACAATCAGTGATTTAAGATGATCTCAGAGCAAAACTCCTGAGTTTGAACCTTGACTCCACTTTATCCCCCATTTCAATTAAATATTCTATGTATTGAGAATTTATTAATATAGAGTTTGACCCACAGGTGAAGGGAAGTATTAGTATTTACATTTAATCATTTAATTAATCTCTTCCCATCAACTTAAGCTTTTGTGACATTTGGTGTTAAACATAGTTGATCAGAGTTTTTTAGAAGATAAAGCTAGGAAGAAAGGATTTTTATACATAAATTAATCTCTTAATGGTTTTTCAAATAAATTCAAGTGATGAAATCCACATCAATGTATCTTTAGATTTATCACAAAAATTTCTTTTAGGGAGATAAATTTGTTGATTTTTTTTTCCTGTGTAAGGATCTCTTGCTTTTATGCTTTTGTATGTACTATCTTCCTTGACTTGCCATCTTTTTTAAATTTAAGGAATATCATGGAAAGTGCATGATTTATGCCATATTTCCACTTGGGGCATTTATTTTAATTAAGATTGGTTTGCAATTATTATTTGATAAAGGGTTTCCGCTTTTCTGAAGGTCTAAGAGAATATTTTGGTCTCTATATAGGTTGTTAATCACAGTTTACAGATGCACTCATCATTTATACGGAGGCTCTCCCTTGAAAAAGTAATGGAGGTTCGTAAGATATTTAATATGTAATGTTTTCATTGAGTGATGCAATGATCATGGTTTATACAGCCTTATTCAGATTGTTTCTTTTGTATTTTTTTCCTTGTCATCTATTAATTTGAACCTGAATTTCTTACTTTTCTAGTATGTAATAGATTCTAAAGGTCCTACATCAAAATTCTGCGAAATTGAGTCCCATTGTTAAAACAAAATGTAGCAATGTGAAAGTTTCAGGCAGCTTAAAATATTACTTTATATCGAAACACCAAAATTAGGCCAACTCCAAATCATTTTCTTCTTAAGGATTCCAGTAGATTTTTCATGTGAAAGCCCTTGCTAATTTATGAATTCTCGGACCCTAGGATAGCAATTACCAACATAGTGAGTGATGCTGACAATCCATGGCGCTTTTATTATTTTGTGTTATCTAGTGTTTGGAATCTTTGCTTCTGCCAAATATTAAATAATAACTAGTTGTCACCTCTTCCTTTCTGTCTGTCTGTCTCATAGGGGCATCAAGGTTGTGTTAATTCTGTGGCTTGGAATGCCAAGGGTTCACTTTTGATATCAGGATCAGATGACACGAGGGTATGATGCTTTTATATTTGTAATTTGAAACCTACTCTCCATTGATTGATAATAGGTAAAATTGTGTTTCTCTTAGGCTACATTACACTGTTAAATCTTTTTAATAATCTTGATGTGAGTAGCATGTGTTGAGATGTGCTATGCATGAGAATATTTCATTTTCAAGAGTGTGATCTTAGTTCATGTGTAATTATGGTTCCTAAATTTCTACATTGTTGTATTGATACCTTCCTCAGGATGTCTTCCTCAGTGTGTGTGCGTGCTTGCCTGCACGTGTTTTTGTTTGTGTTCCCCTCCTCTCTAGCCCAATGGGGTCACACCTACAATTGATCAAAATAAGTTTGCTACAATCTTTGTTCCATGATGTTATTGTTGTTAATACTTTTTCTCAATTGATGAGTAAAACACTCGGTCGATATTACGTTGGACTATGTACAATTAGATGTACTTTTAGTCTACCTACAAAATTTTAGGGCAATCAGTGCCTCGGTATTTATAGTTTTTTTTAATCCCAACACTTTCCCCTGGGGAGTTCTCATTCCTCTTACGTATGCCTTTTTATCTTCTCTTTTCCTGCTCTGTGACTTATCTGGCTGGTGAAGTGAATTTCTAGAGTTCTAATATTTTATTATCTACTTTGGCCAGAATGAATGGTATGCCCAGTGTTAATTCACCTTCTAAGTATGACATGGAATATGGGCTATGCCTAATTATGAGGATCAATAAATTTTATTAATTATAAAAAAAAGTATGGCATGGAATACATTTGGAACTGTTTGTGAGATGTAACCTGCGATGGAGACACACACTCGCACGTGTCAAAATTTTCATGCTTTTTCTTGTTCTACATACCACTTTAATAGTATCCTCTTGCTCCTTGGGTTCTTTTCTTTTGTTTGAAGTTTAGCAGATTCAAGAGGTCAGCTGAGAAAGACTGAAAGAACAGAGTGGCTTGGGGTGGGTAGAGGAGAGCCCCCTTGTTATTATTATATTGCTGTAAACTCTAGTGGATATGAGGCAGGGTGAGGAAAATGCGAGTTTTATGACTTGCATGACCTTATCTTTGAACTTAAAACTATGACCTTATGGGTGTTTTTGTTCAAATAAATTAAAGAGTGATATGAGCTGATCGACTCATCAACTGGAGATGCCAGTTTTTCTATACCCTTTCTCCAATGCTTGTGTACACATTTTTTCATGAAATTATTGATGCTTTGTTTCCATGCAGCTTAATATTTGGAGCTATTCCAGTCGGAGTCTTTTGCATTCTATAGAGACTGGGCATTCTGCAAACATATTCTGTACAAAGTTTGTGCCTGAAACCTCTGATGAGCTTGTGGCCTCTGGAGCTGGTGATGCAGAAGTAATTTTCAAATCATTTTTATATGTTTATAGGCGGGTTCTGTTTGTTTGCTGTCAGATTTTGCTGGTGAATTGCACTTACTGATTTTTTTTGCAGGTGCGGTTATTTAATTTGTCTCGCTTAAGTGGGAGAGGACCTGAAGATGTTTCTCCAACTGCAGCATATCAGTGTCACACAAGAAGAGTTAAAAAATTAGCTGTAAGATATTTGTTGGAAATCATTGTAAAGGGAGTTATTTTGAAGCTTTTGCGATTTTTATAGTGGTGAATGTTTTTTTACAAGTATTTATAGTGGTGAATATTAACAGTATGTTGCTCTCCTTTGCTTCTAATAACTTCTGCCACCCTTTTTTGGTTGAAGGTTGAGGCTGGAAACCCCAACGTGGTATGGAGTGCTAGTGAGGATGGGACTTTGAGGCAGCATGACTTTCGAGAGGGCACATCTTGTCCTCCGGCCGGATCTTCTCGTCAAGAATGTCGCAATATTCTAGTATGTGACCTATACAGTTCTGTTTTCACATTCATCTTCTATTACAGAAAACATCATGACATCTCCAATTGCCTTTGTTGAGAACTGAGTTTCACGAATGGCACTTAAAAAGATTTCATAGTAGCCTATTGTAGCAAGGGATGTTCATCTGACTAACTGAACCCTCGACATTTCTGGTTATTGCTTCATGCTGATATAGAGCTTATTTTCCATATTGCAAGTGTTGGCTCTATCCTATTGTCTTGTGGAACTGTTGCTTTTAGTTATGTGTATACCTTTGTTCTTGCCCATTGATTAATACTCTGGTTAGAATAAATATTACATATTTGTTGTTGGTCATTTGAGTAGGATTTTCCTCTTGATTCACCTAAATGCATTTTGGCTTTTGTGAAATTGTGCTATTGCTAAGAAATATGGATCCCTATGAAGTTCTGCTTTCTTATGTTAAAGTGATTACACAGCCCCCTCTTGTTTACTTCTATCATGGTACTCTAAAATGAACTTCAACTATTGCAGAGTTATTTTATCGTGCAAGTTTTCATGAAACCAAGAATGGGAGTGATCTTCTTTGGAACCAATTCAAGAGACCTTGCTTAGTATTCCCATGGCCATCAACTTGATCCTAGATACAATAGGCATTTATTTGCGTTGCAGTTGCCCTTTTTTTTATATTTTTTTTATAAGTAAAAATGTTATATATATCAATAGGAGTAATCAAGTACACTGAACGTATACAAGAAAACACCTAGCCCATACTAGAGTGCCCCAAATCACCCAAAAGCCCGTGAGAACTACCCTAAATACACCAAACCCGAATTGGAATGGAACACACCTCCCCAACCCCAGCCCATTGTTTCCCATTCAACTAATTCAAATCTCTCTTCAAAACCGTCTTCACAATGCCCTCCCTTTAGTCTTCCCTTGACTTGAACTACCTCCCTTAGCGTTGTAGTTAATTGCCCATGAAAGGCGCTTTAACTCTCTGATTCTTCCAAAGTACTTAGGACCCTGGAGGGACCCGCATCTTCAACTGAAAGTGAACCCTAGACAACAATACAAGCCCCATCTTGAGGGCCTACTGTTCCCTCAGGAGGCTTAGTTGACAAGTTGCCAATGTCCTGAGTGATACTGGCGTGGACGATGCCGACGTCCGGACCTATCTGTGACGACAAAGAAACACCCTTTGCTGGCACACTTGAGGCCTTCGTCTTTGACCCACCTCCAAAACCCGCGACTAGCTCCAACCCCTTATCCACTTTAATCATTAAATCTCTCACATACTCCATAACTCCTGTCAATTGAGCTTTGACATCTCACAAGACCCCTTCCACATCTCCCAATGTCATCTGACATGCTTCGTCACCTACAATAGCTTTACCCTTTTCTTCGGCTGTGAAACTAATCTCGGCCTAGCTACCTGCTAATGACCTCAACACCTTAACGTATGAGGCACCTTTCACTGGGGAAGACCTTCTCTTTCCATCAACAAACTTCCCACTGTTTACATGCTTCAGAATAGTGGCTTTAGCCCTAGTAACACTTTGAATGGACTGCCACCTCCAAAACCCGCGACTAGCTCCAACCCCTTATCCACTTTAATCATTAAATCTCTCACATACTCCATAACTCCTGTCAATTGAGCTTTGACATCCCACAAGACCCCTTCCACATCTCCCAATGTCATCTAACATGCTTCGTCACCTACAATAGCTTTACCCTTTTCTTCGGCTGCAAAACTAATCTCGGCCTAGCTACCTGCTAATGACCTCAACACCTCAACGTATGAGGCACCTTTCACTGGGGAAGACCTTCTCTTTCCATCAACAAACTTCCCATTGTTTACATGCTTCAGAATAGTGGCTTTAGCCCTAGTAACACTTTGAATGGACTGCAGAAAGCCTTTCCACCCAATGCCATTTGCGCTGAATTACCAACAAGCCTTTCCTCTTTCCATTCCGAAATTCTGAGAGTTGTAAGAAGCTGCCCCTTGCATTACTAAGATGTTGAATGATGAGTACTCCATTACCCATCCTCAGCTTTCTGAAGAATCCTTCACGACAGTTAAGAACAAGCCAATTCTCAATCCCCTTAGCCACCCACGAAGTTGCCGTCCCACCTAGACACATGAATTTAGCAATCCTTTTGCTAGGTCTAGAAATACGAAAACTTTTTCCTCCCTATTTCGTAAAAACAAAAGTTTTTTATTCCACCTTCAACCACCTCTCGCCTTCTAACTGAGACGAATCTACATTGCATGTCGTTATCTTTAAATCAAAAATCCCAAATCAGGGGTACCTACTGCTCCCACTTCGTCATCTTAAAGAAAAATACCCACGATGACCAGATCTGTGCCCACAAAATCAGAGGTACCCCTTAATTGCAGTTACTGGGAAAAAAAAAAAACCGTCGGAGGCCCCTCCGTAGTCGCCAGAGTCCTTCGATCAAGTCTATGGCGTACCCAGAGTCAAAGACACAAGTCGCAATACCCGGCAAACTGTGCTAACGGAACAACAAAAGCAAACTCCCAGCCACCAGAGAAGGACCGACGTCGAAGGCCCCTCAAAGGATTTGTTGGAGTCCATCGGTCAAGTTTGTGGTGAAGGCCAAGGCAACGGTCATTGACGCCTATGAGAAAAGAGAAATAGAAAAAACCCACTCGCCGGAGGAAGGACCGACGTCGGCCTGCCCTCAGCGAGGGCATCAGGGCCCGTCGGTCTCATCTGTGATGGAAGTGACGAGTCACTCGCCGGTTGGAGGTGGGTGTGGGGTGGCTATGGGATGGAGTTCTTAGGGTTTCTTGATACAGATTTCTTTGAACAATTACATTAATATTGCTTAAAGCTCAAAGAGAGTATAAAGTTTGAGCTGGAGTTGGATACAAATGTGCTGGATTTCTCGGTTTATAGTTGATGCTCTCGTATAGGTAGCATTGGAGCATTCATGGAGGGGAAACGGAGGAACTCGCCCCTTTTAGAGCCGTTGCTGAAGAAAAGAGCAAAATAAAATGTAGTCTGAGGAATTTGATTACCTTTATTTTTGATGGGCAGCTACCTTTATTTTTGGCTTGCGTGAGTAGATGTACACATTGGCACCAAAAATATGCTTCTGGTTCTTTCGACTTACAAATCTTTTTCACTCGTGACTTTGAGGTGCTTTCTGTATGGACTTGGTGTCATCCAATTTAATGCCTAGGAAATCATTGCTTTTCCCATTTAAACTTGATGGCAGCTTGACTTGCGGTGTGGAGCAAAGAGGTCATTGTCCGATCCTCCCAAACAAGTCTTATCTCTAAAATCTTGTGATATCAGTTCCACTAGGCCTCATTTGCTCCTTGTTGGTGGGAGGTATTTTATTGTTGCTGAATTCTAATTGCGCATGTTAAAAATTTTCCCACGATTCCTCTTTCAACAGATTTCTGATTGCTATGTGTTTTTGCAGTGATGCCTTTGCACGTTTATATGATAGAAGGATGCTGCCTCCACTGACCTCTTGTCGGAAAAGGATGTCACCTCCTCCTTGTGTTAACTACTTCTGCCCAAAGCATCTCTCTGACCATGTGAGTTTAAGAGTTCTTTCTGATTAGTCTTGCATCATATTGTTACTGGTGCTAAAAGTAATTGCTGCATTGGTGTTTGCTACTAGTTGATAAAAGGATGCTGCCACCTCCTTGTCGCAACTATTTCTGCACTATTTTTGCTGCACTATTATGCATAAGAAAAGTAATCTAGGATGCTTTAAGATTTTCATTTTGCACTTTTATTCTCTATGTGATAAACATTATTTGCAAAAGCGTTTTGCCAAAAAGATGTCTGCACTAGATGTTAGTTCGTGTAGATGTTTCAGTGTTTAGTGGAGATGTTAATTAGCTCTCTCTCTTTTGAGTTGGGGTTTTTTTTCTTCTTCGGGCTTGTAGATGAGGACAAAAAGCATTTTAATGAAAAAATTGAATGTTTATTACCACATATGGGTTAGGCTTGTTTAGTGGATTTTGTTTTGGTATTAGTCAGTCAGTCTTTACAAACTTTTTTAGAATCCTATTATACTCACTTTTTAATCTGCTTAATTTTATCTTCTTTTTTTCTTTTCTTAATTTAAAAATATATTTTCTGTACATGTTTTTTTGCTTTGTTTCATAAATAAGCCATCATATAAGACTCAGAACTACTTATATTTAGTATACCATTATAGTTAGCATAGTTTTGTTTTGTAAATTACTTTTGTCCCATTTTTTCCAGGGACGTCCAAGCTTGCACCTCACTCATGTTACGTTTAGTCCAACTGGAGAAGAGGTTCTCCTTAGTTACAGTGGAGAGCATGTGTACCTGATGGATGTAAATAATGGTATGTTTATCGTCTTAAAATGCTTAGCTCCTATGCCATTGAATCATTTGATTAAGAGATATTTATTGTTTACTGTCTTTTATTGTGAGAAGCCTCCTCCCATCCCTCTGCCCCAAACAAAGTTCAATTATGTTATTTGGGTATCCGCAAAAAAATGCAGGGACAGAAACAGTGTGCCTGAAACGTAAACGTGCTTAATCTTGTGCCTTATTGTTGTACTGATAATCATATATTGTGATATATTCTTAAGATACGTCTTTGATCGATAATACATAAAAAAGGCAGTTATGTCTAAGAGCTTGAAATCATCAACTTGGTCTTGTTTGGTTTGATAAGGTACTGTAATAAATAAAATTGTGGAAGTGTTCAAGAACCTTGCTTTTCACTTTTTAAATATTTATTTTTATACAATAACATATCATTTTGCCAATTCATGAATTACATTTGTACATTGCTTTTTTTTTTTTTTTTTATAGGTAATCAAGAAGTTTAATTCATAGAAATAGGCAAAGCCCAAGTACATGGAGTATGCATGAGAAGCACCTAGTTAGCATTTTCTATATTGCTTTCCTGACTCAACATCCTTGTGTATTTATTTGTTTGTGCTAAAGGGAGTGTGGGATATTTATATTTTTTGAAGATTAATTTTAACACACGTCTTGTGCTTTGAGCTTTCTTCTTTTTAGAAACTTACCGTTATTTTGAAAGAAAAAGTGGGTATACAGGTATACTTTTTCGTGGTTGTAAACCTTTTTGCATGGATACAGTTTTAGGCATTGGAATCTGAAACTTACTGGCTCCAATACTTTCATTACTGGCTGTTTTGAATTTCCTGAAAGATTTTAAAGTTTTGGACTGAAACAAACGATAGCACCTGCTTCACATGAGTGTTACCCTACATGTGACTCAAGCACTTATCTATTGATGTAAAATGGGTGTCGGTTTCAGGTCGACTAAGTGCTATCCTAAGTTGTGGTCTAGGATTTGAATGCATTGTAGTTTATATGTGCACAATGATGTATTCATAGTTGTAACATCATTATTTTTAGTGTTCTTTTTCTCCTGTAGTTTTTAATGGTCAAATTAGCAAAGTTTAAAGGTTATATGTTATTTTTGAATTCACAGCTGGCAGGAGTGCCATGCAATATACTTCAGGAGATGTTTCGAAGTTGATGAATTTCACTCCAATCCTCAATGGGGTAGAATTGACGCCAGCAGTATCGAATGTCTTCTCAAGCTGTCTTCGCAGAAAAAGCAATTATGCTGCATTGGTCTGCTTTTTTACTTATTTATTAGTTATTTGAATATTGTGTTACTGCTCTTCGTATATATATGTCTTTCAATTTAGTAATGGAGAAAAAAGAAAAGAAAAGTGTCTGTTGTGCTGATTTTGTTTTAGCTTGTCTGACATGGTTGTTTCAGCTTGACAAGTGCAGGAAACTAATTCAAATTGCAGAAAAAACCTTAAAGGAGGAGACAAATTATTTCTATGGAATTGAAGCATGCAATGAGGTTTTGGATGGATATGGTCATGACATTGGGGCCAAGCTAAAGCATGAATGTCTTTGTTTACGTGCTGCTCTATTGCTCAAGGTTATTTAATATGTTACTTGGTTGGAAGTTCAGTCACATTCATTTCATAAATACCTGTATATCATCTGCTTTTTCTCCTTCTCCAGCGGAAGTGGAAAAATGATGCTGATATGGCTATAAGAGACTGCTACAATGCTCGGAGGCTCGATAATTCCTCTTTTCAAGCACTTTATCATATGTCTGAAGCTTTATCACAGGTAATTTTAAGTACTTGCTGCAACTGACTGTATGATCAAAGCATATTGCTCTAGGTGCCCAAGCAACTCCTCTGACCTGAATGCTTGCCTATTTGTTGCTCCAGATTGGCCATAGTTCATTAAATCCCATATGTTTGTCTTTCGATGTTATATTTTCCAATATATATTTATTTTTTATAAGTAATAAGTTATTTTATTGATATAAAGATAGGCATAGCCTAGGTACACTAGAAGTATACATGTAAATACACCTATTTAAGAACTAGAAACAGTTACAAGGAAATCATGGAAGCTGAGACCATTCAAATCTAGAGCAATGGCCCACAAAATTTTCCAATATATATCACAAATCATTACATTTAAAAGTAGGTGTTTTGAGTTACCAGGGCAGGATGAGTCAAGATTATCTGTAGTGAAGTTTTTGCAAAGCTAGGTGATTGCATATAAATTGTATGCAAGCTTTTGAATGCCATTTGCAGCTCTTAAGGGTTTAAAATTTCACACTATTAAGTATTGTCTTAGTTATCATAAGAATCATTGATATTTATGGTATAGAGCATCCAAATTTGTAGTATTCTTTTTGGTCTAGGTAAGCCATAAATGAAAATTTTGGTTTTGAATTTTATGCTGGACTGTGGTCTGAGAGAATACACCTTGTCTTCTAGGCATGTTTTTTTTTTATACAAGTAAAACTTTATATACAAGTACACAGGAAGTATACACAGAATGTGAACTTGCTGACTGAATCTGCCTCCTTAGTTGTTTAGGGAATTATTTTTACTTCCTAATTTTTTGTTTCTTGCAGTTAGGCAAACATAAAGATGCTCTTGAATTTGCAACGGCAGCTCAATTTTTGGCCCCATTAGATTCTGATGTGGCAGAAAGAGTGGAGAATGTCAAAAGGGATCTTGTCTCAGGTTTCTTCCATGCTATGTCTTCTACATTTATTATTAGTAGTTGGTGCATCACATTTGTCACTGTTAATGTGTTTCAATACATTTTTACTAGTATTACCATAGCATAAAAAATTTAATTTCAATTTATCCTTGTCAAACACTTTATGCCTATTGTCGTGCAAATAGGGTATAGTCTTATTCTGGTAGTTTACTAATAATGCAAGTTAAACTGATTATAAGAGAGTTATTGGGTATAGACATGTGGTACTTCTATCATATCATAGCATATAGTATGCCACATCCTTAAAATATATATATTTTTTATTGGCACTGGGTGTCTGGGAACAGCGTCCTGACTAATCCCGGGGGTGCACAGGCCCTTGTGCAAAGCAAGGATAAATATGTTGTAGCAATTGCATATAACAAATTGAACTGTTTTATTTTGATAAGAATAGGACCAATAAATTCTGACATGTCGGTTTCATTTCCCATATTTTTTTTCAGTTTTGAAATTTTTTGTTATCAGTATGCACTAGTATTTTTTTTTTTCTCAAAGCAATCCCCTCATCTTGATAAAAGCACTATCTTTTTTCTTCCCGGCTATTTAAAGTGAGGTAACTTTCCAGCTTTAAGCAAACTTGAAGATTTTTAGCATTACAGTGCATTTTAACTTGTACTGATGTACTTAGAAAATTATTACAATACATAGCAAGTCCCTAGCGCACAGAAAAAACTGATTGTGCCTAGTAGGCAGTGAAAGGAAACCATGCAATATCCATATAAACCCCTATCCAAAAACCTTTCGATCAAATTTAAAACTACTGACAGGATTTGTATATATATCCTTTGGAGAGGTTTCTGATCATTACAACTTGTAATTTTCTTTGTAAGTTTTAATAAACATGGGAAGCACATGTATCATGAATATGCAATATGATAGTCCAGAGACTTCCTCCCCACACGTTAGTTTTTGTATATACAAGAACCTGATGAGCTCAATGCAGCTCTTGGAAAGTGTTTCAAACATGATACGCCCCTTTCTTTTTAAGTTCAGATCATCATGTAAGGACAGGCTGCCTTATGTCTGCTAACTCATGGCTAAAGTTGCTTGTAAGTCTATAGTGGTTCTATGGAGGCCATTGATGTTAATTTTATTACAAGGATAATTAACCCAAGCTGAACCATCATGTGTGATAATACGGAAACGCTACAATAAAGATGTTTCCTTTTAGGTTTTTTTGTTGTTGGTAAGATGTTGAGGATATTTTTTGTTTGACTTGAATTATATAAGTACCATTGAGGGATTTTTTTAGAATAAAGTTCCATGGTCTACGTAAATCTAACTGCATGATTACATAACTAGTTGAAGCTGAAAAAAATAAGGCAAATGAGGGAATGCCAAGGTCTGAATCACGAGGTGGAAGAATACTCTCGTTAAGTGATATACTCTACCGATCAGAGGTTAATAGTGATGTTTCTCAAGATGGTCCAGGATCTGAAAGAGAAGATTCTGATTATGATGAGGAATTGGAGTTGGACTTCGAAACTTCAATATCGGGTGATGAACATGATGTTGAATCAAACTTTCTTCATGGGAGTGTAAATGTGAGATTTCATCGAAGAGGTGATTCATCGAGAGAAAGTGCTGGTGCAAATGGTATATGTGGATCACCTTCATCATCACAAAATGACGGGATACCTTATCAGGTTTGCCATCTCACTTAACAACTAATACACAGACACAGGTTCTGAGCTGGCCCCTTTTTTTTAATTGGTTGCACCAAAATTTTTAAAGTCCTATGTTCTCTTTGTTGTCATATGCTACATAATTTTTTTTTATTCATCTTGCTTTGGCCATTTAGTTCATGTTTTTGTTTGTACTGCAGCCTGAGGCAGCAATTGATATGAAGCAGAGATACGTTGGCCACCGCAACGTCGGAACTGACATAAAACAGGCCAGTTTTCTTGGCCAGAAAGGTACTTTTCTTTTGCCGCGGTCATTATCATCAGTTAATACCATGCAAGTTAAGTTTGAAATGTTAGCAGTGGAACAAATTTCTTATTGACAATCACACTTTGATACCATGGTGGTGTAAATAATGTTTAATTAGTGAAAATCCCAACCCCCCCTTCTCCCTCTCCACACCCTCTCGGTTAATGAAATTGCTTGTCTACTTACTAAACTGCATCACTTTTAATATTCATTGTTAATGTTGATATCTCCACCGGTTGTTTCCATGTTCTTCTTGAACCTATATATGACTGAAGATTTTGTTTCTTGTTTAATGTATTGGTTATCTTGTATCCTGTGATTCATGCATCTTCATGTTCAAACTCGTTTAATATTTCTACCCTTTTAACTGTTTCTATTGATTTACAGGTGAGTATATTGCTAGTGGAAGTGATGATGGTAGATGGTTTATCTGGGAAAAGCAAACCGGTAGACTGATAAAAATGCTTCTCGGAGATAATTCTGGTAATGCTTTCCTTCACTCCAAGATGAATGGAGTTAGTTACCGACTGCAGTAGTCTCTTTGATTAATTAAGTTTTCTGATTTTTTTTTCATGTCTTCCCATAGTTGTGAACTGTGTCCAGTGCCACCCATTTGATTCTGTTGTGGCAACTAGTGGGATTGACAACACAATAAAGGTAAATGTGATCAGTAGTAGTATTTTGGGTGGAGCATTCAGGGATTATTTCTGAATTTTGTTGGTTCATTATTCTAGATATGGACTCCAAGTGCTCCAGTCCCTTCTATTGTAGCAGGTGGAGCAGAAACACCAGAAACTGCTGATGTGCTGGTTGCCATGGAAAACAATCAACGCAAATTATGCCGCAATCATGAAACTCTTCTGTAAGGCTCTAGAATCCTTCTAGCTGAAAAAGTATTAACATGTTTTCTGTTTTTGAAATACTATTTTATTCTTCCTGAACACTTTCGCATGCCACAATGTTATTTTGGATTGAGTTGAAGTGCATGTCACATATTCGCGGTATGTAAATGCTCCCTCTTACACCATGTTGAAGGGAATAAAAAAAGATGAAATAAAAATTTTGAAACTATTACATGTGCCAAGATCTGGATGCAGACCGCAAAAGCCTGTGTGAGCATTTGATATCATACAATTTTCCCCTGAATAGACTATTTTATGTTGATTTCATTTTTCGTAGCATGACTTACTATGGCTATATTTACCTGGAAGAATTACATTTTAATGTGCAGGCCTTTTGAACTTCTTCAGCGGTTCCGGAGGCATGAGTTTACCGAAGGAACATTTCATCCATTTGAGTGTACTCAGAGCTAATCAGGTTCTTATTGAAGCATGCTCGTAAATAATCCATTTTCTCTGTTTGTTTGTCCGTGTTTGTTGTATGCTTGTTTCTTAGTACTTTACCTAAAACTTTACAGTAGAAATTATCTGTGCATTCTCCGAAGGAGAATTTATTTACTTGTGATGAATAAATTAGAGTTTGAAATATGAACCGCCAAAATGCGGTGTGCTTTTATGCTACACATATATGTTCTATAACTTAAAACTGACAGTACATGTGAGAAATCACGATACAAAAGCAACGGGTTGATGTACGAGATTTCCATATTGTGGACCCTGGAGAGCTTTGGATTGGTTTATAGAATTGTTGACGAAGATGTTATATTCCAGACCATCATTGATTTCTACTTTTATTTCATGGCAGATGCTCTGTTTAAGTGTATATTAAGTGATGGCGTTTCTGCATTGTGTATAAGGTTGTGAAGGGTGAGATATAAGCAAGCCATCGTTGGTAATAGGACATCGATAAAGTTTGGAGGCATCATGCAAAAATAAATTGAAATTGACTGAGCCGCCTTGATCCCTGGTTAGCTTCGAGCTTTTTTGTTCCTTTGTCATAAATTACTGCTGGTGTTTGCTCTCTCTCTCTCTCTCTCTCTCTCTCTCTCTCTCAAATCTTTACCCTTCAATTTGGTAACATATATTTGAAATTTTCTTGTATAGTTGGATTTTCTTTTTTGTTTGTACAGAATAAGAGCACAAAAATCGTCACTTGTGTTTTATTGTTAATATATTCTCTAGAACATGGTGCTGTTGCCAGCTGCAATTGAGTTTATCATTTACAGCGTAACGGTGTTCCTTCTGGTTCGGGCTTAGTTACTGAAATTTCTATACCGTACGTAGTATGTTTAATACTTATATTTCACTTCTATATTCAGAATTTCGTGGCCACCAAAAGTTGAGTAAGTTGGTATGTTTGAATTACCTAGTCTCTTTCAACCTATCAAAAAAAAAAATTACCTAGTCTCTTTCATGTGTGCTTGTATGCTGGCACAACAAAACATCTAGCACGGCATAGTTGAAGAGATCTTTTTGGAGTCTACTACTACAACTATAACTATTGATATAGGAAATGGCTGAAAATTTCCTTGTAATAGTAAGAGCCCCATTGGAAGCCGAAATTTTAAGAGTGACAATATGTTACAAGACTTGTTAATCCAATAAAACACGACACGATAATGGCGGATTAGGATTTAATCTTAACAGGTTCGGGTCAAAACAGATTGACCCGTTAAGACACTATTGCTTAACGGGTTGATAATAGGTCAATCCGTTATGACACGTTAAGAAAGATAAAGTTACAATTATACCATTCTACTTAAAAGTAAAATTGTTAGAATTTTAATTTCGATATTTTTATTATTTAGATTGTAATTTTAGACTTGTAGTTAGTAGTTAGTTTTATAATTTTTTATAGATATTGTGATTTTAATATTTATATAAAATTATGCTAAATTTAATCAGGTCAAAAAGTTTAATTTCAAACATATTCAACCCATTTACATAAACAGTTTGAAACAGATTGTATTGTGTCGTGTTAACCTATTTCGTAATATTCACTAATGGGTCAAAACGGGTTGACACGACACGACCCGTTATGTTAATGGGTTGTATTAGGGTTGACCTATACAGTATCATATATATACTTTGATACGACACGAATATGATCTGTTAACACGATTTGATATCCCTAAGTCGAATCAGTAAAAATGCAGCGACGCTATGCTACCTAAGTAAAAAAGAGTGTG
Source organism: Carya cathayensis (assembly GCA_011037825.1). Classification (NCBI taxonomy): domain Eukaryota; kingdom Viridiplantae; phylum Streptophyta; class Magnoliopsida; order Fagales; family Juglandaceae; genus Carya; species Carya cathayensis. Next base: position 362,642 of record QGSO01000429.1, read on the forward strand.
AGGTGAGAGTTTGGTGCAAAAACAGTCAAAGAACCTCTAGGGGTTTGAGTCAAGTGGTAAAGGCCTTGTTTTGGTGGTATGCTCCAGCATCCAAGATTCAAGTTTTAAATTCCATTAGGTACAAAAAAATCTTTAGGGGTCATTGGATTGGGGGATATTTTCCTCGAATTTTCTGATGTACTTTTAGTTGAAATCAATATTCTGATGGTCTAGTAGGAGTTTACGTGTGGTGTTCAAAATCTCAAGCCCTCTCACATCAATTTCGCCACAAGTTACTGTAGCACAGCCCAAAATACCTGCAATATTCTGGTGTGGGTTTCTTTATTTTGTACTCTCTTGGTTTTAGAGCACTTCCAAAGATTTATGTGTCCTATTCTTTAAAATAAATCATCAAAACTTACAATTTTTTATTTTACATACTAATTTTTACAATATATCATACATTAGCTTATTTATTTTTCTCTACATTATTTAAATGTTATATTACTTAATAGTTTGTTGGAAAAAAAGTACAAAGAGAGAGAAACTATAGTGGGAGATAAAGTACCTGAAAAGAGAGAATAAATAAAATATTTTTACATTTGTGTACAGTTCACACTAGATCTAGAACACTGTAGAAAAATGTAAAATAGATTTAAAGATACATAATCCCTTGGAGGTAGTTTTGAACTACGTTTCTTCAAATTTTACATAAAAATTGGTTTTACAAAACTTATTGGGAGTGCTCTTAGTTCTATAGAGAATTAAAAAAGTTACTTTATAAATTGGTGTGCCTTGAAATGGTATAACTAAATTTACTTTATAATAAAAGAATTTCTCGATTTGACATATCAGTTTCTAATATAATTTTCTTCAAAAAAAATTTTGTAGAAAATATTTCCTTAATCTTATATAACTGCAATATGGAAGTACATCGCCTAATGCACATCAATAGCTTAAGGTCGTGCTATTAGATTACAGAACTGCCAATAGGACTGGAGGGTCCTGGCTGTATGATTCTGACCAGAAGTGGTCCTTTTTTTTTTTTTTTGATGGAACCAGAAGTGGTCCTTGAGTGTTAACTTAAACAAACGTAATCAATCATTCAAGTGTCCAACCAAGTAACTTGTCGGCCAATATATTGGTCAGCACTGATGCATGCATGCATGATGTGTCACTGATGCATACATACATAAATATGAGTATTGATGCAATTGAATTTGGGTGGAGTTGGCATAACGGTATTACCTGATCATTAATTTGCATTGAATCTGGGATCCGAGTAGATCAGGTATAAAATGGCTGAGAGAGTTTCTGTTGGTCAGGGTGGCTTAATACAAATTGAGGGTTAAGGTAAAATTTAAGTTAGTTATTTGTAATTATAATATAATAAAATATAAATTATTATATGTAATATTTTCAAAATTTTTAATAAAATAAGATTTTATTTAAAATCTTTAAATAAAAGTTTTTAGAATTTATATGTAATACAATTTAAAATGAGATCTCAATGTAAATTTTGTATCTCAATTTAGTAAGATCTTAAAAGATTATTTAAAATATAAATAATTAATTGTATTAAATATTAAATTTAGTATTATGAGGCTTGCATACATCGAAAATTTTAAATTTTATTTAATGAAATGATTTTTATTTTAAAAAAATATTTAAAAAAAGCCTCATTTTTAATTTTGTGGGCCTTACACAAGTGGAGGTATTAGAGATAATGGCCTAAATGACCTTACCATTGAGCCGGCTCAACTGTTGGTCCACTCCAAGTTATTGTTGAGAACAAAGAGATTGAAATTGAGTGGCAACCAGTGATCTTACATCAACTAAATTGCAGAAACTATCCCTTGGGATAAAAAGCTAAAGAAAAATCACAACCTTTGAATCAACTTTCTTTAGTCTATAATTCACTCTTTCGTACAGTTATTTTTGTATATTTCTTGTACAATTCACTGATGTCATGATCAGGGAAGAGTTATCAACTGTCTTGAAATATCAGTCTTTAGTTTGATTAGCCAACTATCCCGATTATGCAATATACATGCCACAAGTCATTTTTATTCAGATACAAATTACCGGTGAAAAAGTTGTTAAATTTATTAATATACAGATAAGTTAGCCGACAACTGATCATGTAACATAATTTAAAAATTAAGTAGCATGCATATATAGAGACAGTCAGATGAGGGATATCTTGACCATAAATCCAGCGTGCGTGAACTGGCAATGTTACTAAGAGCTAGCGTTCAAGCAAAGCAGACTTAGAGAGAGATTTAATAATTGTACACGCGTACGGATATTAAATGAGAAATGGCTACTCATTTTCATTCAAAACAAGCCTCATCATTTTGTGTAATATTTTTCCTTAAGGCCAGTCGTCGTACGTACGTGGCATCAAAGATGTTACATCACACCTAAACTTGGTTAATATTATAATATATAAGCTGCATGCTACATCATGTATATATATATATATATAATGTAACGCGTTTTGTTTCCTTTCATTGACTCGGAAGCATCATCAGCTAATTGGGTTTGAGGAAGAAATAGGGTAAGAGACAAGTTAAGAGGTGGCAACCATCCAGATCTATTAATATTGTACACTAGTATTAGCTAGGCTTTGAATTGTGAATCAATATTAGTACCTCGTACGTATTCACAAAAGGCAATGCATGCTACTTTCTGACCAACTATTTTTTGCTTACCATCACCGGCCATTTGGTTAAAAAGAATAATAATAATCACATGAAATGTAATAATAATAATAATATAAAAAAATTATATAAAAATAAAATCACAAATTGACGTGATTTTATGTGATCTATTTAATATATTTTATAATAAAATTAATCAAGCTACGTATGTAAAGTAGGTTTAATACTCTTCTATAATCTTTTTGTAACTTAAGTATTTCGTTTTGTTTTATATTCTAATCGGGAAAATTAATTACATTTTTTGTTTATATTATTGGAAATTTACATGGTGGTTGTGGGGGCAAATTAGGCTTCTTTTATTTTATGAAATATATTTTTTTAACGAGTATCAACCTAATCTAACATTCTGTGATCATCATATTTTTTTTTTTTAATTTTTTGACTGGGCCATCTAATTTTATAAAGACGGAGACTTGGGAAGAATGTTTTAATTATCTGACTCTCAACCTCAAATATTATATATGGATTCTTTTATTTGGCAAAAAGTATATTGGAAATTATAATGGTACCCTTGACACAACGGCGTCGCCGAAATTGATACCAAAATATTCAATTTCACGCTATATATATATAAAACACCGTCGTGGCTTTTTGTTGTATGGTCGTCTGCCTAGCTATAGCCACCCCCATCATCTCTCTCTCTCTCTCTCGATGAAAGAGTACTGATACTATGACAACAAACAAAGACACTACAAATGTTGTTGCGTCGAAGCCTGGCCTCGAGTGTTGCATGTGTGGGGATTATGGTTTCTCCCACGAGCTTTTCCAGTGCAAAGTCTGCGAATTCAGATCGCAGCACAGGTACCCTACCAAAAACTAATTACTTTTGGTTTTGCCTTTTGGGTCTTAATATTTTTTTACTATATATTGGATTTCATTTACGTGGGCGTCTCGCCGTCTTTATTTCTGATTGTTCATGACAAGTTAATGTTTTTTCTTAACAATTCAATCTTTACAGGTACTGTAGCAATCTCTACCCGAAGGACGAGTCTTATCGGATTTGCAATTGGTGTCTGAGTCAAAAGCAGGACCCCAAAGAAAAGTCACAGAATTCCTCCAACTCTTCATCATCGAACAAGAACCAAAGGGAAGCCGATGAGGGCAAGAACAACAACAGGAATGGAAACGGTGACCGTCTTGCAATTCTAAAGGGTCAAAGAAGCACTTCGCAGTTAAAACTCAGTGGCCCCATCAAGAAACAGATCAGATCGCCGGGAGGAGCGCCGTCGCCATCGGCACGAAAGAGGATCATCACCAATGCTCGTATGGAGGAGAAGCCGAGGAGAACGAAGTCAGAGGAGATATCAAACAGAATTGGAGTCACCACCAGGCGGCCTTTGTTCAGGAATAAGGTGAGAAGATATAAGCTTTTGGAAGAGGTTTCAAGCTAATTACTGGCTTATATTGTGGCCCTTTTCTTTAAAAGTAAATAAATAAATAGATGTTTTGGTTTGGTCTACCCTCCATGTAAAAACCAGATAAAAAAAGATTAAAAGGGTTAACAGGATCCTGATCTCGGATTCCTCTCTATCTACTCCTCTCTCTCTGAACTCTTTTTTGTATATATATAATGTCACTGTAATTAATTTGCCTGGTTTAATGAATAATCAGTGATGAAAATTAATATGATCCCAAGCTATTTTCTGCAAAATTATTGTCGTACTTCGCTTTCCGGGCTCTGCCCTAATCATTTAAAGAATGGCATGTAGTAAGAGTTTTTGGCAAGTTTCTCTATCTTTACATTATCGTCATTATATCAAACACTAGCAGTAGCGGCATACCAAAAACATCTTCGTCGTTTTCCTCGTTGTCCGAAGTACGTACGTACCATCAATCGTCGTCGTCGTCCCAACACATTATTCATGCTTTGGAGCCAATGACACGTTAACTGTTACATGCTAATGATCCTTATCTGGGCATATGTTTTTGTCTGTTACTTAGAAGTTTCAAGATAGTTTACTGATTCCGTTTTAAGTCATGTATCTGTATTATATGGAACAAAAAGTATACCAAATGAAAATCATAAAGACTTTTTTAAGAAGATACATGAGCTTCAAGATTTCAAGCTGAGATCTGGCTTTCGAATTGGATATTGGAATATATATTCCCTAAATAACAAAAAATATTAATTAGTTAGAGCGAGCATGCACCACGATCGAGATGTCTGAGATCGATGTCAACTAATTCCTAGCTACCTTTGTTTCACAATCACACATAGTGATAAGATTTTTACATATATTCTAAAATTGCTATGCCACGAGAATATTGCAAAACGACTTTGATTCCCCTGGAAAAAAAGAAAATCAAATCAGAAAGCTACGTGAATAATGTACCCAGAAACACACAAGAATAAGTTGAATGGGTAAGAAGCGACCGCATCTATATAGGCTATAAAGCTCAATATCCTAGTTGTTCTGCATCATGTCCATAATAATAAATATATAATTAATAAATCTCTATTTTCTTGTAAGTTCCTGCCACGAGCAAAAAAAATATTCATTTCAGCACTAAGTACGTACATATATCAGCTTCATCTGGACACTTATATTTAACTTTTATTGTTAAACAAATCGACGATAAATAAATAATATTGAATAATATAAACACTGAATAGATCACCTCAAAAATGAATATTCTGCCATGCACTATTAAAAAAAAATACCTTTTTTTTTCTAAATTGAAGTGGGGCATCTTTGTGATTAGGTTAAAGTCGATCAACTGTGAATAAGATACATGCTGCATGTTTCATATCATTGTTACTTTCCATATAAATGAGCTGTTATATGGTGATGACTAGCTACATGAGTAGTACCCTTTCATGATATCCTTTTTTATGATGAGTAATGGCACGTACCCTTTAACCGTGAAATAAAATTTTAATGATAAAGAAAAAAGAAAATAAATTGATAAAAGAATAGCTAGCTATTCTTTTTTGGTACTCAAGAACAAAGTCCTGATTAATTTCGGAGGTATACAGGCTTTTGACAATTAGTTTCTCATAAGTACGCATCGGATAATTAATTTAAGAAAAAGCTTTCCAGTCCAATGATTCTAAAAATTATTTACGTTCAAGAGGATTCGAACTTAGATCTAGATGGAGTATACAACCAAAACCAAGACTTTTACTATTTGAGCCATCTCTAAATTATATGAGAAATGATATTTATAGTTGTAGAAAACACAATCGTCATACAATTTCTTTGAAGAAAATGAGTAAATATGGAACTCATACAAAGAAAAACTAATTTTTTTAATAGTGAATCTTACTATTTTTTTAAAAAGAATTACGCTGCATTTATGCACTCTACCGCTCTATTTAACAACATTTCTCAAACTATATATAGCTAACCTATTTAAGGTAACATACTAACACTACCCGACATTGATTAAAAACAGTAATATATGCTTTAGAATGGACAAGTGAGCTCTAATAATTTACGCATTATAATCTGATCAGTGTCTTCAGTCATAGGACAATTAATGCAGCATCTATTATAATTCAGTTAAAAGGTCCACACACACTGTCAAATATGCGGGGAATTTTTGTCAAGATGGGGCCGCCATCACTTATCAATTGCGGGATTGTTTTTTTATTATTATTTTAAAATATTTTTTAATATGTTTATTTATTAAAATAAAATTTTATTTTTAAATTTTTATTAATAATTATTTTTTTAATTAAAAATTTTAAAATGATTAAGCGAAAAATCTGAAGGAGTGTATGACATTTTCTTTCCGTCAAATACTGTTGGATGATAGAGAAATTGGAAATTTTCATGAGCGCGTGGACCCACATTTGAACTACTTTCGCATCAAGTATAGTAATATATTATTGATACCGTAGTAATTTGTTCCGACGTGCGTATAAAAATAACTTTTTGTAATATATTATTGGAAAATTGTTCGCATGCATCTAGAATTTTTGTAAAAAAATAACTATTTTTTTTATTTTTTTAATATATAAAAATAACCCTAAATTAGAAGGAGAACTAAGAGAACTTGCCATAATATTTTTTAATATTTTTTAAAAAAATAAAAATTCATAATATTATTAAAAAATATTTTTTTAATTACGAAATTAAAAAAAAAAAATTAAAATGTCAGCTGTAGTGCTGGGAGCGGTTTGAGTCTCATTTGAAAATTAAGACCCAAAAACTGTAGGGCACTAAATTAGGTAGATTAGGCCTGTAGTTGGTTAGGCCTAGTCTTCTTGCGTTGCTTTCCGGGTATGGCCTTTTCGTAGGCCTTTAATGCTAGTAGAGCCCACGAATTCATGCTTTTGCTCGGCATGACATTTTAATCTTGAAAATACTAGATCCCCCGCTACCGCTCCCAGCTTCTTTTTTATTTTATTTTTTTCTTTTTCTTAATGATTAAGAAAAAATCATTTAATATTATTGTGAATTTTTTATTTTTTTAAATATTAAAAAATGATATAAAAAAAAAAGTCTAGTGGAAGCTCCAGCGGTGGCTTTAGCAGTCTCCTTTTAATCTTAAGACTATTAGATTAATTATAAATTTTTTTAAGTAAAATTAAATATTTTTCTTAAAAATATAAGATGAAAAGTTTTTCAGGCAGAAATACAATTCTGGCTTGAATGGTTTGCAATCATGCATAAAGTCAAACAATCAATTTCAGGGAAATCAAAAGTTGTATCCTGCATGGCTAGCACTGTAGCTGCATCCAATCCTGAATAGATAGCAATCATCACAGTCAAAACAAATTCTAAGTACTCTTGAATCATGCAATAGTTATAATTAATTAATAAGTAATGTTATAAACGTGTGGGGTATGTAAATGTATATAATCACTTTAAAAAGAATAAGGTCTATGATTAAAAAATTATTATTTTTTTTTACGTGGATCTCGTATTAATTCATTTTTTTTAAAATAATTACACAGCACTTACATAATCACGACTGCAAATATCATTTCTCTTAATTAATTAAATATCATTTCTCTTAATTAATTAATGTGTCTTTTTCTGCAAATTAATCGGTGAAAACTGCATGCACCGGCTTTCTTTGCCTTTCAAGTTTCCTGCTTTTGGGGTCTGGAAATCCGGTCCAGTCGGACACTAATATTAAATAGAGGAACAAGATAGAGATGTCAAAAGTTAGGAATTAGAAGGAAACTAACACTAGAGTTTCAAACTTTAAGCAGCTAGAACTGATAGGAACACAACCAACAAAGGAAGGAATTCTCATTGGGCCACATAAACTTGAATTACAGTCATATTTTTCACTGTTGTTGAATTCAAAGAAAAAAAAAATGATTTAGTCATAAAAAGATCACATAAAAATATAGATGTGATACGTTTAATTATAAATCTATTTTTATTATAAAATAGATATAACATATCATATAACAATATGTCAATTTGTGAATATATTTTTACAAGGTCATTTTATATTGATAGCATTTATATTATATATATCATTGTGAATTCAAAGAAAAAAAAAATGATTTAACTCATAAAAAGATCACATAAAAATATAATGTGATACGTTTAATTATAAATTATTTTTATTATAAAATAGATATAACATATCATATAACAATATGTCAATTTGTGAATATATTTTTACAAGGTCATTTTATATTGATAGCATTTATATTATATATATCATTGTATGAGCTCATGTATACATGTTTTAATATATATGTATAGAAAAAATAAAATCGTTTTAATATATATATATATATATATATAACTCATCTCAGTTTATCTTTAATATTATGATTTTTTTCTGGTTCCTTACCAAAACAGATAAATAAGGGAGATCAACCAACCAACCAACCTATCTTCAAATTAATAAAAGAATATGAGAAATGCATTGATTGACCCTCTCACAGAAGCATGCAGGTATTAAACTTTAATGGACAGGCAACCAAATTGGGCACATTTTCAAACCATATGGACCCCATGCCCATTGTAGTGCGTGGCTATGTGCCAGCTAGCTTTCCCAACGCCTTCTGAAAGCGTTTTTAAGTTTGTTTTCAATTGCTACGCTCGTAACAAAATTTTATAAATGTAGATTCATANGATCTAACATATCATATAACAATATGTCAATTTGTGAATATATTTTTACGAGGTCATTTTATATTGATAGCACTTATATTATATATATCATTGTATGAGCTCATGTATACATGTTTTAATATATATGTCTAGAAAAAATAAAATCATTTTAATATATATATATATAAATAACTCATCTCAGTTTATCTTTAATATTATGATTTTTTTCTGGTTCCTTACCAAAATAGATAAATAAGGGAGATCAACCAACCAACCAACCAACCTATCTTCAAATTAATAAAAGAACATGAGAAATGCATTGATTGACCCTCTCACAGAAGCATGCAGGTATTAAACTTTAATGGACAGGCAACCAAATTGGGCACATTTTCAAACCATATGGACCCCATGCCCATTGTAGTGCGTGGCTATGTGCCAGCTAGCTTTCCCAACGCCTTCTGAAAGCGTTTTTAAGTTTGTTTTCAATTGCTACGCTCGTAACAAAATTTTATAAATGTAGATTCATAAATTGATATTATTTTATATGATATAATAGATATATTTTATAATATAAATAATTTTATAACATGATGTATCACATCAAATCAACTAAAATTAAAGTATAAGTCCTGTATATCCACTCTTTTATATTAAATTATTGAATTAAAGTACATGCCTCCTCCCAGCAGATTAAATGGCTGTATATATGTAAATATTTCGTCCTGCAGTAATTTTAATTTGAGTAATATTATATACAGTCATTTTTACGTATTTTTTATGCACTTCACTGATATGATTGGCTGAATTAATTTTTTTTTAATACACAACTAATCATATCACTATAGTGCATAAAGGAATTCATAAAAATGACTACACATAAAATTTTTATTTTTATTTTTTAACCAGCTGCATGTAACGTCGTATATGCAAGCATTAATCTACAATCAACGTACATCCCATTTTTCAAATTTAGCTGAGGAATAACCCAACTTTTTTTAATCATTTTTGAATCTTAGGTTGGAGGAGTAAAATGAGATATAATTTTATGCATAGTAATAAAATAGTTTATAAATAGTAGTAAGATAGTTTGAGTTTGGTATTTTTTGAGTTTTAGAAAATAAAAGAGAAAAAGTTGAATAAAAATATTATAAAATTAAAATATTATAAGAATATAGTTTTTTAATATTATTTTTGTTTGGAAATTGAAAAAGTTGAAATTGTTTTTTATTTTTATTGGAAAGTTTGAAAAAGTTGTAATGATTAATTTAAAAATCTTGTATTTAAATTATGTTTGAGAATAAGATAAAATGAAATAAGATGAGATGATAATTTTGTGTCTCATCTTAAGCTCCAAACCTGCCCTAAAGAAGAAATAAAGATCCTGACAAAGTCATGCCTGAAGTTATTGATTAATGCATACAAATATTTGAAACGAAGCAACCCTAATTTTGCAGAAATGAATCATTCAATTTTTAGCAAGCAATTGGCGGAAGGATTTTTTTTTTATGAGAAATTATTTTTTTTTTATGAGAAATTATTTGTATTAGTCATAAATATATAAGTCTCGCACAAACATTTGTTAAAAAAAAGACCCTACATCGGAAAAGTGAAAATAAAAAAATTCTTTTTTAGTGAACTCTACTTATTTATAAAAGGCTTACTTGAAACTTATTTATTTGAGATTTGTAATTAGTATTATTTAGGGGATGTTTAAAAATTTTGTATCTTATTCTTTCTTATTTCATCTCATCTCATCTTATTTCCTTTCTAAATATCATTCAAATACAAATATTTTCAAACTAATTATTACAATTTTTTCAAACTAATAATCATTACAAATTTTCTAAATTTTTAAATAAAAATTAAAAAATATTTTAATTTTTTCAAATTTCAGAACAAAAATTATATTATAATAATATTTAATTATATTATATTGTTTATTTATTTTTTTCTCTCTTGTTTCTTAAAATTTATTCTCCATATATATTATATATATATATCTCTCTATATATTTATTTTTATCTTGTCCTTACTCTTGGTCCCCACATGAATGCAAATCTACTGTCGCGTTACTAGGTTGGTTGAAAATGGAAGTCAAATCAACCTAACTTCTTGGAAGCATTTGCTGGATCACGTTGTCTTGGTTCGAGTCAGTCAGAGAAAGAGAGAGAGAGATTAGTCCAAGTTACCGTCATTGAGATGTGGTCCAAATGGCTTCCGAGCAAATATTTCGAAAGCTCCACCCTACCTTCCTTTGGACTCTATATTCATCTTTAACTCGTGTGAATTGAGATTCCTCAACATTTAAATGCATAAATATTAAATTATTAAATACCACTCAATTCAAAATAATTTTTTATATCTAAAATTCATAATTATTTTTAATTCAAGATTTTTTTACATGCAAGTTCTCCAATATTTTTTAATTTTTTATAAAAATATTTAAACTCATCTTAAATAGACTCCATAAAACTTACTCTACCATCTATCTCATTACTATTTATAAAAAAAAATTCTCAATTCAGTTAAATATACAAATATTATCTTAATAATCCATTAATCATTGCCTCCATTTTATTATCTTATCTTTAGATAAATAAAGATAAAGCAATACTTCTCTTTAGACCAACCCAAACCCGAGAAAAGAGGAAAGAAAAAGGCCTTCGAGAAATTCCTTCACAAAGTTAAAATATTAGCAAACTCACTTTTTTCACGTTAAATGAGATTCGATAGTTATCATTCACACAGATAATATATTATATGTATTTTTATTATTGATTATTTTATTTTTAAAAATTAATTAAATTATTTTACTAATTATTCATACATCACATATTTAATAAAAAATATTTTAAAAATAAAAAATTGTATATAACGTGATAGGAAGATAATTAATAGAATTTTTTATAATAATAACATTGATCCGAGCGTTGGTCGTTTGATTTTCACGTCTCGTTCAAGCGTTGAGCTACTGTAAATATGAACCACGACTAGCTTGTTAGAGACCGCACCACAACACTTCTCCACCCACCCTTTATGTTTGCAGTAATGGCCTTTGCTGCTCTCGTTTTCCATCGCCTTCTTCTTGATTATCTCCCCCACTACCACTTCGCTTTCAATCTCTCGCTCATCATCAACTTGCCTATCAAAGCCGCCCCCTTTGTCTCTGGGTCTGGAGTTGGAGACCTACACAGCTAATTATTAGTTAAGAATCATGGGCTACTTCTCGTGCAATACAGAATCCGCCATTGCCACCTGCGACCCCCATTACTGGGATCGCAAGAAGAAAGGAAGAAGAACCCGACCTCGTAAACCCAATCGAGCCCTGAAAGTCAGAGAATTTTCGTATGTCGAGCTCGTCGCCTCGACCAATAGTTTTTCCGCGGAGAGCTTCTTGGGAAAAGGCAGCCATGGCAGTGTCTATAAAGCCGTGCTCGACGATGGAAAGCTCGTCGCCGCCGTTAAGAAGACAAAGCTTTTTAGCCCATCAACAGCAAGCTTCCAACTCCATCAGTACCACAACGATAACTGCACCAACTGTAGCAACTGTACCAGCCCCGCCGAAAATGAGATTGAGATACTCTCCATGATACAACACCCTCGGCTCGTTAACCTCTTGGGATTCTGTGCGGACTCCAAAAACGATAAACTGCTCGTCGTCGAGTACATGCCTAACGGCTCCCTCTACGATCTCTTGCACTCGAGCTCCAGATCAGCCCCTGGTTGGAGCCGGAGGATCCGGTTGGCCGTCCAAATAGCGAAAGCGGTCCAAGCACTTCACTCGTCCAACCCGCCGGTGATTCACCGGGACATAAAGTCCTCCAACGTCTTAATCGACGAAAACTGCAACGCCAGGCTGGGGGATTTCGGATTGGCCCTGAGGGGACATGTGGAAGACGTAAGGATAAAGTGCACGCCTCCGGCTGGGACGTTGGGGTACCTAGACCCGGGATATCTTGGTCCGGGGGATCTGAGCACCAAGAGCGACGTGTTCAGCTTTGGGATCTTGCTGTTGGAGATCATCAGCGGCAGGCAAGCCATAGATGTCAATTACAGTCCCCCCTCAGTGGTCGACTGGGCCGTGCCGTTGATTAAGCACCGCAAGTTCACTGGGATCTGCGACCACCGCGTCTGTTCTCCGACCGACCCAGGTGTGATCAGGCATCTGGCAGTGCTCGCGGCTAGGTACGTACAACGGAACTCGAAGAAACGACCGGAGATGGCAGAGGTGGCGGATTGCTTAAAAAACGCAGCCAAAATGGTCCACGCGCCGCCGATTTGGAACAACTTGAGGCGGCGAGCGAGGTGCATTGAGAATCCGCGGCTGTTGATGAAGTCTGAACTGCAATACACGAGTACTAAAGAGGTTTCGAAGGTCACGAAACTCGGAAGCAGACGAAACAAGAAAGTATCCGGCGCCATTCCTCCGGGTCCGGATGATCATCGTATGGTTAGGTCGAAATCGGTGGGCTATTTCAGCGAAACAAAAATGGGGTCCGGTTCAAATGTGTACCGCAATCGGTCTTTGTCGGCGAGAAGGAATCCGGCAACCGGAGTGGTCTTGAAAATGCCGTTGGTGATGCTGAGTAAGTCAAGGTCCATGGGCGTGTTGCAAAGTCCACGCCTTGTACATTACAACAAGAGTAGAGATTTTGTTTTATTTGGAGTGAATGGCTCTCGCTCTTCCACAGAACTGGATGCATGAAGTGGGTGATTGGTTTGAAGAAGATGCCCGATAGACCATCGGTTTAATTCCAAAACGTGGACCCTTATCCCGAAAGATTGTTCAGATCAATTTGCCCGCGCATTAAGATCCACTAGATTACTTTCTTATCCCAAACTTAAAATTGGATACTTTGACAAAGAAAGGAGACTCTACCACGAACTTCCCTTTTCTCTCTCTCTCTCTCTCTTTTTTTTAATTGCTCTAAAATGTTTAATAATGTTATAAAAATATATTACTTCAATACCCGCTTTACTTCAATTTTTAAAATTCAAAAACTAAATTTTAAAATAAGTATGTGTCTGAGATCATCACTTATTCTAAAAGCAACTCTCTTTGCATTGAGGACAAACTCTCCTTATTGAATTTAGAACACATGACGATGAGAATAGGTTTTGATTTATGTCTTAACATTACTCGAACTAAAATTTGACATTGCTGCCCCGCTGTTTTTTATATATGTTCCGATAGGCTTATCAACCACAGTTTTTCAAGTTTATCTTTATAGAGATTGTTACCTTTTTATTAATTTTCATAAGAAAGTATCAAACTAGGATGGATATGCATTGTAATCCCATCAACATCGAGCTCGCAGAAGGCATAGTATTAACATGGTTCGTCAATGTAAACATCTGAAATTAATGCACTGCTTGCTGGTGAAAGCGAAGACGACTCCTGCCTCGATCGCATCTGATATTGAATAAAATGCTAAGGAGCTTTCCATCAGTTTGCCACGCATTTGTGTATAAAATTACACCAATAGTTCATAAACTTGCTTGTCAATACAATAGCAACATGATGGAATTACAATTCAGAGCATGCACCTTTGTTCGATAACAGCTCCAGTCAAGAAACTTAAGCCCGCCATGCTCCAACAAAAAACTCAAAATTCTGCACGATTGTGAATCTGCAACAATTCAGGATTGTACCACTGCAACAGTTTAAAGATTGTCAAGAATTCACCATTAACTACCACTCACTCAGGTAATTACATTCTCCTAAATATGATCTGCAACAATTATATATATATATAAAATAAAATCACGACAGAAATTGGAGGAGGTAGAAAGATCAGGACCAAGGTTTTAGTCATCACCCAATAAACAATTTATGATATCAACGATTTATTACTTGAAAGAAAAAAAGTATGAAATAAGGAATGCTTCATACAACAACTTAACAAAGGACTAACACTTTCCATCACACCAAATATGTCCCAAAGCAGAACCTATGCTCACAATAAATGATTTCCAACACCAATGAACACCCAGCAGCATAAAGATACATAATTTAATCTCAGATATCCCATATTCTGTGCAGGATATTTTGTCTACATAGACAGACAGCTTGTATAATGGTCCTTGTGCGACATGGTCAAAAACTTGGCCCTTGTGCATCAAAAGATGTGGGGCTGCAGTGCTCCTTGAAGATTTTTCACCGCACTCTCGTAGTGTACAAAGCCCATAAACCAAAATTCATGGTTGTCAACAGAGATAGCCTGTATATATTTTTCCCCATGCTTGACATCGCTTGTTGAAGGATTGACTGCCCTCAGCTGATGTAGTGGAATAACCACCTATTTCCGTACAAGGGAAAGACACACCCCGATATCATTAATCCATGAATAAAAGCCAAAACTTGTTTAACATACACTAAACAAACAAAACACACTATTTCTTACCAAGAGAGAGTGCGTAAAGTTTGTCAACTTCATTCTAGATCTAATCTCCGGCAGAAGGACCATAAGTATAGAAAGATGTTTTTTGTTTCTTTAAATTCGGAAGTATGTAAAGCAAATAAGGCAGCACAATAACATGATGCTATTAAGATATTTGTCTTGAACAATAGCAAATAAGGCAGCACAATAACATGATGCTATTAAGATATTTGTCTTGAACAATCTGTTAGGCCAATTGATCCCTGGGACATTTATTTTTGAAGCCTACCATCTCACAAACACTATCCATTCCTTCATTATCATTAATTTCCAGGACAACCTCTGTATATTTTGTAAAGCCAATGCATCACCGTCCTCCCCTTTTCTTTCTTCTTTTCTCTTGTAAGTATTGTGAGCGAATGGCTAATGGAGTTACAAACTTAAATTACAATTTGGAATAACATCTGTGATTTCATTTCTTGTTTTCACTTCTTTATTCATGATGATAACATTCTTTTCACCAATCCGGCATGCACAAATTACTAACCTAGCCTCAGTCTTTTTCCTGAGAAGTAGCTAACCTGAAGCTTTCTGAGGCATTTTGCATTGTCTTAACAAGCAGCTAATCTATTTGCAAACTCTACTTTCTTTGAGTCAAAATTTAATTGCCTTATTGTTAAATCTCTAGAAGGTTGCAGGCACGGGTTATTGCAGCTATGACAAGCATGTCATTCTTACCCATTTCAAGAAGCCTTCAAGCCTTCTATCACCCACTTAAAAATCCTCTCTGGAAAAACTTGGGGGACTCTCACTCCCTTCCTTTGTCTCAACAATACAAGCAGAGAAAAATAAAATCGCCTCATTTTGCCCCACATAACTTGCTCCGAATGCAAGGTAAGGTTTCCATTAAACAAAAGCTAACGAGTATAAGGAAGAGTATACCTTATAATAGCTCCATTCTGTCCGGTCACCAGCTTCGTAAGAGAGGGGATTATCACTACAGAATGCCAGCTTTGCCGTGGACAGATATAGGGTTCCCATTACTGGTCCAGAAGACGTGGATAGATAGCATGCATATGTCTTTAGAAGCTTCTCCCCTGGCACGGTCTCGAAACTTTGTTGAAAAATCTTCTCATAACCACCTTCTGCAAGAACTTTTGTACTCTGAGCAATTCTTCCGACAGCAGCATCAGCAAAACTAGGACCGGTTTTCACTGTCCAAAGAAAAATTTGTTATACGCATCACATACTATGCTCTAGATTTAACGGTCGTTTCAAAGCTTATACCACAACTCTCACTTACCTTTGCTTCACAGATTACTTGCAGCACGATAACTACTTCGAAAGCATTTCAAACAGAAGGAATCATAAATCAAGTACACGAATTATAGTGACCGTAGGAATAAAATTGATACTTACAGTGCTGCCACATGTTCCCAGCGAGATTTTCAGCCTTCTTGGTGGCCTCGGCCGCCTTCTTCCCGAATTTCCCAAGCGCATCTTTCACCGTGTCCATTTTATCTGACCATCATTAATCATATCAAAGAAATTCCAGAGTCGCTTAAACAAAATGATCGAACAATACGAGTAAGGTCGGTACTCACTCTTGACGGAGGACGACGGTGGCGGCACCGGCGCTGGAGAGATGTAGGGACTAGACTCCTGCGGCATCATGGTGGCGGCGTCCACGGAGATCGGAACCCTGGAAACACCGTGAACTGGATTCTCCAACGGTGCTTGCGTTTGCTGTTGGCGGTCCATTGGCACGTCGCCCCATTTCTCAATCGGAGGGGAAGCAACGTCGTCTGGGCCGAGCTTAGGGTAGAAAGCATAGTCACCGGAATGTGGGGGATTGGGTCTGGGATCGGAACCCGGCTGTGTCACCAAACGTGTTCGATCGGTGCTCATCTTCTAGTTCCGTCAGGGAAATTCTTCCCTTTGGAGATCCTCCAAAATCCAATGTCGATAAAATATACTGGGTCGGAAATTCCGATGAAACGAAGGGGGAAGCGTGTGCGACCTAAATGGTTTGAATTTAGTAAAATCCGTCAAATCGTCAACGCCTGGACAACCTCCGGCCTGCTTATATATAACCGTCATTAATTTGAAACGGTTGTAGATTCAAAATCAACACCTACGACCATATATAGCCGTTATTAATTTGAAACAGTGGTAGACTAGGACTCAAAGGTCCAATGTTTTAGGCCCTACGACCCGAAACCCAAAATCCTGACCCTAATCCTAACTCTAAACACAAGAATAGATTCAAAACTCTCTCAATTTATATCATTTTATTATTATATATTTTTTAAATTTTAATACAAAATATAATAAAAAATTTAACTCTTTCAAATTCTAAAATAATAATAATATTAAAAAATAATAATCTAATAATATTTTATTCAATTTTTAACTTTCATCTCAATTCAATTCAACATCCAAACGCAACCTAAGGCCTCAGTTTAATATACAATCTAAATAAGATGAGATGATATATTTTGAATAATAATAAAATTTTTGAGTTAAGATAAGATGAAATAATTTATAAAAAAATGTGTGTTTAGATAGTAAGATAAAATGAGAAAACTTTTAATTTTTGATATTTGAAAAAGGTCTGGGTCCTACAACTTTAATTTTCACTCAAATTATGCACTATTTATATCATTTTGTACCATTTATGTCAGTTTTGTAACGTTCACTGTCAAATTTCACTGTTGATTCATGTTTATTTAAGTGGATATTTTTAAAATTTAGATATGAAATATAATGTGTTTAGATAGAAAAAATTAGTGTACGGTACAAATGAGCATCTCATCTATATCTAGTAACCAAACCGGTGGAAAAAAGTCCTCTTTTTATTTGGTAAGTAGCATTTTTATCCAATGACTTGAATAGATCTTGCAAAAAAACATCCCTTAATACAAATCCATTATCAACCTTAGAAAAAGAAAAAGACTCCATAACATGTAATGTCTGAATTGTAAATTTTATATGTGGCAAACCATATATTTGAGGGTTGGCGTTGCTGTATTTCTATTATTCTAGGCATAGAGTACACATTAAGCATATCTTTATAAACTTTTGTCACATTTCAAATTAGTATTCTTCTATCCTTTTCTTTAAAAAAAAAACTAATAAAGTAAAAATTGAACCCCTTCGTGGCTGATAAGTTTACAACAACAGTTTTTTTAAAGTTTGCGAGCTATATATATATTGATTACAATTCAACATGCGGGTAGAGGTAGATGGTGGGATAAGATCAATTCAAGCTAGGGAGATGTTATCAATGGCCTCTTAGATCGAATGATGCCATGCATCCTGATCTTTAGGGGTCATAGGATTCAACACTTGGATTCTTTTTCCTTTTTAGATTTATAGGCTCTTCATGATTTTGTAGTCCGAATGTTAAAAGAGATCATTAATCCCCCCCACCCCCCCACTTATTAAACACGAAATCAACATTATTCGAACCCCTTTTTAGCATGACCGTATATACCGGGTCAGGAATTCCAAAGAAAAGAAGAGGGACCACCTGTGACCTGTTGATATGTTGCCGTTATTAATTTGAAATGGTTATAGACCGGTACTTAAAAGGCCCAATGTTTTATGGTCTAGTTTTCTTGGGCCTTAGGAGGTCATTTATGTCTTAATCTAGGCCCATAAGCCTAGTATACTCGGCTCAAGAAACAATCTGGTGAAAATAATTATAACTACAATTAAGCCTTCATATACGTCCTTTAATTGGAAATTGAGATCTTCTAAACTTCAATAATTTAGGATATAAATAATAATTTAGGATGTAAAACCTACTTTCATGTGTCTATCTCTTTCACTTTATATCAGGATCGGGAACAAATTTACGAGAATCTTGATTCCATACTTGCGAATTCACTTGCACGTACATATAATATCCCACCTAAACAAAATATTTCCATCACTACTACTTAACCAGCTCAATTTTCTATTTTATTTTTCTTTATTGCGCCAATGTAACACATAATGAGGTTTTCATTATGTCACATTCCTCAAGTGTGCCACCAATAATTATATTGAGGTGGGATGGAACCAAGGCACGTGTTTCATCCAATAAGATTTATCTCCTATATCCACCAAAGGAAATGGCATATTAAAACTCATTAAAAAAAGTCCTCCATCTTCAACTCACCAGATGAGGGAAGTTTCTTCCAAAACTTTCTCCTGATTAGGGAATATATATCTAGCACAATCACTCTGAAAACCAATGCCCCATTGGCATATTGCTCTGCCCTTTACTTTTTGCTTATGGCTACAAAGGCTATGCCCATGATGGAAATCTGTATTTACTCCACTTTCCCAACTTTCACTTTTGGAAAAAAAAACCAGAGTCATAGATTCCTAATCCTGGCTGGTTGCTCTCACTCGTGAGAAATGCTATAATCATGAGTTTTTATAAAAATAAATTTATAAATTAGCATAATTTTATATAATATATTATATTTACTTTATATACAAAATAAATTTATAATATGATATTATATAAAAATATGACAGTTTGTGAGTTTACTTTTATGAAATTATTTGTGACTAATGTATTTATATTCTTACATACTCATCTCTATATAAAATGTGAGTAATACTAAATACATTCATGGCTTGTGCAAGGACTATGCACTATTTTAAAAAAATGTAGAGTCCACTATTAAAAAATTAATTTTTTTCATGTCAATTCTATATTTATATAATTTTTTTAAAAAGAGCATACAACGCTTGCACATTCTATGTATCAATGTTATTTACTAAAAGAAAATTCTGCTCCCACCGAGGGGAGTCACCCATTTTTTAACTGATTACTCCTTTTTCTTAACTTAATGGTTAAGGAAACATTGTTTTTTTTGATGAGTTTGTGATTTTTTTTCTTAAAAAATGTTTAAAAAAAGAGAAAAAAATAAAATAAAATTTACACACCAAGTGAAGAATTTCGATGACTTTTTCCGTAAGTGTAGCATCACCCTTTACTAAATTTGAAGCCGACTTTTCCAATTATGTTTAAAAGAAACTAGAGGTGTAATCGGTCCGGTTTAATTTGATTTTGGACAAAATTTAAGACTGAATCGGTATGCACCGATTTTACATTTTTTAAAACCGATTACACACTGGTTACCCTTCTAAATCAGTACTCTAGTTTTACCGGTTTCCTATCCGGCTTGATCCAGTTTTATCGATTTTAATATACCATATTATAGTATATAATACTATAGTGATAATATATTATAGTATATTATAATATATAGTGATATAGTATTAGTATAATTATTAATATGTATTATATAATATTAATATAACTATTAATAAAATAAACAAAATGATATAAGATTTTAAATTTTAATATTATATTAATTAGTAATTTATCTTATAATACAAAACTATTTTATATATAGTTATATATTATATATAGATATTATATACAATATAAAAAATTAAAATATATATAAACCGGTCTAGTATTAAAAAAAAATCAAAATCGGACCGATTTTGACCGGTTTTAAGAAAAATAAAATCGATTCTAAATCCAATCAAACTCGAGACCGGACCGATTCTACCAATCTAGTTCGGTTCGATCTGATTTACCGGTTTATCAATTTTTTTTTTACACCCCTAAAAAAAATGAAAAAGATAACATTTTAGAGAAGAAGAACATTCTCTTTCTCCCCCGAAACTCACAGCCCTAATTGATATTAATAAAATAATATTTTCACTATTACGATTAAAGAATTAATTCGTAACTAATGGAAAGGTTTTTAATAAAAAAATAATAATATGGATTTGAATCCAATAATAATAAAAGTACAATTCAGTAGTCTTTACAAGAATGGCCGAATAATTTTTGTTTTAAGGAGCTATAATTCGACATACGATTGGCTAAGTACAAAGTAATTTAAAATCTGACATCGAACCTTCATAAGTACAAAAACCACTAAAAATGAATGAATAAATAAAGATATATGCTCATGGAAATTTGCTAAAATGCTTAAGCACAACTCATTGGGGGAGAAGAAGGAGTTGCCAAGTGGAAAAGGACAATGTCATGACTTCGGAAATGACCGCATTGCAATTTAAAAGAGTGAATCGTACCATGAGGTAGAGTTAAAGATACCTTAGCTAGGATCACAAAATCTTGCCCCTCATAAACGTGTCTCTGTGTGTGCGTTTTTAAGGAAACAAAAAACAAAACAAAAACATTGAATTCTGTTTTGCGCTGATATCAGCATCTAAAATTTCTGACGACAAATATGGAAAACATATTACCATTTTACTATTTTTTTATTTTTATTTTTTAATTTTTAAAAAATTTTTCTTTTATTTAATGATTAAGAAAGTGACTATAAGTAAAATTATACATTTTTTAAATTTTTTCTTAATGATTAAAGATATAAAAAAATACTTAAAAGAAAATAAACAAAAAACAAATACACTACAAGTAATAAAGTAATAGTAAAAGAGTTGTAAGTCTATTATTATCTTAAAATCAATTCTATAAATTAATATGGTTTTATCTAATTTGTTAGATCGATTTTATAATAAAAATAATTTTATAATTTGAGAAATTACATTAAGTAACGTCAATTTATGAGATTATTTTTATGTAATTTTTTTGTGGCTAGAGCTTTTCCCTTTTATATTATAATAAAATTTAGATAAGTTTTGAATATTGAGTTGAGATAAAAGTTAAATAAAATATTCTTATAATATTATTTTTTAATATTATTATTTTAAAATTTTAAAAAATGAATTATTTATTATATTTATATAGAAATTTTAAAAATTTATAATAATTAGATAAAATGAGGTGAGTTAAATTATAATGACGGGATCGTAGTTTATAAATTAAAGAATTAGGTTATCCCCGTTTAGATATTGAAGTATTTTATTTCATTTCATCATTACAATTTTTTTAAATTCTCATATAAAATATAATAAATAATTTAATTTTTCAATTTTTAAAATAATAATAGTAATAATAAAATAATATTATTCAAATTTTAACTTTTATCTCATTTCAATTTACTATCCAAACACTACCTTATAACTTCCCCTTACACTATCTCTCTCTTGCATTCGATCTGGCTACTAACGTAAGTAAATGCATTGTTTTGGATTAATTGCATTACTTGAGAATTACGAGTTCGAATATTTAGTTTATATCTTGATAAATTTATTTCATGAAAATAACCTAATTTTTAATCTTCAATTTAATAATTAATTTTAAAAATAATGTTAGATATAATCATAAATTATATAAATACTATATATTTCTTTTAAAAAAAGATAGAGTCTATTATTAAAAATTTTTTATATAAATTTTATATTTACTCATTTTTTTAAAAACAATAAACAATACTTATATTTTTATGACTGTATCATCCCTTATAACTTTTTACCTAATAGCTCTGGAAAGATCTTTAAAAAAATAACAAATCCATTCTTATCAATCATTAGAAATGAAAAAGAAAATACATTTTTCAAAAGATTTAATAATTTAGGACCGTTAATGTCCCATCACGATAGCAAAACGAAAAGACTCCATATCCTATGGCGTTTGAATCGCAATGCTGTACGTTGCCGGTTGCCGTCCGTATATTCGAGACCTGGTGGCTGGTTGAGGGTTATGCTCCTCAGCTTCTCGTACACATTATATATTTTTAAATTTTTTATTTTTATTTCGATTTTATTTGTATTAAACTAATTAAGTTATTCTATTAATAATTTATACATTATATATTTATAATTAAAAAAATTAAAAGAAATGTGATGTATAATATGCTAAATAAAATTATTCTTTCACTTGAGGAACAACTTAGAATGTGCCGATTGTGTAAACAATCTCCCTGGCTCTTACATATCTCAAACTTTGCTCCAGTGAGATCACAAATTGGATAAAATGCTTACTCAACCCTTCAAATTCCCTCAACATACCCCCCTCTAGAAGAGCACTAATTCCAAATCTTTGCCATCATTTCAATGGACAATATCTAGTTTTTAATAAACAAAAATGTGCATGAGTCACTTAATCCCACACTGGACATATTTGTGATTGGGGCATTGAAGAATTTTAAAGAACATCGTAAAGCTTCAGGCAATAAATAGTTGAACAATCCTTTGAATGGAAGGAAATAGCAAAAGACCATTATTTCCTAACATTTGATGTAGCAGTGAGAAACACATGAAGTACTACAGTAGTAGCTTGCAAGACAGCAGATGACTCTGTAGTCTTTGTAAAAATCAATTTCATCAAATCTCATAATGCTGACAAGAGCTTGATAGTCTGATGGTATATGACCCAATTCTCTAAATTAAAAACCTATATTCGAAACCCTTCACCCCCTTTGTTAAATAAATAAATAAATAAAATCTCATTATGCTAATCAAGGATAAAGCCACTACACTATATTTAGGCATTGAAGAAGCTAAAGCTCAACCCATTAAGGAAATTACAATTGGTGGAAATTCTCAAGTGGTAATAAATGCAATTGAAGAATTAGAGTAATCTCCTGATTGGATAATTGAGCTTATAATTAGAGACGCAAGAATACTTCTACAATATATATCGAGATCACAGTCATTGTGCACATTATATTGTGCAATGGGCTGCTTTAAATTGTATTTATGGAAACATACACCTTATTTCTATCTCTCCATGTCTTTTAGATCTCCGCATGGAAGAGATCCACCTGAAGTGGTCTGTAACTATGGTAGCTAAACAATTACCTGCTGCAGTTTCAATTTCAATGCAATCTCTTGATTTTAAAAGAAAAAAAAAGTAGAATTATCCTTTCTATTATTGTAGACATAAAGTACACATTAAGCATATGTATATAGACTTTTGTAGCATTTCAAACCACTGCTGTTCTCTCCTTTAAAAAAATACTACAATAAAATTAAAATTGAACCCCTTCATGAATGATAAGTTTACACTTCAAAATAATATTAATTTTTTTTTAATACTAGAAACAATCATGGTTATGCGCACAAGCGCTGCACATTCATTTTTTAAAAAAAATGTGAGTTATCATTAAAAAGTCAATTTTTTTTATATACATCTCATATTTATTCACTTTTTTTTAATGGAGTATGCGATACTTACACAACTCATGACTATAAATATCATTTCTCTCAATTTTTAAGTATGCAAATTATGCAATAGTTACTTTAATTAAAAAAAGGTTATGCAATAGTTTAATTACAATTCAACATGGGTAGAACTAGATGGTGGGATAAGATCAATTCAAGCTAGGGAGATGTTATCAATGGCTTCGTAGATTGAATGGTACTATCCCTGATCACAAGATCAACACTTGAATTCAGTTAATTTTTTAAAGAGAAACACTAGCATGCCGCCTCGAACATACTGCTCTACTTGACCGCTTGTTTTTTTTTTAAACTTAATGATTAAATAAGTGATTTTAAGTATAATGATGTATTTTTAAAATATAATTTAAGAATTGAATAATTTAAAATGAAAAATCGATACATACTAATTTAGTTCTAAATTTTATCCAAAATTAAATTGAATCGGACCGATTACCCCTAAATTCTTTTAAACATAATTGGAAAAAGTCAGCTTCAAATTTAGTAAAGGGTGATGCTACACTTACGGTAAAAGTCATCGAAATTCTTCACTTAGTGTGTAAATTGTATTTTATTTTATTTCTCTTTTTTTAAACATTTTTTAAGAATAAAAATCAAAAACTCATAAAAATAAAACAATATTTCCTTAACCATTAAGTTAAGAAAAAGGAGTAATCAGTCAAAAAATCGGCGACTCGTCTAGGTGGGAGTAGAATTTTTTTTTAGTAAATAACATTGATACATAGAATGCGCAAGCGTTGCATACTATTTTTTTAAAATTTGTATAAATATGAGATTGAAATGAAAAAATTAAATTTTTAATAATAGACTTTATATTTTTTTAAATGAGTACATAATCATTGCACAAGTCATGAATGTATTTAGCATTACTCACATTTTATATAGAGAGATGAATATGTCAGAATATAAATACATTAGTCACAAATGATTTCATAAAGAAAACTCATAAACTGACATTTTTTTTATATAATATCATGTAAATTTACTTTTTATATATATTAAATATAATGTATCATATAAAATTATGTTAATTTATAAATTTATTTCTATAAAATCTTATGATTGTAACATTTCTCACAAGTGAGAGCAACCAGCCAGGATTAGGAATCTATGACTCTGGTCTTTTTTCCAAAAGTGAAAGTTGGGAAAGTGGAGTAAATACAGATTTCCATCATGGGCATAGCCTTTGTAGCCATAAGCAAAAAGTAAAGGACCAGAGCAATATGCCAATGGGGCATTAGTTTTCAGAGTGATTGTGGTAGATATATATTCCCTAATCAGTAGAAAGTTTTGGAAGAAACTTCCCTCATCTAGTAAGTTGAAGATAAGAGGATTTTTTTTTAATGAGTTTTAATATGTCATTTTAAAAATACATCATTATACTTAAAATCACTTACTAGCAGCTATACTTAAAATCACTTACTAGCAGCTAAGCGACGTAGTAGCCGCACCCTTTTTAAATTATTGGCTCTTCATATTTAGTAGTCCGAGTATTAAAAGAGATAATTTATAGGCAAATACGTTTTTATGTATTGACGAAATCAACATCAACTTCACCGTATGTGCATGTCACTGTCGGAGTTAGAATGTAATCGGTTTAATTCAGTTCTGTTTTGAATATTTTTTATAATTGAATAAGTATACGTTGATTTTAAAAGTGTAAGGACTAATTCCGAATTTTCTCAAAAAAAAAGGACTAATTCCGAATTACTTCGTCACTAAATCGGAATTTCTGAATTTTCCAATTTCAGTCTGTTTAAATTTTTTCAATTTTGCAGATAAAATCATATTCTAACAAAATATTAACAAATCCCTCATTTTATAATTAATTTTTGCCTTCGTTCCCTTTTGTAGACTCAAACGTCCCAATAGCAAATTTTATATTAAAATTATAAGATTAATGTATGTTATATCATAATTAAATGTTATATTAATAGTTATATTATAAGATTAATATGTACGAACAATATTAAGATTAAGGTTTTATGTTATATTAATTAGTAATTTAACATATAATATATAATATAAAAAATTAGATAAAAATATCATTTATATACTATAAACAATTAAAAAATATATATCTATTGATCCAGCTTGATTCAAACAGGTTGTCTTAATATCAAAACTAAAATCAGACTAGTTTCTATCAGGTTTTGATTATTAGGAATTGAAATAAAAACCAGACCGATTATGAACTGGACCTAATTCACCAATCGATTTTTTCGGTTCACCCTTTTTTTTACACACCTAGTTGAAGTAGGTTTTGATTCTAGGATCGTCACTTTATGTTGTCTTGATGTTAAAAAAATAATTAAGTGCCGTTTGAATTAAGAAACTATTTTATCTTATCTCATTATTATAATTTTTCTAAATTATCCCACTAAATATAATAAATAATTCAACTTTTTCAAATCCTAAAATAATAATAATATTAAAAAATAATAATCTAATAATATTTTATTTAACTTTCACATTTCATATAAAATCATCTTATCTTATCTAATCTCACTATCCAAATAACTCTAATGTACTCTACTTATCAACCATAGTTTTCTAAGTGTTGACAAAATTAATGTTAGCATCAATGTATGTATGTGCATGTAAATGTTCAAATAAGTTTCCAATCTCATTTTTGGATTAAGTATTGCTAGCTGGCCACCCAGAAGTTGAGTGTAGTGTTAAAATAATTTTCTTTATTTTTTTATACACCTTTTAAATACTTTTAACTATTAAGAAAGTTTTTTAAAAATAAACGATTTTACAAATAATCATTTACTTTAACTATTAAGAAAAAGAAAAATTTAATTACAAGCACAACTGCATATTAATATATGCATCAATCTAATATGATTGGTTAGAAAGTAGATTTTATTAAAAACAGTGCTAATTTAAATTTTGAATATGAATGAACTAATATTAGTACATAAATTAGTACACGACTTTACTTGTACGTAGCAAAACTGTTAAAAAAATTAAAATACTTGAACTGTAAAATTGAGGGGCCAAATAGATAATAGATGGTTTTGTAGTTTGGATGTTAAAATAGATAATAATGCGCTCTACTTTTCAAACACAGTTTTATAGGTTGGAAATTGTGTTTGGGTGTTGAGAATATCTCAACACTTCTCAACATACTTCACTACTATTTATTATTTTATTAGTACTTTTTACATACTTTTTATTACTATTTATTATTTTTTATCACTATTCAATATTCTATTATTATTTTTTACTATTATCCACAACATATCTCAACACCCAAACCCAATTTTATTTTTTTAAATTTAGTAATTAAAGAAGTATTTTTTATTAAAGTTATGAATTTAAAAAAAAAAAACTATTTTTAAATGTTAAAAAAATACATATAGAAAAATTATTAAAATCAACTGTAGCTCGCAGCTCCCCTCCTTATGTGTTTCCAAAATCAACGTCAGCATTATTGTATGTATATACATATAACTGTTGGAGTAGGTTTTTTTATGTCCTTTTTGAGATTACACGATTCTTGTGATCTAGATGTTAAAATAGACAATTACTGCTCTTCACTTATTAAACACGGTTTTCTATGCGTCGACGAAATCAACATCGGCTAATTGCATGTATGTGCATGTGACTGTTAAGACAAGGATTTCGATCTTCTTTACGGATTGTAGACTGATCTTCACGTTTATGTAGCATTAATGTAAAAGAGACAAATTGATACACTCCACTTATCAATATTATATAGTATTATGGTAGAAGAGTTAGTTTGAATTTTGATCCTATATTTTAATTTATTTAATTAAATATTTCATATATTCAGTTATCTATTAAGAGGAGTGTAAACCACATATATGGAACAGTGTTAAAATATAAAAATAAATAATAAAATTTATATCTTTTCATTAATTAAAATTTTTGAATTAAGTGATGATTTGAATTAAATGTGCATTTAAGTGTTTCGAGTAGGCTTTTGAACTCATTTTTAGATTATAAACTCTTCACGTTTTTGCAGCACGAAATGGTAAGAGAGACAATTAATGCACTCTTGGTTTTCTATGTACTAACAAAATCAAAATCAGATTCACTTTACAGACTCTTCATGGTTTTTTGTAAGTTTACGTGTTAAAAGAGATTATTATTGCGCTCTATTTACTAAACACGGGTCAATGTACTGATGAAATCAACGTCAACATGTGCATATAAGTGTTGGAGTAGGTTTTCAATTGAGAAATGGGGGTGAGAAGTAAGAGTTTACGACAGCAATCACCGTTTAACGAAAGCGATAAGGTTGGGCAGTGATGTTTACAATATTGACTAGAAAATCGTCACTCATTGACCAATATTCCTTTGTCAACACAAAACATCAACACATGAAAATGAAAACAAAAAAAGAAAAAGAAAAAAACACAACAACAAATATTAATGAAACGCAACCTAAATTATTCTGTCATGTTTATTAGAACTAAAAGCATAGAGTTGACAAACTAAGATCCCAAATCCAATGAAATACATGTAGCGTAATAAGAGTGGATTCCATCGCAACTTCGGAACAGCAACCCCTGCTTATTAATATAAGGAAGGAAAGTGAGGCCCCGAGACCATACATAGTTTATTGATTTGGACAATGATGCTATCAAGAAAATCTTAATAATGATAATCAATGTGACTATGTGAGCTTAAAGTCAATTGGTTTTTATTACATTTATGGACAATTTATTCTACTCGATGTGGAATATTTATTGCTGATTGAATTTTTTTACTCATCATCCATATACGATATGTTTAGTAAGAGAAAATTTCTAAACATAAGCCAATATACTGCATATCACACATTTTTTTAATATTAATTTTAATTTTTTTATCAAACGTTTAGTATATGGATAATGACTAGAAGAATTCAATTAGTTTAATAAGAATAAATAAAAAAGTTTTAAAAAAAGTGTGGTGTGTAGACTTATGTGTAGCAAAACTCTTAGTAAGAAAAATAAATAAAAAATTTAAAAATTATGTATGATGTGATGTGAGAATGATTAGTAGAATTTTTCTTATTTATGAGATATGCATTTCTTTCCCAAATGTCACTTTTTATCTAAATAGTTGAAATATAATTCAAAGTTTTATCATTTGCAAGTCATCACATATAAAATTATATAAAAAAAGTAAAAATACAATAAAAATTATAAAATTATAAACGCTATGATGTGTTTGAAATGTTAAATTGAAAATAATTTTAAAATTCATTCACAAATAAAATTAATGTAAGGGTATATATTACTCAATTATTTCACTTTGATCCTATTTTGTAAAGAATAATTATTTTATCAAGTCGGTGTGTAGAGTAAACTTAGTAAAATATTTGGATAACATAATTTAATTTTAAAGATAATTTAAAATTTTACCATTTAAGTGATACATATGATCGTTCTACATACAGACTTGATAATAGAAAAATTCATTTATAGTATTTTTTTATCATTGTTAAAAGATGATCAAAGACCTATCATTAATATTATAAGAGAAATAATATTTATAGTTATGGTTTGTGTAAGTGTCGCGTATTCTTTTAAAAAAAGTAAGTAAATATGTGATTTACATGAAAATTTTAATTTTTTAATAATAAATCACACTATTTTTCAAAATGAGTGTGCCTACATAATACATAATTGTATTTAACATTGATTATATTATAATGATATAAGAGTGAGATAGTAATATTTTTAATATAAAAAAAAATTAGTGAAGGATATGTACTGTACGCGACCTTGTAAAACAAAAAGGAAAATATTAGTATGATTATCAAATGTATCTATTTATATATTTTAATTTTTTTAATGATTAAAAATGGGACTATTAGTAATTTATATTTTTTAATGATTAAAAATGTTTAAAAATTATTTAGCTCTCGTTTGAATTTAGAGTTGATCTCAACTTATCATATCATTATAACTTTATCAAATACTAATATAAAATATAATAAATAATTCAATTTGTTCAAATATCAAAATAATAATAATAATAATATTAAAAAATAATATTTTATTTAATTTTTAATTTTTATCTTAACTTACTATTCAAATCTCATCTTAAAAAAAAAAAAACCCATGTGCGCATATTTGGGATGCATACTGAGAATTTGTTTGTAATGTAAAACCATTTCATCTCATCTCATTTTATCATTATAATTTTTTAAGATTTTTATACAAAATATAAGAATTAATTTAAATTTTCAAATTCTTATATAAAAAATAAAAAATAATTTAATTTTTTCAAATCTTAATTTAATTTTTTTAAATTTTAAAATAATTATAATATTAAAAATTAATATTTTATTTAACTTTTAACTTTCATTTTAAATTATTATCCAGAAATCTAAAATCATAACATTCCAATATCCATTAAACCTCTATCACTGTCGAACCGAAAAATAGCGCATTATTGATGTTTTACACTTTTACTAATACGAGAACATATTTTTTTATTCTAGAATATAATGCTCCGCATTATATATACAACTCCGAGGAAGGAGTTTACAGACACTGTTGCGACGCCTTTGGTAGCACCAGTGTCCTTTTTAGTTGATCCCCCAACTCTCTCTCTCTCTCCTCTCTCTCTCTCTCCCTGCTGCCGAGAGCTCGAGATTTATTAAAATTTGAGGTTGTTATTGTCAGGCAAAACCTAGATCAGAGGGTGGGCGTAGAAAATTTACTCGTCGGCGCATGAGGAAGGACCGGACTGGAATTTCACAAGACGACGATCGGTACCCGCCGGCGGATCTTCGCGGGGCCGAATCTTCCAACAAGACCCGGAACTGCTGTGGGGTGGGGTCCGTGTCAGGGAGTACTGGGCCGATTTCCATGGAGTTCCAGGCCCCGTGCCCGGACCAAGTGCTGGAGAACGTGCTGGAAAACGTGCTCCAGTTCCTCAGCTCCCGGCGGGACCGGAACGCGGCCTCATTGGTGTGCAAGTCTTGGTGGCGCGTCGAGGCTCTCACCCGATCCGACCTCTACATCGGCAACTGCTACTCAGTCTCACCCAGGAGGGCCATGAACCGCTTCTCTCGTGTCCAGTCCGTATCCATCAAGGGCAGACCGAGGTTCGCGGACTTCAACCTGATGCCGATCGATTGGGGGGCCCACTTCGCCCCGTGGGTGACGGCCATGGCGTCCGCTTATCCTTGGCTGGAGAAGGTGTACCTGAAGCGCATGTCCGTCACGGACGACGATCTGGCCCTCCTCGCCGACTCCTTCCCCTCCTTCAAAGAGCTCGTTATCGTCTGCTGCGATGGCTTCAGTACGAGTGGCCTCGCCCTCGTCGCGAGCGACTGCAGGTACTCCTTTTCCTATGTTTCTCATAAGCTATATAGATCTATCCGAATATATACCCATGTAAGATCTCTGGTCCGGAAATACTAATCGGTTGAATTTGTTGGTTGCTTTTTGTAATGTATTAATGTATTTTAAGGCTTTTTTTTCTTCTTTTATTTTTTTTTGTTTTCTCTTGGGGGAGGAACGGGCAGATCTGTTTGTTGGATTTGATATGGGTTATGGTATTGATGCGTTTCCTTGTTTGTGTTACTCTTTAATAATTATAGTAATCGAACCCTTACTAGTAACTGACAAGATTGAGATGCTAAAAAAATGTTGGTGTATTTGGGATGGAAAAGCTTAAGGAACTCTATTCTAATTTTCTCATTTAACTTTCTTCAGACAACTGAAAGTGCTTGATCTGATCGAATCTGAGGTCACGGATGATGATGTTGATTGGATAGCTTGTTTCCCGGAGAGCGGAGCGACTTGTCTGGAGTCGCTGATTTTTGATTGCGTTGAATGCTCAATTAATTTTGACGCATTAGAGAGTCTGGTGGCTAGGTCCCCGTCCTTGAAGAAGCTTAGGTTGAACTGCAATGTTTCAATTGGGCAGCTATGCCGCCTGATAGTACGAGCTCCGCAGCTCACACACCTTGGAACTGGTTCGTATAGTTCCCCAGACGATGCAGTTCCGGGTGAACATGCTTCGGACCTTCAAAGTGCCCTTTCTGCTTGCAAATCCTTAGTTTGTCTCTCAGGATTCAAGGAAATGTTGCCAGATTACTTACCGGCCATCTACCCTGTCTGTGCTAATCTTACCTCTCTGAATTTTAGCTATGCAAATATTCATGCAGATCAAATTAGATCGGTCATATTTCACTGCCACAATCTCCAGGTATTCTGGGTAAGTATCTGTTGTATTTATGTCCTAATTACGATCAAGATTTGGCTTGTGAAGCTTACTATTACTTTCATAATGCAGGTCCTTGATTCAATACGAGATGAAGGACTTCAAGCTGTGGCTTCAACCTGCAAGGACCTGCGTGAACTTCGTGTTTTCCCTCTCGATGCTCGGGGGGATAATGAGGGCCCTGTTTCTGATGTGGGCCTCCTAGCAATTTCCGAGGGTTGTAGGAAACTGCGATCCATTTTGTATTTCTGCCAGCATATGACAAATGCAGCAGTGATAGCCATGTCAAGGAACTGCCCGGATCTTGAGGTTTTCCGTCTCTGTATAATTGCTCTACATAGCCCTGACCATGTGACGGGGAAACCCATGGATGAAGGTTTTGGAGCCATCGTTATGAACTGTAAGAAGTTAACTCGGCTTGCTGTATCCGGTTTACTGACTGATCAAGCTTTTGGTTATATTGGAAAATATGGGAAATTGCTTCGAACGCTGTCAGTTGCTTTCGCTGGAGATAGTGACATGGGGCTTAAATATGTGCTTGAGGGCTGCCCTAGACTGCAAAAGCTTGAGATCAGAGATAGCCCATTTGGGGATGCAGCTTTGCATTCTGGTTTACATCACTACTACAACATGAGATTCCTCTGGATGTCGTCATGTAGGCTATCTCCCAAAGGTTGTCAGGAGATTGTTCGAGCATTGCCCCGTCTGGTGGTGGAAGTAATCAAGCATGATGTTGCAGTGTGCCCAGATGATACTGTTGACATTTTATACATGTATCGGTCTCTTGAAGGACCAAGGGATGATGCCCCAAAAGTTGTGACCATCTTGCAATAAAAGAAGTTGCTTTGGCTGTAAAATTTATGGAAAATTCGGTGGGTGGATTTTATACGACCCGCAAGAAGGTCCTTGCAACCCGTCTGCCAAACAAATGTGAGTGAACCACCGCTATTCTTGGCTTGAGCTGTTGCAGAAGCATCCAAAGCAGAAGCGAGGCATGAGACCATTGTTGAATTGGTATGCGTCTGAATTTTATGTTTCTTTTGCTTCACGTTTGATTTATCATAATCAAGGGCTGCCTGAAGAGAAGGGGGTTTTCAAGCTGCATGTGTAATTTAAAATATTGGAGTTTACCTGTATCATATTATTTATTAAGAGATGGAGATGGTCTTGAAGAATTGGACATTGAGTAAGGTGAAATTTTGAAGAACTCTTCCATGCTGCCAGCAGAGAATCAGGAGCTAGCGTTCACTCTTGAAAATACTTGGATCTTTTTTATTTTGATTCAAATGGTAGCTAGTTTAAACTGTAGCTGCTGAAAACTAAATGCCCAAGCGGGCTAAGCTAGTGATCTCTCTCTCTCTCTCTCTCTCTCTGAGTATTTATTTTTTCTTTTCCTTTTTCAGATGTGTTGTAGCACCTGAATGTTAAATTTATTATCGTTATTGTTAACTAATGTGAGATGGGTCATAAATGCCAAAATATGCATGGACCGTATGCCATATACTTGGGGGGCTTGAGTTTGCATCCATTTTTCCTGGATGTGGAATGATCAATTGAAAGTGATACCCCATTAATGATGTGTGGCAAGTGTCGTAGAACTACACATTACAGGATTCCCCGTTCTCCACCGAGTGGGATTCCAATTAACATACCAGCAGAATCCCTCTCATTCCAAGTTTGAAACTCTGAAGTCCATTTTTTATTTGCGAGAGTCGGGTTTTGCTTGCTGATATGATGCTGCATTGCAGTTCTAAGTTTCTTCTGAGCTCAGGTGTATGTCTATATGCCTATGGTTTTGATGATTTTTCGCAACCCTGCTGTTTTCGTTATAAAGCAGGCAAGTCCACCAATTAGGATAGAAGTCTATCAGCTCCCTTTTTCTTTGCTGGTACTCTCTTATGGCAGGGTAGTAAAAGCCAAAAGGGAGGGGCTTATCATGATAGTGGGATCTGACTGTGCTGTTGAAAAGGTGATGTGGGGTGTTTTTTTTTGGGGGGGGGGGGGGGGGGGGGGGGGGGTGGTGTGATATGCAAAGCTTCATCTTTCTTTCTTGTCGATCCTATTTGTAGATCTGAAAAACAAGTGGACAATGCCAACGTTAATTGGGCATGTCTCTTACGTGGATCATTTGGGTCGCTAGGTCGGTTTACAATTGGCAATCGGACCCGGTATAGGTTTTTATAAGAATGGTGAGGGAGGATAAGGGAAAGGATAAAAGAGCATGGTAGTGGTCTTATTACAGTAGTTCTAAGGCAAAGCTTATCCGCATTGCTTTGGGTTGGCACAATTCCTGCAATTATCTACAATTTTCTTTACCTATATATTAATTTAATGAGGGCCATAATTTGGAGACTAATGTTTTAGTTATAAAGAAATTAAAATTTATAAGTTGACATAATTTGATGTTGTACCTTAAGTTATTTTTATTAACTAACATATCACGTAAAATTATATTAATTTATAAATTTTTTTTTTAGATGTAACACTTCTCGCAAACAGAAGTTTTTCAACATCTGAGGTTGTTTATTGGCAATGTGAATTTTAGCATTAAACAAAGAGAAATCTACTGTTATAACGGTCTCTCTCAAGATTGGGAAAAAAACAAAATCTCTAAAAAAGAGATACATGTGAAGTCACTTTAAATTTTTATTTATCTTCCGCTCTGAAATTCGGACATAAAAATTAAGAGAACTTTGATCTATAAAGACTAAAGTTATTGGGTAAGTGATGATGACAATCTTAGCGTCATGCGGTCATGTCCATTCCATTAATTATTGGCTTTGCACTTCACACGAGACAAGGAAATAGTTCTACAGAGAGTCAATAGAACATTGGATTGCCGTACTACTGTGCAGGGATGGTGACTCCGTGTCTAATTAGATTATGGACATTTGATTATATCAATTCGAATTCAATCAGTTAAATTAAATATGACAAATTTTTAAATTTTAATTCAACCTATTTAGATAATAGGTTTTCTCTTATCATTAGTTTTAATCTATTTAATAATTAATTATAAATATATTAATACGATACAATTGATTTAAACACGTTAATTTTAACTAAATAGATTGAACTAAAATGCATAAGTCACTCGACCTGATTAATATAATTTCACATAAAATTTAAAATTTATATTTATTAATAATCACAATATCTTAAAAAATATATATTAATATTTTTCAAATTTTAACATAATAAAACAAATATTACAAACTATACAATAATAAATATGAGCATATGTCTAAAATTACGATCCCAATAATAAAAATAATAAAAACATAAGTATATTGAAAAATACAAATATAACAACTTAACAATAATAAAATTTTAATTTTGAAATAAATTCTAAACGGGTCAAAATGAGTTGATTTTGGGTTAAGCATGTTGACTCGTTATTGACCAATTTCTAAATCGTGTCTTAACGAATCAACTTATTTTGATCAGAATCCATTAAGATCAAACACAAACCCGCTAATCTCATATCGTGTTCTTATTGGGTTATGGGTTATATCACAAATTGCCACTCTTCCAGTATTGTGTCTTTTAAAGATAATGATACGCTTATTCCTTCATATCACTTATTTATTATTGTATAGTGTGTATTTGAAATGTTTATTTTTTTATTATTTCCTTTGAAGTATTTTTTAACATCTTATGAGTAGTATGAAATAGTAAACCTATCATTATCCCTCTTTTAAAGCCCTAAAACGTCCCACAATTTACTTTGTGTGAAAATTGATATGGCCAACTCATCGCTTCCGGTCCAAGCCCAAGAACATTCGGGTGAGTGTTCCTCGGTAAAAGAGAAAAAATATGTAGCTTTTATTTAAGAGTGTAATCGGTCAGGTTCAATCTGGTTTCGAACATATTTTAAAATTGAATCGATATATACCGGTTTTGAGATTTGAAAAACTAATACCGCACCAGTTACATTCCTAAATTCGCACTTCTAATTTTAGCGGTTCTAGTTGAGTTCAACCTAGTTTTTCCAATATATTATATAACATATATAATATAGTATATATATTATAATATATAATAATATAGTGATCATAATATATATTATAATTATATTATAGACTATAGTGGTATATTATAATATGTAATATAGTGATATATTATTAGTATAACAATAGAGTAATGTAGTGATAATATATAGTTATTTATATAGGATTTTAATTTTGTAATATTATATTA
The DNA here is from genome assembly GCA_011037825.1 of Carya cathayensis. Classification (NCBI taxonomy): domain Eukaryota; kingdom Viridiplantae; phylum Streptophyta; class Magnoliopsida; order Fagales; family Juglandaceae; genus Carya; species Carya cathayensis. The sequence goes on from QGSO01000429.1 coordinate 399,275, forward strand.
ATTAATAATTTATCATATAATACAATACAATATAAAAATCACTATAGTCTATAGTCTATGATAATACAATACAATTTATCATTGTAATTTATATATAAGAATTATACATAAATAAAAAAATATATAAAAAACAATTTATACAATATAAAAATTAAAATATATACATGTAGGTATATGAACCGGTCTGATTTGACTTAATCTGGTGTTAATAAATAGATAATCAGAACCGGACTGATTTCAACCGATTTTGAGAAAATAGAACCGATATTACAGGACATAACCAACCGGTTCGGTCGGGTTACCCTCACCTCTTATTTTTGTTAATTTTTTTTAACGCCTACCTTTATTGGATGATCTTTCGGATGAATGCCTTCTACAGATGGATCAACCATCTGAGATGAGAATTCCGACGTCCCCAGTTTGTTTGTTTAAGAGTCGAAGTCGACATTACATGCAGCCTCCCTTAAATCTGGTTTCAAGGTTTCGCAAGATCCATATTCCACTATCTCGGGTGCAATCTCAATACGAATGGCCATCAGACCTGTGCTAGCTATCACTGCAGAAACCAGGAAGATAGACCAAAAGGAGTGTTAGAGTAATATTTTTCTAATTATATGATCAAATGGTTTACGTACGATAGAAACCAGGAAGATTGACCAAAAGCAGTGTTAGAATAACATTTTTCTAATTATATGATCAAATGGTTTACGTACGATAGAAACCAGGAAGATTGACCAAAAGGAGTGTTAGAATAACATTTTTCTAATTATATGATCAAATGGTTTATGATACTTTGGATCCATCTATCTAGCTGTACGTTAGCCGATCCACTAACATGTATACGTGGACCAATACGGTGAAGACAACGGTTGCTTGACCATTGCTCAGCAAGTATATATGGAACTTAAAAACAGAGCAGACTCCCGCTTTGTTTTCTTTATGTTTTTTTTGTAAGCACCTTTTTGGTTACACAGATGAGATGAGACGAGATGTTTTAAATAGTAATGAATAGAATATTGTTATAATATAATCTTATAATATTAATTTTGTATTGTGATTTGAAAAAGTAAAATTATTTATTATATTTTGTATGAGGATTTGAAAAAATTATAATGACGAGTTAAGATGAGATGAGATGAGTTTTTTGATTTTGTGTAACCAATCTGGACCTAAACATTTGGAACACAAGGAATGCACTCAGAAAATGGAAGTGAAGTATTAGGCAATATCCACTGATCGCATGTCAAACACCTTACACAGTAGTCATTGGATCGATTCTGCTGTAAGCAGTCACATTGGGAAACCATACACTCATATGGTGGTCATGGATGATGATATTTAAAAATATCATCCTCCAAGAGCAGCAGCTCAAGCGAGGAAATGATGGGGTTCAAAAAGCATATGATCTCTACATTTGCATGCAATCCTCAACCTCATGCTGATCAATGAAACACGCACGCTTTTGTAGACCAAAACATGTATAAACCGCATTAAAAATCTTTCTATGAAAAGTGGTGTACATGGGACTTATTGCTAACATGCATGAGGAAAAGTGTTTTAAGGAAGTGAATTCATGTGGTCAGTTTAAAAAATACATATTGGGTTCACTTAAAATCCTCCACGGCCCTTTGGGATTCTGCAGAAAAATGAATTGTAATCAATTCAACAAAAATCGAATATTGTAGATATGTATGCGTGCATAATTTGGCAAGTTGGTACCTCATTTGTTGTAGGGGACATTCCCATTGCCAAGTTATCAATATGATGCACTAATAAAGACATAATATATAATTATTTACTGTGCAAATAGTCCTTTGGATAACCATTGCCAACCAATTATGATAGCCTCTCCTTTTAATTATTTCTTCTGAGTTCACCATTCATTTTTCTTTCTGAGCAACCATTTCTGCCCCCGGCCTGATTATCAGAAAGAGTACTGTGTTTTTTTATGTTTTGGGAAAGTTTTCATGATAATGACCCTACGTGCCCAGCTGGGAAGACGATGTGCATTTCCCTCAAATCTTTGCCGTTTGATTCTAAACGATTGACCTATTTGATGGATCTATATATCTTACCTACTGGGAATATATCATTCTGGTCATCTTTTGTTAGATAAATATTGACTAAATTATGTGGTCCTAATTGAATAAGCAGACCAGACCCACCTGGTTAGCACACGCTTTGTACTGTTTACTAAGCACATACACGTAATAACATGCTGAAATGACAAAAGTTAACCCCTCTTTGGGTATATATGCCCCGCTCAATCCATCATTGAGTATGTGGGCCACGCGTACGTACGATATGGGAGGTGGGAAACTACATTGTAGAGGGGTAGAAACTACATTAATTCCAGGGGAAAAACAACGAAACCAGCTAATTGGCAGGTGAGTGCGCTAAATTGATTGGGAAATAGTTGCGTAAAAATAGCATTACTATCATTTTTCTTTTCACTTGTCAACAATCATGATTTCATTCACCTAAAATAAGATTCAGGGTACATGTACTCCGAATAAGCACCATAAAGAAAAAAGAGACTGTAGGAATTAAACTTTGTGCGGCAATGCACGTAATTTAGAGACAGAAAATACTTGGTTTTAGACGTTCTTTAAATTATCGTACGTGCTGGCCTTTTGAACTGAGGTCCTTTCAAATCTTCCATCTTTATTTGATGGTCTAGTTTAATCCATGTCTGATTAAAGACTTTTGACATGTCAATATTATTCAGAATTCAGGCGTTTTTTACTATATATATTTTGAAAGGGTGTGGACTGTGGAATATGATCAGTCTTCTAAACTAAGATCAGAGATTATCAGGTGCCGCTGGCCAATCAATATATAATAATTTCCTCAGAAACAACGGGGCCATGAGACTATCGTGGCAGTGATTTCATGTATATATAATATAGGTGAATTTTACCGGCCGTTTAAGAAGTGGCCACTTGCACCTCAAATTGGAAAGTTATATAAGTGGGTCAACACTCAACATCGATTCCTTGGTGGTTGCTCGCGTACGTAGTACAGGCCGATCTATAAGAGATTAACGTTTTCAAGGGTCAATGGTGTTTCAGATGGTAACTCGTGACTTGGATCAATCAAACAGCTTTACCCACTTGTGGAATAATAAAGCTGAGGCTGATCCAAAGCAATTATGGTTCATAGGCCTTTTCAAATCCATGATTTGAAAGAGAGATCAAGGGAGGGGAATCTGCTAATCATTTCTCCTGTAGAGCTGAAAAAATCCCATCACATCTACTTCATATCTATATATATATATATATATATATCTTTTTGGGATGTTTGAATTTTCACACTGCGCCTCTGAAAATCTTTGATAATATTACACTCATTGGAATGGAAAACCACCCAAAGTTTCAAAAGAAAGTTGGGGGGGCTCCCACCATCAACCTAACAATTAGCCTTTCACAACAAAGTAGTGATTCAGGTTTCAGCTTGATGATCAGCTGGTAAGAGAACCTCAGAAAAGAATTTCCTGTTTTTTTTCCATGGTGGAGCCCATCTTAGAAATTGGTCATGTTAGACATGAGTACCCTCTTTCGACATCACCCACCATTAATATCAACAAGCATCCATAAAAGAAACCTCCAAGCTCGAAGAGAAGTGAGATAAAGCATAAATAGTCCGTCTTGATTAATGGAGACTGTCTCCATCCCTCCCAATCTTTTCTTTACACACTGATTCGCATTAGTGAGTTGGAATTACATTCAACAAAAGAAAAGAACAAGTATCAGTTTGCAGAAAAATATTTTATATTTTGATTACCACCTTTTTGAGGGTGCATATTATATTTTGTTAAGAGTTTGAAAAGAGATGAGGAGAGCGTAAATTACTACAGCTTGGAGATGCACAGAATATAACGAACTCTTCAATCGATCTCTTGATGAAGACCTTCTCGATAGAAAAGCAATATTGATCGATGCACAGGAATATTATCAGATTACAATTCACGGGCATTTCGACTTTCATGATTGGTGTAACAGCATCTATATAGAAATTACAGCAATAACATAAGAAAAGAACAAGTATTAGTTTGAAGAAAATTATTGCCAATCACGTGCAGTACCACGTAAAGTAGTGGCAGATCATTAAAGAGGAAAACAAATGCTACGTCGACGTCTTTAATTCCTGTTTATCGTCCAAATACCTGGCCCGTTCTGTTATTAACACATGTAACACAGATCGTTGAGCTCGGAAATAGCTTGACCTAGCTAGGTAGGTAGTTTGAATACTCTGACGACGTACGTTAAGTGGATTTCCCGGCCAGTTGGTTTTGTGGCCAATTTTCCCGAATTTCTTTTATAAATCCTTGGGACTTTAACATGCATGGTGCAATACTTCAACGTATAAGCGGATCCGAGTAGCTTTACGGGATTCTGGATTGCAATATATTCCAAAAAACATCAAATTAGCACCGGGCCAGCTGAGTTGACTGTGGTTTAGAAAAATTATGGAATTAACTGAAGTTGCAATTTGGACTTCTACAAACCAAGAACTTAGATGCAACTGATTTCTGAAAACTACTTAAAGCAATATTGAAACATGAGATGCTACTGATTTTTTTTCGGTGTGTTTAAAGATGATAAAGCAATTCCGATCTTCCCTATCGATCAAATTGCTGCACGTATAGAGGAGATTAAAGGTAATCTGTTGGCCTCTGATCTGACTAAAATCTAGTGCTTAACTACATGTTAGTCTGATTGCTAGTCTGTATCCAAGAGGCTGTACTGCCAGTCATTGTCAGCACACTTGGTCGGCTGGTCCTGAGAAGGATAAACATAAGCTGGCGCAATTGAGTTGAAGTGACAATACTCATCTAAGCTAAGATCAGCTGTCTAAAACTCAAATCAACAAGATTGGTGCAGTACTGCAATCAATTATTAATAGATTGCAGTTTATTAATATTGTGGGATATATTGTGGGATATCACCACTGATCTTATGGCTCCTTTTTTATGTTCTATCCTATGGCATATGGCCCTAATCTTGGATATTTAATTAAATTGTATGATTGACATGATTTCTGATATCTTCTTAGTGATTTGTCGTATAGTGTGAGACCCATTTTATATTATTATTTAAAAAAAAACCCTAAAATACATCTATTGATAGTAATAATTTGTCTTTTGGGCTTCTGATTGGGAGATGTGAATTGGGGTTGGCCTGTATCGGGACTGGGTTTTGTCTCCGAAGAAGTGTGGGCCGTGTGGCCCTAGTTCTCTTATTGTTGCAATAACAGTTGACCGATATGGCGTCTCAGAAGAAAGTTTTATTATTTGGGCTTAGAATCTAGTTTCCTTATTTGGGTTTAATAAGTTGTTTTCCTAGTTGGGCTCAAAATGAGGTTATCTTAATAAAAGCAGAGAGGGCGAGCCTAATGGTCGTGTGAAAATTTGATTTGACCGAACCCTAGCTCGAGTCAATTCAAGATTAATTCTTTAAATTCATGTATTAAGTAATTAAGGATTTCAAGTAACAAAAAATAGACATCTTTCAGTCCGGAATTAATTGAATATTCCAAAGTAATCGAACACAAAAATCAGCAATTACAGCTAATTTACACCGTAGACCACAACTAATGGTACGTTAATTTTGACCATTAATTAAAGACCAAATTTATGCCACAAATATTAGGTTGTTTTTGTGCAATGCTTATATATATACATATATATATGTATTAGGTCTGGAGCACATGTAAAGCACGTTTGTTTAGTTGGGTTAAACAAGTTTTTTTACAAAAATAATATAGTTTTTTTAAAAAAAAAAAACTTGATTAATGAATAATTTAATGTATAGAGATAAAAAAGTAAATTTTAGCAAATATCTTTGGATAATAATAGGTCGGTAAGTATAATAATTACATATTTAGATACATTAGAAAAAAAAAGAGGCTCAAAATTGAAGTCAAAATACATTAGAATAATATAGACAAATAAAAATAGTATCATTGTCATCACAATAAATACTACCACCACACTTAAAGAACGTATAAGATTTGAAATTTATTTGGGATGTTAGACGATAAATCCAAATAACGTGTTTTGATATAATTTTTTTTAATCTCGACATATTTGAACAGATCTGAGTGTTTTTCTTTGAGGATTTTTTTGTTTTGTTTTGTACTTGTTCTTTTTTTATTGCCATTTTTTTCTTATAGATATGAACATTTATACTCAAATTAAGATATAAGTGTTTTAGGGAAACGTGTGAAAGGGTGGGTTTGGGAGGCGTAGGTAGAGAGACAGATATTAAAAAGTGAGAGAGAGGGAATCGTGAATGTGAGAGATTGGTAAAAAAATATAATTGTATTCCTAAAACAAGAAAGTAACGGATTTAACGGAAAAAAAATTACTATAGCAGCTAGATAGCCACTTATTAAACTACTAGCCTCTTATTATAATAGAATAGATATATATAGTTACATATAACCTGTGATTAATTAGTCTTGTTTGGCATAGAGTAATAATGTTAGATGTACTTATGATTTTATTTATAATATTTATTTAATCAGTTTTCTTTTTAAATTATAATATTTAATTTAAATTGCAATTTTCGTTTGCACATGCCACTTTTTCTTGCAAGCTAGGTAAAACTTTTGAATTTCTTTCGTGGAATGAAAGTCGCAGAATTTTCAAATGATTGGACTGTATTAACCCTATATATATATATATATATATATATAATATTATAAATAAGGTATGTGCTTTTGACCTTGTCAAACAGAGAAAATATAATAAAGCCTGGAGAAGGGGACCGTTGGCTTGAGCTAGCTAGCTAGCTGTAGCGAGGAATTACGAGGAAATGAACTAGTTAATATCACGTGGGCCAATTTACAGTACTAGGAAATGAAGTAGTCAATCTCTCTCTCTCTCTCTCTCTCTCTCTCTCTCTCTCTCTCCCTCTCCCACACACACACACACCATATATATATATATGGAGAGATTTTAATTGGTCACACACACACACACAAATTGTTTGATGCATATGCATGCATGCGCACAGTAGCTGCAGCCTGGTTATAGAAAACCAATGTAAAACCATGAGAAATAATAAATTAAGGTCAAGTTTATGATGATGATATTGATGCGTCACTCACTCGGCCTTTGCATGCCCACCAAATTCAATGCACCTTCTTTACCCATTTACTTCACAGTCAATATTATTTATGTCTTATATGAGAAAAACTATATATCCAAATTTTCGAATCATCTTCCAGAATTCTTGCTTTGTCAACATGATTATTAATGTATAGTCTGAGTGTCATGATAACTCATCCGAATGTCGCAATGAAAGCACACGAGAACGTAGGCCTAAGTACTAGCTGTACTGATTAAGCTTGCGCAGCGTGGAAAGCATCCAACCACCAACCCCTAGCCTAGGAAGTCGAACCCTACTAGCACATGGCACATTATGGTTAATTACGCCATGGAAACAAGGTCATGAATACCGTCTGGCCGGTATAATAAACCTATAAATTTAATAAAAGTTCCCAAATAAATACATACATGATTGATTTCGTGTCTACATTAGACTCCTTCAAACAACTAGCTGATCATTCTTTTTCCAACATATACATTAATTTAGACGACTTCTAACTGTATGAACGTTAACATTGCAGGTGATCATCATAGGATCGATGGAGCTCATCTAAATAACTTGAAGATGTGCTCAATCGCTAAAATCTTGATTTTCAAGTTTCAACTATGAAACTATACCCAATATGCAGGGACGAAGGCTCGCGCTAGCTAGACTGGCTCGGGCGGGGGGACTGCATTTAGCTTACACTAGCCAGCTTTGCCGTCCCTTTTTTTTTCCCTAGCCTGTTATTTGGCAACAAAGTAGCACTAGAACTGCATTTATGTTCCTGATCTCTTCTCATGATGATGGCATTATTTCTCTCTTGTTGTTGATCATTTGGCCACCTACCCAAAAGGAAAAACCCCCTAGTTTATACATAATTTTTGTATCTGTTAGAGTCTTGTAGCTTTTGCTTCTAGAACTCTGCTTAAATTATAATCATGATGATGGATTTGATCATGTACGCACACCTATCTCAATTTCAACATGGTATATATTAGGGGATGCTTGAAATATGAAATGAGATGAAAATTTTGTAAATATTAGTAAAATAGTTTGTGAATAATAGTGAGATAATTATTTGAGTTAAATATTAATATTTATTGAGTTTAAGAAAATGAGAGAAAAAGTTGAATAAAAAATATTACAAAGTTAAAATATTGTTAGAATATAATTTATTATTTTTATTTTTATTTTAAGGTTTGAAAATGTTGAATTATTTTATGTTTTTTTAATTAAAAGTTTAGAAAAGTTGTAATGATTAGTTAAAAAATATTTATATTTAAATGATATTTAGGAAGTAAATGAGATGGGATGAGATAGAAATTGTTTCCAAACATCCCCTTAATTTCAACCATTCATGTTGATGCCGGGGGGTTGATGTTAAATATCATGTTAAGTACTCATGTGTCAAGTGTGGCTAATGCATGTTGTTCATGATTTTTACTATGGAAAATGATAGTATCACTACTATCAAATGCTCAATCATATTTTTTTTATTTTTTTTCTTAATGGTTAAAGAAATGACTGTTAGTGAATTTCTATTTTTTTTATTATTTTAATAATTAAGGATGTTTAAAAAATATTTAAAGAAAAAAATAAACTCATTTATATTAATGTGCACATTTGATAGACACATTTGATAGTCACCCTAACATTTTCCTTTTACTATATTTACCAAAAAGAAATTGATTAATTAGACGGTAAAAAGATGAACGCATACTACATGCATAACGATCTTCTCATCAAAATATCGTGACAATAAGATATCATAGATAGATTGGCATGATATCTCATGCACACCTAGGGGCGCGCGCGCGCACAATATATATATATATATATAAAAATCAAATTATTAATATAGGTATAATTAATGCGTTTATAACGTAATATATGCGGGGTAGAATATTACCCGTCCACGGAAATCAACAGCCCTAGATATTATTATCTTAGTTGATTCTGGACTAAGAAAGACAAGAAGAAAAACCCTGCTCTCCCATTCTGGCATGCTTAGTTTCTGGAATTTTTTATATAAAGTTTGTGCCATACATTTGTATTAAAATATTCAAATCACTGTGCCGGAAACCATGTCTGTCTTTCAGCTTTTTTAATCCTCCGTCCTTCTCTCTCTTTCTCCCCCGGCCTCTCTTTCTTCTATATCCTATTGGATTCTAGAGAGAGAAGCTATAGGCATCAGGCTCAAATCAAAACCAAGATAACATGGGGAGAGCTCCTTGCTGTGATAAAGCAAACGTCAAGAAAGGGCCATGGTCACCTGAAGAGGATAACAAGCTCAAGTCGTATATAGAGCAGCATGGCATCGGTGGCAACTGGATCGCTCTACCACAAAAGATCGGTAATTGATACTCACCTTTTCCACTATTTTCTTTTCTTTTCTTGTTAGAAACACATCTGATTGAACTGCAGTAAGCTTGTTTATATATATCTTACATGCCATGTTAATTTGTGCTGAATCAGGTCTTAAGAGATGCGGCAAAAGTTGCCGGCTTAGATGGTTAAACTATCTCCGCCCAAATATCAAGCATGGAGGATTTTCAGAAGAGGAAGATAACATAATTTGCAGCCTCTATGTCAGCATCGGAAGCAGGTAAATTCTAAATTATCCGGCCCTCGACTATAATTATAGCTTATTTATTTAACAGTTTAGCCCCAAGAGAGATCTTATACAGTCTTGTATTTTCTCTGTCAAACACTTCTGTTTTCATGAGCAGGTGGTCTATTATTGCAGCACAATTACCAGGAAGAACGGATAATGACATAAAGAACTACTGGAACACAAGGCTGAAGAAGAAGCTTCTTGGCAAGCAGAGAAAGGAACAACAGGCTGCTCGTAGAGGTAGCAGCCTAAAGCAGGAGATGATGAAGAGATCAGGCGGTGGGAGTTCCATGGTTCCTAACAGTAGTAATAACCAAAACCCTCAATGGCCAGGGATGCAGCCTGCACTGCTGGCACCCATACCATACTCAAACCAAGAACCTCGTTTTAATGACCATGCATCTATCAGAAAATTGCTTATCAAACTTGGAGGAAGATTTTCTGAGGCTGATCTGCCAATCCATCATGGGACAAGTACCGATCATCATTTCGCAAATTATAATACTTCCAGCACTGATCAACAAATATATCAGGCTGTCAATATCCCAACTTCTCCCACAGATGCATTCAACAGCACTGGCAGTGCTACTCAATTTGCACAAGCCCAGTCCTACGTGGATGAGGCAGCAGAATTAAACGTGCTGCAAGGAAAAATTAGCAGTTTTCCGGCAGAGCTTGATCAGGAAATCGTATACAACAATCCACAAGGACTATATGGGCTAGAATTCTTATGTGGGGAAGGCATGGTCGATAATAGAATTGGCACTACGGGTACTTCTGGTACTGAAAGTAATTTTTGGGGAGGGATGAGCCCTCTGGTTTATCCTCCTGTAGCTTCGAACTATGGAGGTATGCAACAAGGAACTCCACAAGAATGTGATTTCGGAGAGCTAAGGTACCACCGAGCAAATTAACTTGCCACATGGGCACGCGGTAAAAATTCTAGCAACTGGAAAGTGGTGTTAATGGACTCTAAGAGAAAACCCTAATAAACTCAATGGCCGGTAATATGTTTGCTCTATCCATGCTACTACTGAACTATATATAGTACTTTGTCTACTATTTTGTGAGTGATAAGCTAGCACTTTTATTGGGTACTGTACATAATGGGGGGTTTTTCAGCTTCTGCTCCATATTCATTGGGAACATTTAAGTGGGTAATTGTGAACTCTTGCTTCTAAAATAATGAAGAAGTGATTGAGTTGGTTGTTATTGCTGGTTTAAATAAAAACTTGCTGGAAAATCCTAGCTAGCTAGCGAAGTACATTCTAATTGTACGTAACAAAACATTGCACATATAGATGATTGATCATGGCCTTTGACTTATTAGGCAGGAGTACTTACTAATTTATAAGCTTAAGTTGATTAATTATATTCCACATTCCATAAAAGACTGCATTAACTAGTAGTACTGCATGGTGTACGTCTGTATGTATGTATATATGTGTCTCTATATGTATGTATGTATGTATGTATTCTGCATACATATAATATGTATCTTATATACATATCTTATACATTATAAACATTAAGACCGGCCGTGAGAACATGACCTCATTTCTAAATATATATTAGTACTAATGCATCTACAAGAATTAAGTTCATTTGTGTTTAGCACATGATATTGGTAGAATATGGCATATTTCTCGTTTACAACGAGGTTAATCTAGCTAGACAAGCTTCTAACTAGTAGTTGAAAGCGGGAAGTACATTAGCATCTTTCATCTTATGTACATGCATGCCAGTCAGTACTACTAGTCTAGCTATTTGAGTTTTTTATATAGCATTAACTAATTAACCTACACACGTACTTTCAAAAAGTACCCTTAGACCTCGTTTGGATAGTGGTTAAGTTCAAATGAAAGTTAAAAGTTAAATAAAATATTGTTAGAATATTATTTTTTAATATTATTATTATTTTGAGATTTAAAACAGTTGAATTGTTTATTATATTTATGAAAATCTGAAAAAGTTGTAATGTTGAAATAAGATGAGTAGTTGATATTACTTCTCAATCTAAATAGGGCCTTAGTTTGTTTCCTCCATCGATCTGATCATCTGCTTTCCTATATATTATGCTTCTTGCTTCATCACTATCTTTTATGTTTACTAATGTAAAATATTTGTGATGGAAAATTACTAATGTCCAAACATAATCTTATTTACCCAAGTTGTCTCTATGTACGTAATCTTGTTTGCTCTGTAGTTCTGTCTTGCTTGAGGTTAGCTAAGTTGTAATTAATGTATTATAGATGAGATGAGATTAATGCTCGAAGTCAATTTAAAATATTTGTAGATATTGAGAAATTCATAAGTTTGTGAGACATCTGGCAGACACTTGTTCTAGCGAATTTTGCGATTTTCAATTTGTCAGAAATATGAGTGATGATCAGCCCAAGGGAAGGTGATAATTTTCAAGATTAATTAAAGTGGATTACATATGAGTTTTGATTTAGAATAAGTTTTGATGATCAGCCCCTCTTATATATATATATATATAGGCACTCTTATGCACATTGTTTGAGACCAATGTGCATTATTTTATAAATCCTTATAATTTGCTTGCGAGAGAGAAAACCTATACATGCAAGATTGTGTGCTTTTCCAGCCGAAAGTTTTTCTCTCCCTTGTGTACCGCGTAGTTCTCCTTTTAATTGGTTGGGATCTTGCTCATAGTTTATTGGTACTGTTGGACTTCCAATGCAAACAGAAAATTTCATCTATCGGTGATGCCATATATAAGAGAAATACTTTAATTACAAAAGAATTATATAAAAGTAAATTTATAAAGTGACACACACGGATGTGCTATATCAAATTGTAAAAGTGAAATACTTTAATCATATATCAATTTATATAGTTTACTTGATGTACTATATCAAATTGTAAAATTACTTTTACCACAAAGTAAATAACAGATAATATGAATCCATGTTAATTTGTATGTTTATTTTTATATAATCTCTTTGTATCTATATTACTTTTTCACATATACAAGATGGTACGTGGTGTTTCGAAAATACTTTAGATGAGGCCGGGATTGAATGGATGATTTATGTGGATTACAATTAGAAAATTAATCAGATTCAGCAATGGTTTTATGAGTATCTCAAATCCGCATTAATTTGCATGTGATCTAATATATCGGGCAGGGGCGTCCACTTTGTATTTCTTGAAGAGTTTGCATGAAATTAGTTCTTCCGCTGATTGTTAGCTTTCTAATAATTTGGACTTGGCATGAATCGATATCACAGTACTCAGTCAGCCACCAAAATTGCATTTCCTTGTTGAGCTTGAAAGACCAAAAGTCTAAGAAATGTACCCTAGCTAGCTAGATGCCAATGATCCGCAGCTAGCAGGATGTGAAAAGCTGCATGCAGTTCCATATATATTATCAATGCATTCACGCATATAAGTACGTACGTACTCGATCTCTGCAATATGTAAGTGGCCTGGCTAGCTACCAATCTATAACTTGGAATAACTCATTCATTTCAGATCTAGAGGTCTATCAATCAAATAAAGTTTTTTTTTTTACATCATGTTTTTTGTTTTTCACATATTTATCACAGTACGTATCTTTCATCACGATCACCATGCCAGTTCATAAACCATCTACCGAATTGATTAAAGGTTTAATTTTCTCTTTTTTTCACTTTATATAAATGCATTAATTGTAGACTTGTGTTACTTTTCCCGACTTTTGCATTAAATCAACCAAAAAATATCAAAGTCCAAGAACTAGCTAGATCTGTAAACCAAATTCCGTTTATATATATATATAGACACATACGCGCGCGTTTATATATATATATATATATAATATAGATAATATATATCTTGTTAGAAGTATGTCCCGATGCTTATTTATCGTACAGGTAACAGGACCATGAAACTTGGGAAAGGAGACCTAGCATGTCTTACTTCTCCCGATGCAAGTTCCTGGAGATTCCCTCCTCTTCTTTTGAGCGTGATTCTGACCCTTTTTAGCTGTTCATGATAAACCATCTGTGTACAAGCTGAATAATTAAAAAAAAGAAAAACATTTCATCCAAGAAATTGCAAATAATGTTATATATAAGAGATGAGTTGCATGTCTTTATATTATAGAGAACCAAACAAAAGTAAAGATATATAAATTAGGATTAATTAGCTAGCTAGACAGTACTGTCTCCGGTTTCTTTTTTTCTTTCCTATTTTTCCAGCACTCATCTCTGATGCAAACGAGTACCGATCTGATAACAAAATAAGTATATATATATATATATATTTTAAGAAATATATGGCTGGCACAGAAAAACTATGTGAAATGTTTCTATATATACATCCCTATATATATATATATGTCGCACAGAAAAAAAAAAAATTTGTTGGTATTCTATATATATTTCAATCAGATCAGAAGCATTTGCATGTACTATGCATGCATGCATTAATGTGTAATTTTGTATTTTACAGAAATATTCCTATGATTTACATCCTAATATATATATATATATGCTTGATTAAAGTATATCTAGAAGATGATCATAAGCATGCACATGAAATTTCGCGAACCTTCATCTTTCGAGTTTTCTGATTTGCAGCTACTAGCTAGCTATATAGCTTTCATTAATTTCCTCTAGCTGGCCTTTCAAAGGAGACAAAAATTGGTCTTATATTTCTCAAATAAGTGTACTTTTTATTTTTACTTTTTTTAGTGTAAAATTAAAACTCCATCAAAATGCTTGATATTGACTGATACCTAACAATCGAGCCCTAATTATTAAACCCTCAATTGTCAACGCAGTTACATGTGATCTATCGTAATTAGGGTTTCTTCATCGCATTTGGTTTCAATCAACATCACGATATAGAATTAGCCATATCTATGCCTCGACTTTTAATAATGTTAATTGTTAATTATTGTTCAAATAATTGACATACTTTGAGCCATGGTTTTCTCGCACGTGTCTATCTATACACTCATATATATATATATATATAAAAGCATTCTTTCATCAGTCGTTTTAAAAAAAATAAGATTTATTAATTAAATAATTTTTTAATATAAATCTTATATTTATTTATTTTTTTAAAATAATTATACGACATTTACATATTCTTGATAACAATTATTATTTCTCTAATATTATTCCATTAATTTATAACTTGAAATGTTGTTTAGCTGTCTAATTTCTTGCAGGAGGATGACGCGCGCTACCAAGCTAGCTAGCAATATTCCTTTTTGATGATACGTGGGTATACATAGAGCTAGTAGTACTACTGCAAAGTCATGAAATCAATAAATAGATTTGTTGAAAAGCAAATCGGAGAAATGATAGCTAGTAGTAGCTGCTGAATTAATCACACGGATGCATGGCTAGTTTAGTATCGACCAGGACGTACGAAAGCGACGTCCTACAAGCACGTTTCACTCTCTTTTTTAGCTGATAATTAATGCAATCGTTGGACTTAACCTGCAGCTATAAATGGTTGGCAACCAAAATAATATCCAAGATCGGCCAGACCATGCACCCCATATGAAATTTTCTTGGCGTCTTAGATTACAAAAATAAATTAAAAGCACTACCAGACATGGAAATCCCTAAGACACAACCCGACAGTACTTCAGAACGGAATATTCCTCGTAAACTGAATTTTGTTGTTGCAGTGAGGAAATTTAGAATCCTATGTAACTGCAATATGTAGAAAATCCTCGGGGGACATCCTCCAAGACAGACTAATTAACAACCCCCCCTAAAAAAAAAAAGAAGAAAAAGAAAACAACCGAATGAAATCGCTCACACGGATTCATGAAGAATATCTTCAATATATAACTGATCATCAGCGAGGAGCTCTCTAAGCTTGTTACGAGTGATACGTCTACAGTACCAATACCAATAAGCTTGGGGAGGTCGATCATGATCAGCCTGACCTCGCAGGCCGATTAATGGTCGTTTTTTTTCTAGGTTTATGGGGGAATCCAATAAGATGTATTGCTCACGTGGCAGTTCTATATATAATATACCGGAGTGTCACGTCAATTTGGATGCATCTTGTAGTAAATAATTCTTAAGTCCCTAGCAAGCCAGTGAGTCTAGCATTATATGTATATATATATATATATATAAACAAAAACAAAAAGAGAGAGAAAAGGCCACATGGTGTCCTACTTTCTAGGAGTCATGTAACATGCACAAGTACTAGTGCCATTTCATAGAGTCAAGACCGCATAGTGTCACAAGTATCAGTGTATCACAAATTAATGTATGTCAAGAAAGACAGCTGAGAGCCTGAGATGAAATGATGGGGGAAAAAGAAGTTAAAAAACCAAGTTGTTAGGTGCAGAAGCTTTTTATTTTGGCAGGCCAGAGAAGATTATTTTCTTACACGGTCGATCTCATAATCTCTAATTTGCTAGTAAAAAGTATATACCATAAACATAGTTGATGACAGTTGTAATGTTTTAGATCAAAATGTCCTTTTTGTTGACTATGCATCATTGTTTGGTAAGAATGGTCGTGATTTGTTGGAATTGGATGACATATTTTGAAATTAGAAGTTTTCTTTTTTCTTCTCAAGTGAGTCAAAAAGGCGGGTCCCATTAGGTAAACCTAACTCTAAAATTCAAGTTATAAAAGCTGAACAATATATATATACATATATATACACACCACTAGTATGCATGTAGTTCTTCACATGTTCCACGAACAATGTTTGATGCATGTAGTTCTTTTCCTTTTCCTTCGTTCAACATTTCCTTTTATTTTGTTACATTTTTAAAAAAATACTTTATCATACCCAAAGAAGCAAAACACACAAAAAAGGGATGATCAGGTCGAGATATCGGTAAGAGGGACGTACAATTAATTCAATGCATGAGACGAGAGATGATTATATGCTTGATCATTAATTATTTCCCTAGCTAGCTTGCTTGCAGGACTAGAATTTCAGTGCATAGGTTCTAGGGCTCTGAAACTTCATATATATATATATATATAAGAGTATGAAATAAACTTGTATTTCACTTAATTATCTTCAGATCTAGTCATCTGACAATTATTGCTTCGTGATAAAACGCAGCCTCCAATGTGGAATAGTTTATATATTGAGCGTTTTCCCATACCTTTTTCTGAACACCCAAAAAGTGCATCAAGTTAACCTATTTTATAGATAGGAGCAAGCAATTACAGGCTTATATGTATACATTTGAATACATTAGAGTATTCACATTGGTCTATGCATATGCATATGCATATGCAAAGTCATTTTTGCATAATATAAGTATAAATTCATCTGTATTGGATTATCTATTTCTAAATATTTGGCTAATTATGAACAGTAACTTTACACTTTTACATATCTACTATTTACTCTCTAAAATATATTTTATTTATTCTTTCTCTCTCTTCCCACACTCTCCCACACACTCTATTATTTCTTTCTCCTCCAAAATAATAAAATATAATATTTTATTATTATTTTACTTTAAATATGCATAAGCCAATGTGAAAATTTTATTAGAATGACAAAGTGAATATGTAAAAGAGGTGATTTTGCAAAAGCATATCCATATACTAATGTGGATGCTCTGAGCGAAGATCAGATGCATGCACGCAGCAGCATAGGGAGGCCCCTTGTAGATTCCAGTCTGCAGTCAACCTTAGTTTACGTGGCAATATTCTAGTTGGCATATATTCATCTTGTACAGCCTGGCAACTGCTCATGATCTGTCGACGTTCCTTCATATATGATTAACTACAGCTAGCTAGATGAAGAATTCAAATTTCCCTCTGTCATTTTCTTTCATTTCCATTTTCCTATGTTTTTCATTATTTTCTGCACAGTTTCACTTTTGAAACTTGGGGTACCGTATCGATTCTATCACAATAAATACTTAAAAAAAATGAGACGGAAACACAAATGATAAAAAACAAAAAGCAAGCACCCTCGTGCGTAGGTCATGCCTAATTTTCTCCCTGTAAAGTAGGGAATATCCCTCTCGAAGAATAAGCACAACACAAAAGGATGTCAAGAAAAAACCAAGGATTAATTCATAAATGACTTGGCGAAAGGCAGTACATTCCGTCAACTTGATGACGATAATAAGCACCAAAAAGCATGCACCCGTAATTGAGGGTGGCTAGGGCAGCCTCATAAGCCATGACAATAGCCAAACGACGACTCCATTCCCCTACTTTTTCATTTTCCTAATTAATAACCCAACATCAATGTCGTATGATGCCCCCGTGAATATTGTTTATGATCTTATGAAAATGACACTCACTAACACAAGAAATTCTTTTCGTTTTTTGTCCTACGTACGTACCTTTCATGCCCTATATTAATGCAGACACAGTACAATCATATAAACGCATGGGAAATTCAACATGATGAGAACGATCGAGCTGCGCGCAGATAGGGTTTAATACTGTAAAAGTTATTCGGTTTATGAGGACACCAAGATATAGCCGTCGGTTGCGTTGTTTTCTGCTGTCAGAGGGTGAGCTGAGGGATAAGTTTCAGTTCTTGGGAATGTTTATGTATATTGTTTATTTGTCTCATTGGTTTGGCCTATTTTGGTTGCTTGTTTTTGAATTCTATTCTTTGTTACGCAGTGAACTTATAAATAATATGTGGCATCACCGACCACTGGGATGTTACCTGTAAAAAAATATTAAGAAATTGAAGAGGAAGAGATCCCAAACTTGGTGTGTTTTAATTAATTAAAGAAGAGTATCGTTATACCCATTATGCAGATAGCAGCCGGCCCTACTGCATCTTCGGGATCATTTAACACTTAAAAAACTATTCCTGGGAACAAGATATGTAGATCTGGTGGGCTAATTATATGTCCTTTGAAGGCCTACTCAGTATGTATGGGCTTGAGGGTTTAGGCAACTGGGTCTTTGCTTGATTCTTCTATCCTCAGTTTGTTTTTTGAACTTTTCTTTATCTTGCAATTTTATTATTTTCAATAATATTTAAGTCATTTCATAGATTAAATACTTTAATAAATAAAAAAATCAATTAAAATGTAACAGGTTAGACAAGTGATTAGGAATGATTCAAAATAAAGAACAACATTTCTCTAAATAAAAAAAAATTAAAAAAATAGACCTATTATTTTATAAACTTGCTACAAGTTCATTGAAACACATTAATATAATGTTTTCCCTCCACATAATAAATAGCGTTTAATTTTTCAAAATAACAAATAAATAGCTTTCGAGCTGGACTTTTTTGTTTTTCTCATTCACTTGGGCCTAAGCACACCTTGTGAAGTATCATACACTGCAATTTGAGCCGTCTCTGGCTCTCAGGGCCTCATACTTTACTAAGGTGATGATTAGGCCCATTTCCCTGTAAAAAGAGAATCTTGCTGAATAAATGCTGACCCAAAGGATTTTGGTGCTAAACCCTAGAGAAGCGAGATAGAGCGTTTGCCAGCGAGTGATGAGGAAGAAACGAAGCTGAGAAACGATGGCAATGGCATCAATCGCGCTTCCAGCTTTCGCATTACTGCCTTCAACGCCGAAATTTCGCGTACGCTCTTTTCGGGCTATCCCTCCTTTGTGGAAACCTTTGTGTGTGTCTGGGTTCGTGTGGCTACCTTCTTATTCTTGTTATTTTCGGGTTGCATCGGACCCTTTTGGAATTCGAGCTAAAAATTTTGTGCTCTTATTTCCATGAGCATAAAATTCCCTATTTGCTTACAATCCCGAAGAGTTTGAAGTTCGAGTCTGAGCTGCGCTTTGTCACTTCTCACACATTCGAGTTCTGTTAGTTTTTGCCTTGAAGTTAAATACTGTACTCAACTCAACATTTAGTTGTTATATGCATATGGATTATGTTCATAAATTTTGACCGTTAGCAATGCTGGAAATTGGGGTTCAGAATTTTCTAGCGAGATCTGTGGTTGATAGCATAATGGCTTTTGTTCTGGGTTTCTATGACGCCAGAATGTACAAGTGAATAGTTATCTTTGAAGACTGGTACATTTGACGTTAATGAAAAATCAAACATGGCCTGCAAATAGAGAAAGGTTAATTGGTTATACATGGAAATGCTTCAATGGCACAGCTAAATCGCTTTATAAGTTCAAATGTCTCACCATCTTTGGTATTCCTGCTGTAATTTCCGGGAAGTGTTTTTCTTTTCTGGAATAATTGCTGCACATTAGAAATTTTGAGTTACAAAGGATGCATACTGCAGTAGCTTTAAGTTCATATTTTTAACTTGAACATAATGAATAATATGAGTCTTAGCTACCTTTGGTGGGCTTGTTCAGCTCGTCAAGAATTTTGTTATTTTCCAGCGTTTCAGTTGCTCTTTTTTCTTGAATGGTCAGAAAAATGGTCATCATTATTATTGATCATTCATGCATGGGTTGTAAAGCAGCTGCATCCTTCCGTTCAGATCATAGTTGGCTGAAATTTCTTTTTTTGATCCTTCCAAATTGATGTTCACTTTCATATTATTATTTCTTGATCTATCAGCCAAGTGTTTGTGATTTTCCCTTTTCTCATCTATACTGGTAGCAACACAGTCAAATTTCCATGCACACTTGACTCAGAATATACTTAACATTACGCATTGTGCAACTTAAATTAAAGGGTTGCCACCAAGTTGGTGACCCCCAAATAATAATAGGCTCTCTCTATTAGTATCATAATGGAAATTTCACATTAAGCATGTTCAGGATCAACCCTATCAACAAAGTTGCTTGAGACTGCGTGGACATCACCAACTCTCTCCCATATGCTCTATGAAAGTGTCCATGGCAGAATTTGGTGAACCAAATAAGGTCAAGATGCAGATCGATGTTGTGAGGGAGAAGCTGTGGGAAGCTACTCCTGACTCGGTTAAAGAAATTCCATGGAAGAAAGCAGAGAAAATACTGCTTGAGCGACTGCTTCTTCTGGGACAGAACGCATTTAAATGGGCTCTTGTCATTTTCTTTATTTTTAGCTCTTTATCCGATGTCATATTTTCCATCTCAAGAAACCAAGAACTGATAATTCCATGTGGACTGTTTGTTGGCTGCTTGATGACTGACTTCTTGAAAGAGATATCAAATGAACTGTTTCGCAACTCAAAGGTGTGTTTTGCGTTGCATTCTTCTCCGTCTTTTTCCAGTCACTTTATCTGTAAATGATTTGAGTTGGTATCTGTTTTGCTGAATCTGCGCATGATGCGATTGCTGCAACAGGAGAAAGGTTTGAACTGGCAGCTTGTGGGCATCGGATGCTTCTTTGTTCTTTTCAAGTTTCTCTGTGGAAGTTTAGTGTTACCAGCAAGATTGTTTCTTTTTCATTTGGCGAACGGTGGGTTAATGCAACTTCTGTGGCTGTGGAGAAGCTTACCAGAAGAGAGATAAACGAAAGTACCACTGCTGTGACTACATTAAAGAGCTTAATTTGGAAGCTCATAGAACAAAATATTTAGGGCCTAGTTTCTATACCAACCATTTGAGTTTGAAATTATTAATCGCTTGTTGTGATATTTTTGCCTTGAGAACTGGCTTGAACCCTTGTGTTTACCAAAGCTGATACTGGCTGATGTTTTTGCACATTTATCAGCTGGGATTGTGCACTAATTTCAGAAGAAGTAAAGCATGTTACGGTACTAAATTACTATGTTGTGAAATGTGTTGTATGGATATCATTACTATAAGGCTGTCCAATCCATTTAGTTTGTCGTACTCGCGAGGTTTGATCAAATATCGAATCAAATTTCAGTAAGATAACCAGTAGCCACTGTACTTAGTCTTGTTTAGCATCGCATAACAATAGATATTCAGTTATCTTTGGGCCTTCTCATAATTTAAACAATTTGTTTAAAGCCGTAGTCACAACAGTACAAGGTGTATTTTCGTTTTGTATAACAACGTAAGGAAATTTATTGATTATAAAGCAAAAGATGTAGAAAACAAAGAACCGATTTCTATGCTTGTTGAACTACGCATATTGCGACCTGAGTCCCCAGCAGCAGCACCTTTACTGTACAAGGCTTTCCCAAAATATATTTTTTCTTTGGCGCTTGTTCATGATGGATAAAACTGACATTAACACGGATTATGAACAAAACAATGAGCTCAATTTACTTCTTGCTGGTTTCTGCTATATCCAAATTGCAATGAACACTAGATGACCCGTTTAATTGGTTTGCTTCATTTCCTGAAAAGAGAAGGAAAGACAGCCACCCGATTATTACTTTGATTCCAGGTAGTGGGAGTCTCCCAAGCATTGGGTGAATCAAACCTGCGTTCAGCTTCTCCGGATCCGGAATGCTCTTCCCGTTGTCGTGATGATTCAAGGACTCAGATCTACACAACTCATGAGGAGTTAATGTGAACTGGCAATAAGCCGAACGTAACTTTTGATACATCTCTTCCATCCTCCCACACTGCTCATCTTTTTGATCCATCTCAATAAGAACCTATTAACAATCCAACTATCAGGCTTGACTGAAAGAGGGTGGGGTTTCAGAATTATCGAAATAAGTTCAATGGAAGGGAAAAAAAAAAAAAAAAAAAACTGTTGAGAGAGGGTCCAATTAAAATTGCTACCTCTGCAGGAATCATCTTAAATATTGGACGAAATCTCTGCCTACAGTACTCGTGAAATAGAAGAGTGAAGATAATCAATGGAATGGTAAAACCCGAAGCCACAGGCGATCGTTTGATTCCAAAGACCCCAAGCGCGATAATTTGAGACAACACCAATGAAAAAATTGTTGTGTTGTGGGCAATAGGCCAGTACTGTCCCTCGGTTTCATATTTTGGAACATATACATTGAGAATCTGAAAAATAGTAAACAATATCATTTCAAATGATGGGATCAGATCAATCTCCAGTCAAACAAACAAAAAAAGAGAATATTAAAAAAGAGAAAAATAATATAATAGGAACAATATATTTTCTTGCTGGAACACATAAAACGATGGAATACCCTGCTGTACCCTTTTATGACCAGTTACATACCTCAGGTGGAATCCATCGCCTGGGATTTTTATCAGACAATCAAAAGATGTTTTGCCCTTACTGGTATCAATTATGAAGAATCATCACATATTTACAGTCTTATTTGCATTTGGATGAAGCATATGTATACCTCATCCAAAAAAAAAGAGAACAAAAAACAAAGACTATTTCCTTGGCAGGTTTTATACAGAGAATGAAGGGGAATTCTTTACATACATATCCCTTCAAAATAATTCCAAATTCACACTGATTTCAATTCAAACATCTTCAAATTCTCTGTTTGGGTTTACAGAGAAATTTTTTCTTGCTGTGTAGACACATAAAAAGCAAAAAAGCAATTTCCATTTTCATCTTCCTCTTCAAATTCCTACTTCACCTTATTTATTTATGAATCAGTAATATCCCCAATAAAATTGGATTCTTGTCACACTTGGAAAATTTGGGGAAACGGTTAACTGGTTAAGTTTTAAATTTCCTAACCTGCCAAAGTAGTGTTTCCAAACAACCAATAACGCCAAATGTCAAAACAAACACACTTTTTGATAAATCAAAACAAACAACCAAACAGAGATGGTGCTTATCAGTCGCTCCATTGCCACAAAATCAGATAGCAAGATCATCACTGTAAATTGAAACTTTAATGTATTATTATTATTAATTTTTTTTTTTTTTATAAGTAAGAAACTTTATTGAAGAGAATGAAACTAGGCAAAGCCCATCTACACAGGAAGTATACACGATGATAACAATTTTCTTTTTGCTGAATAATCCTCCTCTTTCTTCTCATCCATAAATAACAAAAAATAGATTACAAAGATAGGAAATTCGAAATCTGACCTCCTACCTTAAAGGGATTCAAATCTTGGATAAGATATGTTTCCCATACTTATCTAAATTCGAAATCTGACTTCCTATCTTAAAGGGATTCAAATCTTGGATAAGATATGTTTCCCATACTTATCTACCCAATCTAAATATTCAAATTACAAATCTTATACAGCTGTACAAATCTGTCTACACCCAAACTACATAGATAAACATAGGAATTAATTAGATAAACATTGGAATTAATTTAAATAAATATAATCCACTAATAAATGAGACACCTAATTACATTCTAGAAAGCTAAAAAAAGACAAACTCATTAACATTCCCTCCCTTAAGAACAAGAGCAGAAAATCACTGAATAAGAGAAAACACAAAGAAATTCCAGATTTCCCCCACTGCTCGCTCCTTATTGTTGAAACACCTATCATTCCTTTCCATCCAAATGCACCACATTAAGCACAAAGGTATCAATCTCCACGCCTAAGCCAGTTGAGAGCTATCATGATGCCTATTCCAACAAGCTAATAGATCCACCACTCTTAGGCATAACTCAACACAACACAGCTCTACTGAAAATGCCAATCCATAACTCCCTGGCCACTTCACAATGTAAAAGTAGATGGTCAACCGATTCCCCATTCTTCTAACACATACAACACCACTCTAAAATAATCATACCACGTTTCCTTAGAATATCAACCATCAAAATCTTCCCAAGAGCAGCAGTTCAAATAAAAAAAGCCACTTTAGAAGGAACACGGACCCTCCAAATGCTCTTCCACGGAAAAGAAAGTTGCTGTTGGGCATTCAGCACCTTGTAGAAGGAGCTAACTGAAAACTTATTACTCCCCTTATGCTTCCACAGCATAAGATCCCTCTCAACCCCAGCTGCCTTCACTGCACACAGAAAACTGAAGAAATCTGCAAACTCATCAAGTTCCCAGTCTCCAGCATTTCTAGTGAAACAAATATTCCAGTGCACATTCCAATTGTCACAACACAACACTTCTGAAACAGCAGCCTGCTGGTTTCCAGCCAAGCTGAAAACAGACGGAAAAGCAATTTTAAGAGGTCTCTCACTACACCATTCATCATGCCAAAACCAAATGCAAACACCTTCTCCAACCTTAAACTTAATCTGTTTTGCGAAAAAGCTCCACCCCTTTCTAATGTATTTCCATAAACTAACACCATAAAATCCCCTTTCCAATGATATCTCCACAACCACTTTCTTAATAATGCCTATTAAAAAAACTCAAGTTACGCACCCCCAAACCACCTTTAACAATCGGACAACACACCCTTTGCCAACTTACTAAATGAAATTTATTCTCCTCCCCCAAGCCTCCCCACAAAAAAGCTCTAAACAATTTTTCAATCCGATTTGCTACTCCCACCAGTAATGGAAATAAAGAAAGATAGTATGTAGGGAGATTGGAAAGGGTACTTTTGATGAGGGTTAATCTACCCCCTTTTTGATAAATAAATCCTCTTCCAACCCGACAAACGTTTCTCAACCTTTTCTACAACTCCATCCCAAATCTTCTTAGCTTCAAAAGACTCCCCCAATGGAAGCCTAAGATATTTCATAGGAAGTGAAACTACTTTACAACCCAACAAATCCGCAAGAAAGTTAATATTCCTTACTTCCCCCACCGGAACCAGTTATGACTTTCCCAAGTTCACCTTGAGACCCAAAACAGCTTCAAAACACAGTAAAACAGCCCTTAAAGCTTGAATTTGACTGCTTTCAGCATCACAAAAAATAAGAGTATCATCCGCAAAAAGTAAATAAGAAATTGAAGTCACCCCATTACTATTATTACACACCAAAAAACCAGCAAGAAAACCCCCACATACAGCTGCCTCCATCGTATGACTCAAGGCCTCCATAACAATAACAAAAAGAAAAGGGGATAACAGATCCCCTTGTCTCAACCCCCTCTAATTCTGAAAAAAACCACAAGGAACACCATTCACTAAAACTGAGAACCGGGCACTTGAAATACAATGTTTAACCCATCCACAACACATATCCCCGAAGCCACATTATCTAAGCATATAAAGAAGAAAATCCTAGCTCACGTGATCGTATGCATTTTCCATATCCATCTTGCAAAGAACCCCCAGAATGCCTTCTCTCATCCGGCTATCCTCGCAACCAGAACTGTATCCAGAATTTGCCGCACCGAATGAAAGCATTTTGAGGTTTAGAAATGATTTTATCCATCACCATACTCATACGATTAGCTAGCACCTTCGAAATAATTTTATAAATCCCACTAACTAAACTAATAGGACGGAAATCTTCCAACTCTTGAGCACCAGCAATCTTCAGGATTAAAGCAATGAAAGTAGAATTTAAAGACTTCTCAAACTTATATTCAAAATGAAAATCATAAAAGACATGCATCACTTCATCCTTCACAATATCCCAACACTCTTGAAAAAAACCCATAGAAAAACCGTCCAAGCCCGGTGCTTTATCTTTGCACATACCTCTAACAACCGAATGCACTACCTCTTCTTCAAACGGCCTCTCCAGCCAGCTAACAGCATCAGAATCCAGATGATCAAAAAACAACCCATCAAGCTTAGGGCGCCATTCAGCTGTCTCGGACAAGAGTTCTTCATAATACTTCACTATATGATCTTGGATCTCATCAGGTGATTGAAACACAATAGCGCTTGAGTGAAGGACGTCAATAACATTATTACGCCTATGAGAATTTGCCATCTTATGAAAAAACTTAGTACATTTGTCCCCCTCCTTTAACCAAAGCACTTTTGATTCTTGCCTCCAAGAGATTTCTTCCATCAACAAGACCTTTTCAATTTCCAACACACAAGGTCTCCTCATTAACTACCCCAACCTCCAAAGCATTCAGCTCATCCCAAAGTTTATTTTTCTACACTTTCGTATGTCTAAAGACCTCTTCATTCCACGTTTTCAAATCAACTTTAAGGGCTTTAAGTTTACTTGCCACAATAAAACTAGGAGTACCAAAAAAGGAATAAGAATTCCACCAATTTCTAATCATCTCCCCAAAACCATCCACTTCAAGCCACATATTCTCAAACTTAAAATAACGTCTTCCCTCAGGAATGCCACCACAATCAAGCATAATTGGGAAATGATCAAAACAAACATGTGCAACCTCTTCTGACAAAGATCCCGATAATGAGACTCCAAGAAGAAGAGACTAAGAATCTGTCCAACCTTGACCACCCTCTACTATTAGACCAAGTAAACTCCCCCCCAACTAAAGGAAGATCCACAAGGTTCAAATCAAAAATTAACTCCGAGAAATCTTCCATAGCTCCTGACGACGTAGAAGCCCCCACCCTCTCACTAGGGAACCGAACAATATTAAAGTCACCACACAAACACCAAGGCAAGTCCCACAAAGAATACAAACCCGCCAACTCCTCCCACAAAAAAAATCTATCCCCATCAACATTAGGCCCATACACTCCCGCAAAGGCCCACTTCCACCCATCTTCAATATTCTTAAAAGAAACAACCACTGAAAAATACCCAATGCAATCCTCAACCTTCTCCACCGCTCCCATATCCCACATCAACAACACACTTCCTGATGCACCCAAAGAAGGAAGAAAACACCACTCCACAAAAGAGCAGCCCCACAAACTACGAATAATATTTCTATCAATAGAACTCAACTTTGTCTCTTGAAGACAAACAATGTCAACTTTCCAGCTACAAAGAAGGGATCTAATACGAAGCCGTTTGCTGACATTATTGATCCCTCTCACATTCCAGGAAAGTATTTTAGGCTTCATAAGAATTCCAAGACCCCCGCCCTTTCAACCTATCCCTCCCCACACTCCTCTCCTTAATATCGTAATTAATAGAGCTTTTTAAGCGTTTCAATTCCTTGTCCCTTTTCACTGTAGACTTCACAGCATTAGATCTACTAGCTTCTCTAGCAACAAGAAGAGCCTTGAACTGCTCTTCATACCCAACACTAGGGGTGTACAAGAAACCGTGGAATCGGCCGTGACCGACTCAGACCGGCCGCCGGAGGCCGGAACTAGCCGAAACCCCCAAGGAACCGGTCGGCGAGCAGCAACGTTTAAGCAAAACTGACTATCATCGATTCGGTTGTGGTTTGAGACCGGCTCAAACCGCTGAATTGGCTGATGTAATAATACTCTTTTTTTTTTAAATTATATCAATATGAAACAAACCCTTCCACTTAAGTTTAAGTGGAACGGCGTCGTTTTACTCCAACAACTGTGTTTTACACACAGATTAAACGACGTCGTTTGTTATTAAACAAAACGGCGTCGTTTTGTCTATAAGGTGCAAAAAAAAAAAAAAGAACGGCGTCGTCTGGTATTAAACGAAATGGGGCCATTTAGATATTACATAGTCGTCTTCTTCCCAGTCTCTGCGTTTCTAACCCTCTCTCTCTCCTCTGCAACTCTCTCTCTCTCTACTCTCTCAGAAAAACGACCCCATCGGGGGGAGAACCGAGAACCGACCGTGAACCGCCGGAGTTGATACGGCCGGTTGTTCTCCTCCCCATCGACCGGTTATGATCGGTTGCTCCACCGTTTTCCCTCTCATCGGTCGGCGGCGGTTTTGCCCAAAAACCACGCCGAAGGGGTCGGTTTTCACCCCTACTCAACACAGGATATCCCCAAGCACTCCTGAAGAACCTCCACTATTTTTAATACCCAATCCGAAGCCACATTGGGGGTTGACTTAGGGGTAATGGTACACAACGGAACTGGACTGCCAATTTCACCCTCATCACCCTCTACCTCACTAACCACCAACTGTAGAGAAGCTTCCGGCAACATTAAAACAGATGAGCTATCCATCTGCAGAGCATCCTTCAACACCACTAAAGGAACTCCTGAAACTCCTTCAAAACCCCCAACCAACTCCAGATGATGACCCCCCTCCTCAACCAAAGACTTCTCGGAAAAAGTTGGACAAAGATCCCTTATGAGAACTCCATAATTCAAACAATTCGAAGTCACTACCTGATTAAGACTCCCCCCAACAGGATTCACATCTAATTCCCTTTCTTCTAAATCCTTTTATCGAAAAAGCACTCCCTTTTCAACGCCCCGAGCCTCTAAAACCTCTTCTTCCACCACCAGCGACAGGACCATCGTTGGAGACTGACCGGAAGACTCACCTAAGACCAAATCGAACTTGTCTGAGCAACAACCGTAGCCAACAAAACAAGTGGAGGCTCCATCGAGCTAGAAGAAACTTCCTTTTCAACGTCCCAAGCCTCTATAACTTCCTCTACCACTACTGGCAACAGGACCATCTTCGGAGACTGACTAGAAGACTCGCCTGAGACCGGCGAACATGTCTGTGCAACCACCGTAGCCATTGGAGCAAGTGGAGGCTCTGTCGAACTAGAAGGACCCTCCTGCCCCGAAAACCTGACACGGGACTTGGCCAGCCATATTTTAATGTATTATTAGAGATTCAGAAAAATTAATTACTAAAGGAAACCACAACGTATTATTAGTACATCACAATTGGCTTTCTTTTTAGTTTTAATTTGAAAAAATAAGAAAAAGATAGCTCCTACAAAGTGTAATGATGCCATAAAACAGTAGCAACAAAGTCTAGAGCTTTTGTCAGTGGGCCGCATGCATGCTCAATGACATCAAATTCTACATGATATAAAACTTAACAGAATTATGAGGTAGCTTTTATTTCTCCATGTCTCTGATCTCATGCACTACTATTAGTACACGAGATTCTTCGATCTCAGATGCAGAGTGATGTAATTTAAGGATTTGAAGGCCCATTTACCTTCTTCTGTCCCTTCTTTTCTTTTTTCTAGCCTCTGCACTATTTCTTATTTCTCTTAATTCATCAGTGCTCTATTCTCATTGCTCAACAGTATTCTGTGCAAATAGATCTCTTGTTCACTGCTGACTCTGTACCCTAAAATAATCCTGCTAATTTTGATTTTGCATCAACCTTTTTTTCATCTGTAATTTCTCATCAACTTAATCCACCATTTTTTCTTTGTGATTGCAGCCCCCAAGCAAAAACTTCCCTAGGCTGTCATGCATCATAGTGCTCTTCAAATCATAATTTTCACCCTTTAAACTTTCAATGAGTAAGTCCTACCCAATAATTTTACAAGGTCCTAAGATTGCAGAAGGCCTGCTACCCAATAATTTTATGATGCACTAGGATTGTAGAAGGCCTTTTTCTTGGGTCGTCTACCTACACAAGCCAAGGGAGATGCTAAGAACATATTGCTAGAAGCCTATGACTAACTTGGGATAAGAAAGTTGGCTGGATATGTACATAACAAACAGAACTACATGAGTTTACAACTCTGTATTCACACAGATTATGTAACTACAATGGAGAATGGAAGAACAAGCTCTGCATTGTGGAAAAAATATGATCAATCACTAATTAAAGGACTCGGCTAAAACTAAATACATTCAAGCAGCATATACAAACAATAATCGCAAGTAACATCATAAAAGGTAAAAGACAAGATAAAGTACTCACCTGGTTTTTATACACTAGGTAAGCAAGTGAAAAGTAAATCAGCAAGAAGGGCAACATTAAGGGTGCCAAGATGGAACATGTGAAACCAAGGAATCCAAATAAGAGGACTCGCGGGACTTCTGTATGGTAGGGAAAAGAGAAAGTGCAATTGGACGAATCATCCTTGATTCTGAGTACAAATCTTTTGACTAGATTGCAGAAAAGAGCAAGAAATTGCATCACTTCACACGACAAACTTGCCCAGCCAGATGTTAAAACATAAGTCGTGAAGAAGCTAGCCTGCAACAATTTGAAAACCAAAATCACAGTAATAAGTTGATGAAAAAACTTCTACATTTCCACAAGAGAAGAATACAGGTTTTCCCCAATTTCTCTACTAGTTGTAATTTCCAGTTATCATGGCAGGAATTTCATCTCTCTATGTCCGTCTCCACAAACAATAATTTTTTTCGCAAATGATTTTTTTCCACAGGATCATGATGTCTTCTAAGGGATTGCAGCTCTCTTTATTTCATGAAAATCTCATAACCAAAGAAAGGACTTAAAATAGAAAGAAAACAGATCACGAGGGATTATTTCACAAATAAAATTCACATTTGTAAAGCCTTATTCAATCACTAATTGAAAATTAATATTACTCAAAACTTGCCTCACTTCACATGACATAATTTAATATTCATGTTAGCAAAACAGAAAAACTGAATGAATGATATACTCTGCATAGGGTAGCATAATCAGTATAGGTAAATAGCAAATTAACAAGGGAAGAAAACGCTACCTGCCTCGGCACAGCTTTGGCAAGTTGTGCAGGTATGTCTTTTACACTAGAAAAGAACCTCAATTGGCTAATAACAGATCCTGTAAAAACGTTAACGAAAAAAACATTCCAGATTGTGAAGTACAGGACTTTGCAGCATGCACTCCTTTTTCTCCCACTACGGGAAATAGACCCCTCCAAAGCTGAAAATAGCATCATGGTTGGTGGAACTGTATACATGGCTAAAATCAAAATCACACTTGGAAGATAACCTGTTACCAGCTGATTCATAAATTTCCTGCACCAGTCAAGGGATTAATTTACTTGCAAAAAAGTCCATTTCTTACGGGGAATATATAAAACCTAGCCACTTTTCCAAAATTCAGTTCATACAATATGATACCCAATACTAATTTTTTTTTTTTTTTTATAAGTAAGAAAGTATATTAATAAAAGAATAGGCAAAAACCAAGTTCAGTACAAAGAATGACCTAGCAACATAGGAGCAATAGAAACAAGGAAATCATGAAAATCTTGGCCATTAAGATTAATGGCAATGGCCCAAGTACAAAGGGTTCTAAAAAAGAAAGCTTTCAGCTCCTCCATCGATCTCTCTTTGTCCTCGAATGTCCGTTCGTTGCGCTCTTGCCACACACACCACATGATGCAAATTGGAATCATCTTCCATATAGCCTTGATCTAGTTGTTGCCTCTCAAATTTGTCTAGCTAGCTAGGACCGCCACTACTGTCTCAGACATAACCCAATCCAAGTCTAGTCTACAAAAAACCTCATTTCATAACCCTCAAGCTACCTCACAGTGTAGTAGGAGATGATCCACAGATTCTCCCCCCTTCTTACACATGCAACACCAATCTACAATGATCACCCTTCGTTTTTTCAAATTATCAGTTGTGAGAATCTCACCTAAGGAGGCGGTCCACACAAAAAATACTGCTTTGAGAGGGGCCTTGTGTTTCCATAGCCTTTTTCATGGAAACAGAATAGAAGGCTCGTGTTAGAGACTCATAAAACAAGCTAACCGAAAACATGCCTTTCCCCATAGGTATCCACCACAATAAATCAACATGCTAGTTACTTGGTTTGGGTGAGTACAAAAGACTAAAAAAGGCTTCAAAACTGTTAATTTCCCAATCTTAGGCCGCTCTGCTAAAATTGATGTTCCACTGGATTTGTCCCCCCCCCCCCAATCACCATGACTTCCGCCACTGAAACATCTTCGACACTTGCAACCCTAAAAAGTGCCGGAAATATATCCTTAAGTGCACCACTAGCACACCAAGCGTCGTAACAAAATTTGATTCTGGCCCCCTCTCCTAAACTAAACCTGGTGTAGCGAGAAAAGACCTCTCATCCTCGTTTGATATATTTCCACAACCCCATTCCATACGCCCCTCTTACTTCATTAGTACACCATCCACCCCATAATCCCCCATACTTACTCTCAATCACCATCTTCCAAAGAGCTTCTAGTTCCTTATGATATCACCACAACCACTTACCAAGTAGCGCCCGATTAAAGATTCTCAAATTTCTAATGACCAAACCACCATTCGAAATAGGCCTACAAACCTTCTCCCACTTGACTAGGTGAAATTTGAACTCCTCGCCTATTCCACCCCACAAGAAATCCCTTTGTAATTTCTTGATACGAAGCGTCACACTTGCTGGAATAGGAAACAGGGACAAAAATTAGGTCGGTAGATTAGATAATGTACTCTTTATCAGGGTAATCCTACCACCTTTTAACAGGTACATTCTCTTTCATCCTGCTAATTGACGCTCTACTTTCTCAATCATTGTATCCCATATAGAAGCTGCTTTCAATGGGGCCCCCAATGGGAGGTCAAGATAAGTCATAGGGAATCTTACACCCCTGAATTTTAGCCAATTGTCTTAAACGTTGCACAACTCCAATAGGCACCATTTTTTATTTGTCCAGGTTCACTTTCAACCTAGAAGCTGCTTAAAAGCAAAGTAGAAGTGCCTCCAATACTTGAACCTAGTTTTAATCCACCTCGCAGAAGATAAGAGTATCATCTGCAAACAATAAATGAGAAATGTTAATAAGTCCCCCACCCGGGGATCCAATCGAACCAGTCACACATCTATTTGCAACCAGGACAGAGATCATTCTGCTCAACGCCTCCATCACGATGACAAAAAGTAAAGGGGAAAACGGATCTCCTTATCTTAATCCTCTTATGCTATTGAAAAATCAAGTTGAGCTGCCATTTATTAGCACTGAAAATCTCACTGTAGAAATACACCAACGGATCCATGATCGCCACTTCTCCCCAGAACCACACCTCCCAGAATATCAAAAAGGAAATCCCAATTAACATGGTCATACGCCTTCTTCATATCTAACTTGCATATAATCCCTGCATTGTCAGCTTTCAGTCTACTGTCCAAACATTCATTAGCAATAAGAATTGCATCTAAAATCTATCTATCCTTTACAAAAGCATTTTAAGGTTTTGAGATTATCTTTCCCACAACCTCACCAAGGAGATTTGCGAGTATCTTGGAAAGGATCTTATAAACCCCATTTACTAGGCTAATGGGTCGAAATTCCTTAATATCCTCAACCCCAACCCTCTTAGGTATCAATGCAAGAAAAGTATTATTTAAGCTTTTCTCAAACTTTCAAACCGAATAAAACTCCTAGAACACCTTCATAAGATCATCCTTTACTACATCCCAACAAGTTTGGAAAAAACCCATAGAGAACCCATCAGGACCCGGAGCCTTGTCTTTAGCCATTTTCCTTACCACTTCAAACACCTCCACCTCCTCAAATGGCCTCTCCAAACGATTGACATCCATAGGCCCAATGGAGTCAAAAGCCAACCCCTCTGGCTTAGGCCTCCAACCCTCCTGTTCAGAAAGAAGCTGTTCAAAAAACCCAACTACATGATTGTTAATCACCTGCTCATCCTTACATTCTACCCCAGCAATCTTTAGCATCTCAATATTGTTGGATCTCCTGTGGGAATTGGCTATCCTGTGGAAAAACTTAATGCTTCGATCACCTTCCTTCAACCATAACAATCTAGACTTCTATCTCCAAGACGTCTCTTCTAATAGGATGATCCTCTCGAGATTTGCTTCCATCACTAGTTTTTGAGCTAATTCCTCCTGATTTAAAGGCTTTGATTCTTGTAACCTTTCTAGCTCCTGGATCTCCCTTAGCTTGCTTTTCTTGTGTTCCCCAATGTTGCCAAAAGACTGCATATTCCAAAGCTTTAGATCTTGTTTTAGAGCCTTCAATTTTCCCGCTAAAATGTAACTAGGAGTACCCTGTATCTAGTAAGATGACCACCATTGTCTGACCCTATCCACAAAACCTTCTGATTTCAGCCACATGTTTTAGAACTTAAAGTACCAACGCCTTCTTTGAATCCCCCCACAATCCAACATTATGGGCCAATAGTCCCAACACAACCGCAACAATCTCTTTTGCCAGACCTCTGGATAATGAATTTTCTATTCCAGGGAAATTAAGAATCTATCCAATCAAGACCACGTCTGATTATTAGCCCACGTGCATGAACCCCCTGCCACTGGTAAATCCACTAGGTTCAGCTCAAAAATGCATTCTAAAAAATCGGACATTGCTGGGCACATTCTTCTATTTCCATAACACTCGCTAGGGAATCTTGTTACATTAAAATATCCTCCAATGCACCATGGAAGATCCTACCAACTGTGTACCCCAGCTACCTCATCCCACAATAATCTTCTGTCATTATCTGAGTTAAGGCCATAAACACCTACAAAAGCCCACAAAAAGCCATCTGACACACCCTTAAAAGAGCATGCCACCGAAAACAACTCCATGAAATCCTCCATTTTTTCCACCACCTGTTGGTCCCACATCACCAACACTCCACCTGAGGCCCTGTTAGCTGTCAAATACACCCAATCCACATGTACACAGCTCCATAAGCTTCGTATTATTTTTGTAGAAATAACTTTCAATTTCGTCTCCTGTAAACAAGCAATGTCCACCTTCCACCCACGCAGTAAGTTTCTTATTTGAAAATGCTTACCTGCATCATTTAGCCCGCGAACATTCCACAACAAAATTTTTGGTTTCATTAATTGGAAAAGGCCAGCCCCTTCCCTTTAGACTTATCCCTACTAGAGCTACCTTCCGAATTCATGGACCACGTTAGCCTCTTAAGTTCATGCTGTTTCTTAGAATCAATTTTCCTTTGTTGTTGATGACCCACTTCAATGGCTATGATTAACGCCATAAATTGCTCCTCATACCCCATACTAAGTGAGTATAAGTGGCGTATGAAACCGCATATTGCTTGGAAGGGAGAAATTCTTGCTCTTTATAATAATTCTAAGGAACATCAATCATACCATTGACTAGTCCTATGGAGTATAGGCCCAAATGTGACTTGGGCCTCCCTTGGAGCATTACAAATGGTATCAGAGCCAATTCCAACAAGAAATGTGGAACTTGAAGCATGCCACCTATGATGGAATGAACCCCAACAAGAACGTCCAAAATTTAAAGGGGAGAGATTGTAATATCCCACACTGAGTAAGTATTAAGTGGTGTATAGGATCTCATAATGCTCGGGAGGGAGTTCTTGCTCTTTATAATAATTCCAAGAGGCACCAATTGTACCATTGACCATGCTTTTGGAATACAAACCCAGATGTGGCTTGGGGCTCTCGCATAGAGCACTACATAAATGCCATCAACCGTACCTTTTGAATCAATGGCTTTTCAATTAATTCATACACATAGCCACTACTCTAGATCATATCGAGGTAAAAAAAAACTATAGAAATTTAATAATTCAAGAGAAAAAAAGAATTATGAGCAAGAAGTGCGTCAAGGGGATAAATGGTTTATTAACTGCATCAAATTTCTTCACAATTCTCACAAAAGCCTTTATATGACAAGATCTGTGAAATGCTGATGGAAATAAGTTGGACAGCTATTTAGCAATTTTATTTGTATGTCTAAGTATGATAAGAAACTGGACTGAGAAATATAAAATGTCATTATCATACTAAACCATCAATGCTAGGTTATCTTTTGAAGCTACCACTAAAGTTGCATTTGCCCATGGCAAATTATGGTTCACTGGCTATATGCTAATGCATTAAAAATTAACATTACTCGGTTATGAACATGGATATTTTATCATGAATCTATATGCTAGTGTATGTTGTGCATCTTCCAACAAATTAGAATTTCCTAACTTTTCCAAAAGAAAAGCCCTGTAATCTTACATCTCCAGTTCATAAAGTGAATATGTTTATTAACACTTCTTATCCACACAACACCAAAAAATGAGACATTCAAATGAATTCTAAGGATAAAAAATAAACACAGAGCTATCATCATCACAATATTTACCCCTTTTCTGAGTTATCGCAATATATACTTACTTCTTTAAAAGTCCCCTCAAAAATGGAAATGTTTGTTGTAGCTGATCTAGCTGAGTCAAGCCTTGTACAAATGTTACGGGAATAAGAAACACCAGCACAAAGGCAATGGCAGCCACAAGAGTTCCTATCTTTCGGATCCAAAGTTGTCTATATGGTATACAAAGGTTTGACCAATAAACATCTTGTGGTTCTGGTGCCAAGACTGACACCCATAACATGGGATTTGAAGATTGAAGAACCTCTGCAGTAGTAACAGCACCATAGCGAGTCTTGAAGAAAACAACAGCAGCAGCACACTCCTGTATGGAAGACCAACATGCTTTATGCTACTAGCGACAATATGTAAACCTTAATGATAAATGAAAAGGTAACAGGTGAAGAAGTAATAGTACAACGAGAGAGAGAGAGAGAGAGAGAGAGAGAGAGAGAGAATAGGAAGAAGAAGAAGAAGAATCGCATATTTTGAAACTGGTACCATGACAAAACTGCAACGAGTTTAAAGCGAATGGAGATGTCATACAAATCCAGTTTCAAGTATACCACCACAAACCATGTCTGCAAGTCAAACCTAGACAAACTAGATAACACTATATCTTAATGTATTCTAATGTTTAAGCAAACAATTTCATCACACTTCATCTACACCATCCCGTCACTCTCCCACGCCCACAAATGCATGTACAACAAGCATTATTTTGATCCCAAACCATATAACTTGTTGAGTGAAGAACACGTAATAATGCATTGTGACACTATATAAGAAAGGTAGACAGGAACAAAAGGGAAAATATATTAACCTGATGGTGATCCGACAAAAGCAAGATCCTCCTGGAAGATCTAGATAAAATCTTACCCTAAAGGATTTATTTGTAGGTGAGGTGGTGGCTTACAGGTTAAAAGGATCCAAACCTAAAAGATTTATTTGCAAGTGAAGTAGTGCGGCTTAAAATAATCAAAGTTCCCACAGTTTACATCTGAGCACTCTTTGACAGGTTATGAGAATCAAACATCAACTTTCTTATTTCCACTTTTCAATTGGATATGTTATGAAGACACAAAATCAAATCTATAAACCATTTTTCAATAAGTGAGTTCATTTTTTTAGAAGGCACAGGAACAATCCAAGCACACAACTTAAATAAGAAAAAGAAAATAATCAAAACTAAACATTATCGTAGCAAATCACCATATCATGGTGCAACATATGAAAGACGAGTAGAATCAGGATTTTAGAAGGGGGAAAGAATTTTCTTTTACAAAAAAAAAAAAAAAAGAACGACTTGGCAAATACAATTCCTTCCAAGTGTCCAAAAGCAGTCAGTCTGAATTACTAAATCATTTCCAAGAAAAAAAGAAAGACATGGAAGCAACTTTTCACATATTTAGACTAGACGTTTTTCTCTGTTAAAAATCACATATTGCAACTATTCTGAAAAATTGATCAAACCAAAAGTACTTGCATATCTTGGAAAAGCTAGACAGGCAATTAGAGAAGCATAAATTGCAACATTGGACATTCCATGCTTTAAAAAATAAAATAACCAAATTATAACAATCCAAGGAAAGTTCAAGCCACACTTGGACCTAATACTCCAAAAGAACTAATCAATTAGAAATTGGAGCTACTTGAAGCTTATAGCAACAACTTCTCCATACCAGGTGATGTGAGAACGCATTCACCACCCACTCACATCAAATCCAGGGTATTAAAATCCGCCCTTAAATCTATGACATCCTCCTTAAGCCATTTAATTGTAAGTAGCACAGCCCAAATCCCATAACTTGGCTAAGTTGGCTCTCATACCATTTTAAGGACTCAAAGAAAGCTCGAGCCCCACATAGGTTTATAATCCAAAAGAACTAATGAATGTTATAATTAGAGTTCTTTGCAATCATTATAAATCGCAAGAGCCTCTCCATCACACGTAATGTGGGATCTAATTCATGATTCTTTTATACTAAATCCAGAGCTTACAAAGTTGGAGAGAATAAGTCAAACATGAATTACTTGTATGTGCATAAATACCAAAACAGACAGAATTCAAATACTAAAATCAGTTCATGCCAAGATTTGACCTTTCTTATAGTAGCCAAATCAAAATCACCAGAGCCAGTTTTCCCGCTAACATTATCCGTTTCACAAGAAGAGTTTGTAGGTCCTCCACAAAGACCTCGTTGCATAAAACTTGGCTGGCAGTTCTGTTCATGAGCAGACACCTTAAAAATCATGTACATTTTCTCTGCATCAGTCTGCAAATATTGAACAGATCTTAGAGGTCCAAAAAAACAAGACAATAAGGCACTCAAAACATTTTTTATTTCACAGCAGTCAACTAACTTTAACTCAAAACAACAATGCAGCAAATGCCCCTCTTTGACCATCATAGTGAATATGTCATACAAAACCTCAAATACAAATTTTAGTTGCATAGCAATAGAGAGCCATATGGAAGCATCTAAATTAAGCATACTACTACTGATGCCTTATTAGACAAGAGAAGCTGGCAGGAATTAACCGCACAGCATGCGAAGTTTAGAAAATCAGAGGCAATGGTCTGATGCAATAATTCAAGTACTGATCAATATTATTGCCCAGATAAACTAGAATGGTCAACTAATACATGAGGACGCATTATTCACTTCAATCACAGAGTAACATCCATTCATCATCTGGTGCTAAAAAAAGGCCAGTCCAAATCACAACACTAATCATGTCCACATGATACTATGACTCAAGATATCATGGAATTTCTTATAGTATAGAATGGCTAATTAATTATGAATCATAGCAAAACATTAACTGAAATCATTAGCACTCTCATACTGAAAGAAAGATGTGTTGCTTGATTACTAAACAAAGAGGTAGTAGACTCCCTTGGATTTGCAAATTGGTTTTCCGAAAATAATGATAAAAAGGGGATATTCCATCCAAAAAGCATCAACTATGCTGACTGATATAAATGAGTGCTTGGGGAAAAAAATAAAAAATAAAATTGGGCATTCCAATTTCTACTTTTTTTTATAAGAAAAACATTTGCGCGCATTCACCTTAAACAATATAAGAGTTTGAGACTCAAGCATATGATATACAGATGTTAGCATGGCAACCAAAATGAAGATTTAATAAGCCAGGAGGAAATCAATTCACGGACATGCAAATCTAACATATTAAAAGAAGTGGGTCTATGTGTGGCTGGTTATAAATAATCAATTGCTCATTTACCATCAGTTTTTGTACTCTACCAGACCGATACACTATTTGGTGTGACAAATAGCTTGATGAATGATACTTTGTAAAAAATTTATTCACTGTTTCACTGTATGTTTCCTGTGAGCACTGGGGGATAGAACGAACAAGAACCGAAAAATGACTTGGATTTGGAGGAGCTCCAGTGATATGTTTTAGTCTCATCTTAGCGATGCTCTTGTACTCCTATAATACATATAGAAGATTTTTCAAGAAAGTTAGTAGAACCTTGAACAAAAGATAAGCTATACAAAGTAGATGCTACAGAAGAATTAAATCCTTACAAAGTAAAGGAGAATGCAAGCGGAACAGGTTATAATGTATAATGTGAGACAATGAGTCCAAAGCCTGAAAAAAAGGGGAAAAAAGAGAGAAATCAATTTACAGCAGTCTTACAACAAAAACTAATTATTTTGATAACAAAGGTGATTAAATATGGGTCAACTGAAAAACGGTAATTAATACCAGATCAGGTTATAAACTGCTTGAGTAGATTTATACTTGAACAAATTAAAAAAGGAAGAGACGGCATTTTCCTTTTGGAGCATTGTATACATGCCTAATAGGTAAGCATCTAAACACATGCTAAAAAGAAAAAATAGAGCAGATAGTTCTTTAATATAACAAAGATCTGGGATGAACATGAGTACAGAAATATTCATGAATGGCGGTGAAAACTTGTTTTAGAGGTTTTAATAGACTAATCAGTGGTGAGACCCATTGAGAATATGTTTAAATGTGGGTTTTTTTGAGTTTTTATGGCGAAAATGATTTACAATTTTGTTTTAGAAAGACTAAAACCAAAAATCCACATCCAACCCGTGGTGGCCAGCCTGGCCACCGGAGGCCACCATGGGACAGCCCAAATCGGCGCTCATGGTGGCTACCATCATGGGGTGGCCGTTCTTACTCTTTTTTGTTTTAATCAAAAATATTATCAAGGAGGTGGCTTTTTGGGAATAAAGTCTTTAGATGTCAAAACCCCCTCTAAACCATCAACAGAAAATATCTCATACCACTTTGAACCTTCTTTAACATTCGCAATAGTAAAAACTTCCAGCGACTCAAAAGGGATTCGCTTGTGATGCATTTCTTGCCCATGATAATTCACAGGAATTAATAGAAAAAAGCAGATGACGACAGCAACGGAAAAGATTCTAATGCTGCAGAAAATTAATTAGCGTTAGTAAGTTTCAATTGAAAAACAAGCAGTTTCTACAAACATGGAAATGAGACTGAAAGCAAACCATAGATGCATAAAAATAGAGACCAATTTCAGAGCGTGTAGTTTGAAATATGACTACAAAGCCTATTGCTTAAAGAATCTATGGCATGTACTTAAAAGGAAAGATTGTTACAAAATAATTGAATTATGAGAATGGGCATTTAACAAGAGGAGTTCAATAAACAAAAACAACGTCTAAAATTTATATCATTAGATACATAGAATATGATATATTGTAAATAAAACCCTGTGAACCCTACATCCACCAAGTGCAAGTCGCATTCCCAGTGTGCTTAGCCCTCATTTGTTTTCGCATATAAGATAAGATGAGATGAGTTGAGATAAAAGTTGAAAATTGAATAAAATATTGTTAAAATAATTTTTTAATATTATTTTTTTTTTAAGATTTGAAAATATTGAATTGTTTATTTTATTTTGTGTGGGAAATCGGAAAAGTTGTAATGCTTCGATGAGATGAGATGAGATCAGAAGTTTTATAAAAATGAACGAGGCCTTAGACTGTCTACTACAGTAGACTTCCCCAATTTATTACAAAAAAGAAGACATGCATCAAATATTTAGCAGGCCCTTGGTCTCAGCTTCATCATCCGGATAAGGGGCACAAAACCACATATAAATTATTAATATGTGCAGCATGCAACTTAATTGACCTAGAAACCTCATCCATCCCTAACAAGTAAAGATACTTATATTATAGACAGTTCCTTTTACTTTTCAATTCTACTTAACAAAAATATTATAGACAAGTAAAAATGAATTGATACAATGGTAACATGTCCACAAAAAGTGAAAGAAAGTTGATCTTATGCAAAAAGCTTCACAACAAAAAGAGAGATGAAAAGAACAGAATAACAATAATCCACACATCAAACCATCAACCAAAACCAACTATAACCATCTTTCCAAGACATCCACTGTCAGAAATTCGTACAATCTCGTTACATTTTTCACCAAACATATAATAAGGCACAAATTATCACCTTTGATTGTCAACAAGTTTTGGTAGTAGGTAATCACCTGAAAACAACTATCCTGAGAAACACCGCGGCATCCATGCCACCAATGGCCAATATTTCCTCTTCAGTTGTTTCCCATGCTTTCACTATCCAACTAGGAGAAGGAACAAACCTCTCAAAGCTGAAAGGATCACTACGTTTTGAGCACACTGACACAAGCCTTCGTCCAAAGTACACGCCAAAATTGCTTGGTTGTTTTCTCAATACAGAATAAAGTGATAAAAGAACAACGCATACGCCTATATTAATTCCTGCAGAAGTTAAAAGCGCAGAAATGTCCATCTCCGTTCAATATGTCAGTAAGCTTCAAGCGTCCTATCACTTGAGGAGAGGAACATAGGATGTCAACATTATTTCCATGGGCAGAAAGCATGCAGTTGTCTTCACTTCAGTGGAAAAGCAGCTTTACTTGACTCTGGTTTCTGAGCTGCAAAACTTACATATCAGTCTTTATTTTCTTCTTAGTGAAAAACTTAACATATCTTGAATTATGTGCAATGGTACATATATTGGACTCAGGTCAGTTTCTCACTTGAGCATATAATAATGTTGAAGCATATGCAAAAGGAAAGAATTAACTTCACTTCAACCTTAAGAATAAGCAACAAGATACCAAAGCAGAGCATAAGTTTTTTAAGTAATCAAAGAATTTTATTAAAAAAGCATGAAAAACATAGCCCAAATACACAGAAAGTATACAAGAGAACAACCTAACTAGAAATAAGAAAAGGCAGCAAGAAAATCATGAACCTCAGCCCATTAAAATCTAGAGAAGATGCATAAATAAACAGGGTATTGAAAACAAAGGTTTTAAGCTCCTCCATCTTCCACTCACGATCTTCAAGATTTTCACATCATTCGTTTCTTTCCAAATAAACCACACCATATAGATATAGGCCATCCATCATTGCCTGCAATTTATGCGCTACCATGGAACCTTCTCCAGTTGAAAAAAAGGCCTACTCGTCTTATTGGCATAACCCAAGGCCAAGCCACCCCAACTCGACAGAAAAGAAGTCTTTCCACAGGGCATTGTCAAACGATGGAGTAAAAGGCGGCCTACAGAAGCATTGCTCTTTCTACACATATAGTACCAATTTATTACAAGGATATTAGAATTCTGTAGGCTATACATGGTCAGTATCTTCATCAATGAGGCTGTCCAAGAAAAAAAAATTGCTCTCAAAGGCATCACAGTCAACCAAATACTCTTCTTCCATGGGAAACAGCTACAAGGTATAAGGGCCGTACAGAAAGATCAAACAGAAAACTTCCCTTTCATGGAAGACTCCCAAAAAATTGTATCTACGCCTCCAAGACAATCTAGTAAAGTACAAGAGCTGAAGATTTTAAGAAAGTATCAACCTCCTCATCATGAGCCGCTCTGAAAAAATAAACATTCAACTAAGGGAAGCCACTTACAAACTCTAATAAATCAACAATTTGAAGCCTTCACCACATGTGCAATACCATACATCTTTGAGAAAGCTTCCTTGAATACCCTGTTACCACGCCACAAGTCTTGTCGGAATCTAGTTCTATAGCTATCAAACACCTTGAGTCTAGCATGACAAGAAAAAATCCCATCCTTTTCTCCTGATCATTTTTGCATAACCCACCGCAAACACAATCAATTTAGAATCCACTACAGCTTTCCACAGGGCCTTCCCCCACCATTGGTAACCCCAAAACCACTACCCTATAAGTGCAAAATTGAACAAAAGCACGTTTTGAACTCACAAATCTCCTTCAAAAATATGAAAGCACATCTTGGCCCAGTTTACTTAGTAAAATTTGGACTCTTCACCTAGCCCGATTCATAAAAAGTCACACTGTAGCTTATATATTCAATTAGCAATGCTAGTGTGAAAGCGAAGCAATTACAGAAAAGATAAAGCCGAATTAGGTCACTTAATCAAGGTGATCCTACCACATTTAGACAAATACATCATCTAATAATCAGCCAATCGACACTCACTTTTCTCTATTGATATCCTGAAAAGACAAAAGCGAACCTATAAAGAGGCTCCGAAACAGAGGCCAAGATATTTCACAGACAGATAAAAGCTTGCACCCCAATATGGTAGCCAAACTTCCCACACACCACC
Source organism: Carya cathayensis (assembly GCA_011037825.1). Lineage (NCBI taxonomy): Eukaryota > Viridiplantae > Streptophyta > Magnoliopsida > Fagales > Juglandaceae > Carya > Carya cathayensis. The sequence goes on from QGSO01000429.1 coordinate 443,126, forward strand.
TACTCTTTATAATATTCCAATGGGGCTCCAATAGTATCATTGACTAGTCCTTTTGGAGTACATGCCATGTGGCTTGAGCCTTCCACTTTCAACCTAGAAACAGATCCAAAGCATATAAGAAAGGCCATCAAAATATAGAGGTGGCCGTTTGCCCCCAAAAATATCCGAGTATTATCAACAAATAAAAGATGGGAAATGTTAGCACACCAAGATTACTAGCTCCCATATAGAAGCTTGAGAGAGAACCTCCATCAACAATAGCTGATAACATTTTTTTAAAACCTTCCTAAAAATAACAAAAGCAACGAATCACCTTGTCTCAAACCACAATACAATGCACATCAAAGATCATCATTTCTCCAAAACCTGCATCTCACAAGCAAAGAATAAATGAACTCCCACTTAACATGATCATAGGCCTTCTCAATATTTAATTTGCAAAGGACTCCTGGCTCACTTGAGCTGAGCCTACTATTCAGACAATCAAAGCAAAATAAACACCGAATCTAACTTCTTCTTTTTTCACATTTGGCAAACGAATTTTGTGCCTCGGGATGAAAGTCCCACAAGAGTATAAATAGCAGGATTACTAATGTCAATGATCCCCAATAATGTTTTCTAAACATGGCAAAAATAATATACGAACATTTCGCTTTGGGGCTAACCTACACAACACATGGCTTTTTTACACAGTAGTTTTATTATGAAGCATGGTTTTTATCATTCCATCATCTATAATCAAAAAGACTGCACATACAATCTTTTTTTCCTGAGTCCGCATATTACAACTTAGCCCATGCAATAATCTAGGAGAAAGGAAACCCAGAATCGTGAGGGGAAAGTATGATGCAAGCAAACCATAAATGATGTTAAACATTATGGACGCAATAAATTTGAACAAACTATATGTACACGTACATAGGAAAAAAATGGGAATTGAGCAAAAAGTTTAAGAAACAAGTCGAAAACAGAAAACCTTCGGGTCTTTGATTGAAAAAGACGAACAATAACTCGTCAGTTATGCGAGCAATTCCGAGCGATCGAATACCCGAAAGGTAAAAACTATGAGTGCACCAAACGGTCTTCAAAGAAGCATAAAAGAACCGAGGAAATAAAGACTCTGAAGTGTGAACGCGTCAAAACTTGTACGCCATTGCGGCTTTTCACTTCGACTTCACAACAACAAAAATCTGGATTTGATATGACTGGGAGGGAAGGAAATCCGAAACCCCGGGTCCTAGATCATCAAAGGGAGAAGAACAAATGGGAAGTTAAAAAGGCCGCTGATGCTCGGAAGAAACACGCAAGGGGCAATGCAAATGTCTTTGTCTGAGTGTGTTTCAAGAGAATTGAGAAAAAAAAATCCGAAGTCCAGGGTACGCCACGTCCCGTGCGAGTAATTAAATTCCCAAAGACACCGGCACGTGGCCAAAACAAGGAGCAGCTTCCAACTCCGGAACTGGAAGGACTCATCAACGATCATGATTCATGAGTCCGCAGCCTTAACCGTATTCACGCGTCATCAGGTATGCACGCGTGCTCTTTATACATTGTAATCATAATTATTCTAAAATCATAAGATTTAAGTAGGGCTGACCACCGATCAAATTGGAGTGGTTATGGCCAACCTCCGACTCCAATTCCGACAGGCACATCATTTGCTCCGATTTTAATTCTGATTTTGAACTTTGTTTATTTTTTCTTTTTTAATTTCATATTTGAACCACTTTTTTAAAAAATAATTGTATAGGCTTTCAAATTATAATCTAAATTAAATAATTCACTTTTGATTACAACAAAAAGTATACCTAAAAACAAGTACTAACATGCTTTCAAAATTTAAAAAATAAAAATACATTAAATTAAAAAGTTTCAAATGCACCGAAATAAATTAAATTATAAATTAACCAATGGGGCCATGTTAGTATATTATTGAGTTTAACTAACTATCTAAGATATAATTATAGAAAATCTATATGATCAATACTTTAGTTATTATACATTAGTATTACATGTTATTATAAATTTATATTTATATATTAGTGTTTATCCATTAGTATTACATGTTATTATATATTAGTGAAAAAGCAGTGGTTCTACACAACACTTCACCTAGAGGGGGGTGAAAAGGTGTAATCCGATTTTTATGGTCTTTTTTTAAAAAAATTGTTAAACAACAATTAATCAAAGCAATAAACAACACAAATAATCAACACAAGATTTTGTTCACGGAGTGGAAACTCATTTGAAGAACGTCTTCAAAATCTAAAACCACTCCGAGTGTAAGACACCACCTCAAATCCACTATAGAAAATTTAGTTTGTTACAACCAATTTAGAGACACTCACAAAACCTTTGTAGTAGCTAAACTTGGCTTGCAACACCACGAGCGACCCACTCAATCTCTACACGCATGTAGTGTCGGAACTCCGACCTTTCTATAGCTTCCCACGAGAACCTCTCGATCTCTGCATCACCAGCAGCTCCGGACTCTTCCGGCCAATGAACTTGTCCACTCCAATGGACTCAATTGAAGATTGATGTTGAATGTAGTGTGGTGGAGATGTGTTTATCCAAGAGAGAATCAACCAAGTGGGGGAGAGGTTGCTCTAAAATATCTTGGAAGCCCTTAGGGTTTTTGCTCTAATTCTCCGCACCACAGAACAGCAGAGAAGCTGTTCTATTTATAGTACAACTCAAAGGAGGCGCATGAAAACACTAGGTTTTAAGTCATCTGGAACATTCGCTCGAGCGCAGTGTCGGGCGAAGGTCAAGCGCCGAAATCTGTCTGAGTTCGCTCGAGCCAAGTGTCGAGCGAGGGTCGAGCGGTACAATCTGCTTGAGTTCGCTCGAACCAAGTGTCGAGCGAGGGTCGAGCGATCCAATCTGCTTGAGTTCGCTCGAGCCATGTGTCGAGCGAGTGTCGAGCGGTCCAATCTGCTTGAGTTCGCTCGAGCGCTCTGTCGAGCGAGTGTCGAGCGGTGCAATCTGCTTGAGTTCGCTCGAGCCATGTGTCGAGCGGTGACACCTGTTTTGACCAGTGATCAGCACACTTCAATCATTTCGCTTCAACACTTGTTACAACACTATTTTACACAGGTTTTCACAAGAATATGCCAATCAACTAATTTTTGCCTCAACAATCTCCCCCTTTGGCATTTCTGTGACAAAACCTCTAACCTATACATATGACCTAATCCTAGCACACCCATCACTAGATTCATATTCTTGAACAAGATGAAATATTTCTGCACATACTTAGCAAACGGTTAAACATATCGCACAAAAAATTGTTTGCAAATCACAAACCACAATTCATGAATAGATATGACAAATACAGGCTTTAGAGACAAAATATTTCATTAAACAATTAATCAGAAAAAGAGTTCAAGAACAATTAGACACACAGCAGCAGTAAACATGAGATATAAAACCAAAAGATAAAAACCAAAGGCTGCTGTTCCCAAAACAAATGTGTTGCTAACAACTAACACTCCCCCTGAGTTAGTATCCGAAACTCCCCCAATCTCCCCCTTAATCAGTATTGTACTACTCCCCCTTTTTGTCACAATTTGACAAAGGGTCTCAATCATCTGCAAGACTGCCACCATCTTCATCATCTTCATTAAGAAGCTCTTCAATGTCATGGAAGCGTTGGGTCACATGCTGCTGCAGGCTATCAAACCGGGCATGAACGGTAGCATCTAGAATATCAAACCAAGAGTCCAAAGTATCAAACCGGGTGTTAAGGCGTGCTAAATACTCAAGAACCTGCTGAATACTGGGCTCGGTCGAGCCGGATGCCGAAGGGGATGGGGCCGAGCCAGACTGCTGAGAAGTGGATGGCCGAGAGCTGGAGAGCTGAGAGCTCGGAGGCCGAGAACTCGAAGGCTGAGAGAAAGGTGCGGGAGGATGCTCAACACGGATAGGATGCGGGGTGGTGTGAGCACGACTGAGTTGCACCGTCCTACGACCTATGGGAGCCTTAAGAGCTATTCTAGGCTCTTGTGGTAGAAAGGCAACCGACTGGGAAAGTGCGATTCGGGTGATGAGACATGCAAACGGCAAGCCAGTCCGTTTCTTGGAGGACTGAAAAGCCTCAATAATGACCCGACAGAGAAGAGACCCTAGATCAAGAGGGACATCATTGATCAAGGCATACAGAAGAATGGCGTGGTCAAGACCCACGTCACTCTGATGACCCGTAGGATATAGATTTGTAAGAACAATGAGATTGTCGGGCGTAAAAAGAATAGTTTGGAGAGGGCTCTTCCCTTCCCAATGACTGATCCAACCACATAGACAGCTAGCAATAGCTTGTGGAGTAGGAGGAGATGTCCATGTATATGGATAGTCAGGATAAGGCACACGAGGGGCATTCAGCAAGTTTGCTATCATGCCCGGAGTCACCCGGAAGGAAATGTTCCGGAGACTAACCTCAAAGGAGTCATCAATAGAAATAGCATGAATGTTGGAGTAAAACTCTCGAATCATCTCCACAGAAGGAGTGGGATGACCAGTGGTCAAGGCCTGCCACTGGCGAGACTCAAAGATGTGAGGGATTATAGTTTCAGAAAGCTCACCAAGAGAGACATCACTCTCAACAATAGGGGTACGTTGAGAGAAGTTCTGAGTATACAGCTCCTGAGCTTGTGCACTATGGAAATGAGCGTGAGCGGGTGCAGAGGGGTTGTGGCGAGGACGAACACGTCGATGCATGGTTTTTGGCTGTAGACAGAGTCAGTGACGTTAGACAAGGCTAAAGATGATGGGACGACCTGATGAATGCATGGCTAATATGTCTAATGCATGATGATGATAAAACTCAATGCCAACCAACCATGCTCATGAAAAAGAGACAAAAACCATTTTGGTAATCCCAACTAAGTCAAGGTTGGGAATTTTGAACTCAATACACGACCCATGCCCTTTCTAACCAAAAACCCTTCAAACCCAATGCAATTCCAAGTCAAATGACTACCCAACACTAGGATATGCATGAAATAGGTATATGAACAATGCTATGCCAATGCATGATGAAAAAGAGTAAACATATTTCATTGAGGCATTTCATCAAACACTTGGAGTGCATCCAAGTGAGAAAATCGAGCAACACTCCATGGGAGGTTCAAAAACCTCCTAAATACAACCAAACAACCAACACAACTCCATAGGAGTTTCAATCAACCCAAAACAATGGAGATTTTTCAAAGAAAAAAACTACAAATAGACCCAAACCGAAACCACGGAAATAACCAAGAAAAACCAAAAAACAATTCAAGAATCAGAAATATTACTCAAGAGAAATGTTTTTACCTTTATTTGGAATGATTTCGGAAGAGAAAACCGGTTGAAAATGAAGAGATTTGAGTGAGGGAGAGAAGAAACGCACGGGAGAAAGTTTGGGGAAAAACTGTGCGTTGAGCTCGAGCGGCGCTGGCTTTATACCAGATATTCGCTCGAGTGAACTTAAACCCTTGAGCGAACTGTCGAGAGAAGTTCTCTCGAGCGGAGTGTCGAGCGAGACCTCCAGATTTTACAATTTTGCCCAGTTTTGAAACACACACCACTCACAAGACTCACATGATTTTGACAAACACTAGGGAAGCCAATTTTCAACCCAAGAATACATATCAAATGAAGAGAAGCATCATATTCTCACAAAACACGTAGGTATAAACAAAATATCTTAAGTAATGTAGACATGCGTGTTTAACTGGTCCTTGCTCAATCAAGAAATTTCAATCGATAAGCGTGAGCGGGGTTGGGCTGAACAATAAATGCTTGGGAAGCTCTTCCAAGACACAAAAAGTCAAACCCAATGCTGCTAGGACCTAAATCCTTCTGTTTGAATACTCGTTTCAGTATGTTCAAGAAACAGAAAACTTATTCTGTTTTTCACCCCTTTTTTTATTTTTTTTATTTTAATAACATCACTTTTTCTTTTCCTTTTGATGTGCCATATTTTTGCAAAAGAGAATCATGATGAGGTCATCTAGCCCGTGGTCAATTCTGTGTGCAAGTAGAACTTCCTACCACCTTTGATTGCCTCCCCAATAAACTCACAAGTGGCGAAATGTCAATTAACTAAGCCAGGAGTGAAGTGTGTGATGCTAGTCATAAATTACACAAGATACTCATGTTTCAAACCTTTGTAAACCATAAGTATATGATACAAATTTCAAAAGATGCATACCCTTAGATTTGAGAATTAACAGCCCCACCATTATATAGCACAATCATGGAGTGCATGTATGAACAGCAATCAACAACAAGGAAACTAGATAACTAACAAACACAAAATAAACACCAACAACAAAATAAAACAAAAATGCATGTAAGTATGTAATGCATGTAATGCATGACTATTAGTCTACAGCACAAAAACCATATGTGGTTTGCGTCTTCCCCTTTTTGACGATCCACCTTGGTACCCCTTTTCTTAAGTAGGGCTTTTCAATTATTTTAGTTTGCCTCCTTAGCTCAAAACAATTTGGTCGGATGTGACCAATCTTACCACAATGATGACACACGGGACTTGCTTTGTGAACTCTCCGTCTCAAGAAGGTTGAGACATTCATAGAGCCATTAATGAAATTCTTATCCCTTTTAGAAGGATAAGCAGCTCTACTATTAACAAAAGTAGGAGCATGCACAAAGTGTCTCATTAATTTCAAGCAGTCTGGTCTAATATGGCCAATCTGTCCGCAGTGATGACATATGGGGCTCGTGTTGCGAGCTTTTTGTCGTTTGGGAAGTGGAACAGAATTTTGCACTTGCACAGGCTTCTTACCCTTTCCAGATGGATGAGTCTTCTTATTCTCAGTCATTGCAGGAACAAACGTTGTTTTTCTTGCATTTTTATAGGAGGCTTTCGAGGTTGAAGGAGCATCAGGATTCTTTTCACAGTAGTCTAGACCACTCTTATCACTGGGGGACTTTCCTAAACTTAGGAGTTTGTCAAGCTGATTTGTCCCAATGGAGAATTTTTGCAACTTAGTATTTAACAAAGTCAGCTCACATTCATGAGTTGTCACTTTATCTTCCAAAGTCACATTCCTCTTTTGTAACTCATCCGTCAGACCAATGGCTTCTCCTAGTTTGTCTTGGAGTTCTTCATTTTCTCTTTTGCACAAATCTGTTTCCTCAATATGTGCTTTATTGAGTTTCCTCAATTTCACACATTCTTTATACAACTTCTCATAGATTTCCTACAACTCATCTTCATTTACAGAGTCATTTTCAGAAACACTCTCAATTTCAAACCTAGATTCATTGCTATGACTTTTGCCTACAACAGAGGAAGTGAAAGCCATGTAATTGAGATTTTTCTTCATGGAAGAATTCTCTTGTGAGTCACTTGACTCAAACTCACTATCAGTCAAGGAAGCAACATTAGCTTGCTCTTTTGCCTTTTTGTAATTTGCACACTCAAATCGAATGTGACCAAAACCATGACATTCATGACACTGAATATTGTCCTTGTCAGCTCTAGTGTCTCGCTTATAGCTCTTTTCTCGGTTTTCAGAACTTGAACCCCTGTTAAACCCTTTGAACCTTCTCCTCTCCTGTCCCGGGTTTTTCTTAATAAACATCTTCCTGAATTTTTTAGCATAAAAAGCTATTTCCTTGTCACTCATGGCAAGTTCATCGGAAGATTCATCAAACTCCTCTCTAATAGCTTTTAGGGCTATGGACTTGTTTTTCTTATCCAAGGGAAGAGTATGTTCATAGGTTTGGAGGGAGCCCACCAACTCTTCAATTCTCATAGCATCCACATCCTTGCTTTCTTCAATAGCCGTGACCTTAGGACGAAATCTCTCAGGAAGAGATCTGAGAACTTTTCTCACAACTCTATTCTCAGGAATTCTATCCCCTAGATTAAAGCGAGAGTTGACGATATCATTTAGTTTGGCATAGAAAACATCAAATATTTCATCATCCCTCATTTTCAATTCTTCAAAGCTAGTGGTCAACATTTGAAGCTTAGAGTTCTTAACAGCCTTGGTACCTTCATGGGTAATTTCAAGGATATCCCAAGCCTCTTTAGAATTTTGACACATTGATATCCGTTTGAACTCTTCTTGGGACACAGCCAGGAAGATCGCATTTAGCCCTTTGCTATTCCAACCACATTCACTTATTTCATCCCTGGAATAATTTTCTACACTTTTGGGAGTTTGAACTCCATTAACAATAACCTTTGGTTCTGTCCAACCATTTGTTATGGAAAACCACACTCGTTCATCCACAGATTTTAAGAATGCTCTCATTCGAACTTTCCAATAAGCGTAGTTGTTTCCATCAAAATATGGTGGAGATGTGAGTGATTGAGACCTATCCATTTTAAACCACTACAGCAGGATCACACTCAGGAACTGAATCCTAGCGGAGTGAACCCGCTCTGATACCAATTGAAAAAGCAGTAGTTCTACACAACACTTCACCTAGAGGGGGGGTGAAAATGTGTAATCCGATTTTTATGGTCTTTTTTTAAAAAAATTGTTAAACAACAATTAATCAAAGCAATAAACAACACAAATAATCAACACAAGATTTTGTTCACGGAGTGGAAACTCATTTGAAGAACGTCTTCAAAATCTAAAACCACTCCGAGTGTAAGACACCACCTCAAATCCACTATAGAAAATTTAGTTTGTTACAACCAATTTAGATACACTCACAAAACCTTTGTAGTAGCTAAACTTGGCTTGCAACACCACGAGCGACCCACTCGATCTCTACACGCATGTAGTGTCGGAACTCCGACCTTTCTATAGCTTCCCACGAGAACCTCTCGATCTCTGCATCACCAGCAGCTCCGGACTCTTCCGGCCAATGAACTTGTCCACTCCAATGGACTCAATTGAAGATTGATGTTGAATGTAGTGTGGTGGAGATGTGTTTATCCAAGAGAGAATCAACCAAGTGGGGGAGAGGTTGCTCTAAAATATCTTGGAGGCCCTTAGGGTTTTTGCTCTGATTCTCCACACCACAGAACAGCAGAGAAGTTGTTCTATTTATAGTACAACTCAAAGGAGGCGCATGAAAACCCTAGGTTAACATTCGCTCGAGCGCAGTGTCGAGCGAAGGTCGAGCGCCGAAATCTGTCTGAGTTCGCTCGAACCAAGTGTCGAGCGATGGTCGAGCGGTACAATCTGCTTGAGTTCGCTCGAGCCAAGTGTCGAGCGAGGGTCGAGCGATCCAATCTGCTTGAGTTCGCTCGAGCCATGTGTCGAGCGAGTGTCGAGCGGTGACACCTGTTTTGACCAGTGATCAGTACACTTCAATCCTTTCGCTTCACTTGTTACAACACTATTTTACACAGGTTTTCACAAGAATATGCCAATCAACTCATTTTTGCCTCAACAATTAGTATTACAATGTTACATATTATTATGCATTTTAATATTTATACATTAGTAATTTAGTGTTACATGGTAGTAATATTGAAATAAAATGATGTTTACATACACTAAACTATTATTAATCAATTTAGTCTATGAATTTTGCTACATACAAATAAGGTCGCGTACTAATCTGCGTACCAATACTGATTACTTTATATTCAAAATTTAAATTAACAATGTTTTTAATAAAATCTATTTTTTTATCAATCACATTAAATTGATGCACATATATGTGCTCAATTATGCTTACAACTAGATTTTTCCTTAGTCTATATATTATAGTATAAATATATTAGTTTATAATAATTAACCCATTGGGCCATGCTAGTGTATTATTGAGTTTAACTAACTATATAAGAATTTAAGATATAGTTATATAAAATCTATATAATCAATACTTTAGTTATTATATATTAGTATTACATGTTATTATAAATTTATTATTGATATATTAGTTATCCATTAGTGTTACGTGTTATTATACATCAGTATTATAATATTACATGTTATCATGCATTTTAATGTCTATGCATTAGTAATTTTGTGTTACGTGGTAGTAATATTGAAATAGTATAATGTTTTATACACTAAACTATTATTAGTCAATTTAGTCTATATATTATAATATAAATATCTTATTTTATAATAATTAACTCATGGGGCCATACTAGTATATTATTGAGTTTAACTAACTATATAAGAATATAAAATATAGTTATATAAAATCTATATAATCAATACTTTAGTTATTATATATTAGTATTACATGTTATTTTAAATTTATTATTTATATATTAGTGTTACATGTTATTATACATTAATATTACAATGTTTCATGTTATTATGTATTTTAGTATTTATACATTATTATTAGATGTTCTTATTTTTATATTTATATTATTAATATATAGAAAAACACATATATTTTTATAAAATATGTACAGTATCGGAGTGGAGTCGGATCAACTCAAATCTCCGCCTCTGACTCCTACTCCGATTCCAAGTGGAGTCGGGGTCGGAGTCGGATTTTCAGATTTCTATTCAACCATATATTTAAGTTTAGAAGGAATATTATTCTATTAATAATGCTCCCATGAACAATTTTTATGGTATGGTTCGGGTATAACGTTATTCTTATTTTGAAATATTTAATAATTTTTATTTTTTAATTGTCTGATAAAATTATATAACCTATTTAATGAGGGAAAACCATACAATACCGAGTATTTATATAGAGTCCGTATTATTAAGAAATCTTGTCATCATACCGTCCACATGATTTGATATTATTAATTGGAAGAAATCTTTATAAGTCAATGTGAAATAGGACTATAAATGAATCAGTCTATTCGATAGCCCGTTCGAATCAAATTAGATTTGTGAAAACAAATACCTACTCGATTAGTAAATAGTACATACCTGACAAAACTCAACTCAATTTGACTAAGTAAGGCTCACTCGTTTTTGCCCAAGTCAACTCGTTAATTTAACTCAATTAAAATTTATTCATATATTGATATATACATACACATATGTATGTATACACATATATATGTATTAGCTAATAATATAAGTATAGCACTTTTACAATTAAATATATAATATGTAACCTAATTACTTATGTCTATATATTAACTATATTTCATAGTTATATTTTATAATTTTTACAATAATTAGTAGATAAGATTTAATAATTTCATATACTAGTATGCGGGAACCTTATATAAAATAGATATATGCTATCATACTATGTGTATGTATTAATAATTTTTATAGGCATATAATATATTGTTATTATGGATAAATATCAACTAGTTAGATATTAATTATTTTTAAATTTTTAAAATATTATAATTCAATAGAGGTTTTACTTATTATTTGTACAAATTCCATATTAGATTTTATTTATTTATCTAACTTATTAGTTATTAAATCTTATTAAAAAAAAACAATTTAAACTGAGCTCGAGACTTGAGTTAAGAATTTAGCTTACCGAGTCAAGCTCGAATAGAGAATAAATAAACATATCGAGCTCAAGCTCTAATATTTTGAGTAGAGTCAAGCTCGGCAAGCTAAAGATTAGCTCAATTACAGCCCTAATGTAAAATTACTTTACAGGTATTATATTCTCAAGTTAATTTACAGAATACACTATCATACTTAAATGGTAATACTTAATTTATAAGATTCAAAATTTAAAGAGAAAATATAATTATAAATATTATTTTTTACACATCGTTGGTGTGAAAGCTTTCCACTATATCTCCTCGCACCTCCTGGGCAGCCCCTGGCCCCACCCCCATTTGTAGGGGACTTGGCCTCGCCTGGATGTGGGGGACGGACTAGCCCCTAGGATCGTCTACTCATTGCCCATGGCAAGAGAGAAAGAGAGTTTCCATAGAGAGCTTTTAAGAAGAGAGAGAGCTTCTAGAGAGAGATACTTGGGGTTGGGGCAATGGCAAGATGAAGAAAGAGTGACTACATCGACAACCGGACAAGATGAAGGAGAGATGGAAAGAGGAAAGAGAGAGATCTACACAGGGAGGGGATGTTTTAAAACAAAACAATAGATAAAACGAAGTATTTTTCTCTCATACTAGGTCGGAACAACGTGCAAAGTACGTTTGCTTAGTTGGGTGAGATAAGATTTTTAATAAAAAATATAATTTTTTATAAAAAAAATTAATTAATACATAAAAAAAGTAAATTTTAGAAAATATTTTTAGATAATGATAAGTTAGTGAACTATAATATCTTTTAATAGGTATATTCTGGCCGGATGTCACAATGGTTAATTTACACCTATATTTAAATTATATTTTTGTTTAAAATTAAATATACAATATTATTTGTATATATATATATCTGTAAGTACTATATACGGTCGGATTATTTTTATTCTTCTGACTTATTCTTCTGACTTGTTTGTTTTTATTCTTTCTTTTTACTTACCTGTGTCTTCTAGCCGATTGCAAAAAACAAAACAAAAAAAATCCGTAACAATTACAGAGGTCAAGGGAAGGAAAAGGTACAAGTTTTGAAATCCTAAACAGAAGCTAGGTACAATAAAAAAAAAAAGTTCTAAGACTTGAAAATCACTCAAATTTATTATAGTCTAATTAAAGATTCACTTTAATGAGATATAAATTAGTGGTCAGAACCCATCCGGCCTTCTACTACTTTCTTCTTGATTCGTTGGGCCATTTTATAAAAAATTGAAAAATATGAATATTCTTTACGAGGGAAAAAAAGAGAGAAGAGGTTATGCTTGCTACGTACCTACAAGCAGCACACTTCTACGTACCACGGGATCACATCATTAGAAATATAATTAATTCAAAACGCAAGCACTGTAGCAGGCCGGCCGGCAGGCCAGTTTGATTTGTCGGTAAATAAGCTCATAATTTCTCGAAGGAAAAAAGACCATCTATCTGTATTGCACTTAAGAAAGACCATCTATTCGCATTGCATATGATTGATCTTTCGTCCTGATCTAAATAAGCTTATAATTAAACAGATTTTTTCAAAGGAAGAAAGATCGTGGTGATCTATCTATCCATACTGCTAATCATGATGACGATATGATATTTGATATTTTATCCTAGTTCTTTTTCTTCAAATCCTGCATGTGTACAAAAATGTACTGGTTTAAATTCCACAAAGATAGAATGATCGCTAGCTGAGAACAAATATTTCAATGGTTGAATTAATTAAAAATCTTTGAAAATCTGATCTCCAATAGTTATTTGAGTGTATTTCCATTGTTCAGTATCTCCAAGAGAGAGACTGATACTCTTTTTCAATATCGTGCAAAAGGGCGTGCCAACAATTTGTGCCTGCATGTTGATATATATGAAGCAAAAAGACTGTTTTCTTCATGTTGTCCCAAGTATAAAAGTACATTGGATCGATGAACATTTATATCAAGTAGCAAAACAAAATACAAACAAGGCATTCAATTAGCTTACAGCAGGTTGCCCAGAAAAAAACAATCAGCTTAATTACATGCAGGCCATATGTAGTACAACCAGTAAATGTGAAGATTGCCTGGAAAAATGAAAGAGTCAAAACAAATGAAACTCACCAAATCTCCCCTAAAATATAAAAGATGGGGCTTCAAGAAAATGCACCATGCAGGTTTTGCAGTTTTGTTAGCAGATCATGATCAGATAACAGCTATGCAAAGTGCATGGCTTCTATCTTTCTTTTTCTTTTCTCTCTCTTTGTGCTGCTAAGAGCATTGGCAATGGTCTCGCCATTGTCCAATGTAAGTCTAAAATAAAAGCAAATCTGAGTAAATTCAGCTGCAATGGCCTGGCGAAAAGTAAAAAGCTTGACATAACTGCTACAGTAATTCTTAGCAGCTCTCCATGTTTGGCCAGTGACTGTACAAAGAGCAAAGTGATATTTTATCATTTCCAAAGTACCTACCGCTCTCTCCTTCCCTCCGTTTTTTGTTATCTTCGTCCCCAAAACACTCCATTTCTCTTTATTTACTTTCTTTCTCCCGAAACGCTTCTGCCTCTTTATTTTCTTTCCTTTTCCTGAAACCTTTATCTGTCTTCATTCCCTTCTCTCCATCGCCCATTTCTTCTTCAACCCGCAAGCCCTTTTCTTCAGCCCGTCGCTCTTCTCCGTCGCCTTCTCCAGCGGTTGCCGTCGTCTTCGTGCTCTCCAAAGTAAGTCTCTCTTCCTCAATCTTCTCTCCCTCTTCTCTTTTCATTTTCGAGAAGCGAAAATCCAAAATTTCCTTTTCTTTTCTATCTGTTTTCTCATCCCTGAACCTCCAGCAACCTCTGAATTTTATTGGGTTGCTCGTGTTATATATAATTTTAATGGCTAATGGTTTATTTGAAAAATCCAACCGTTTAATCTTGAGTTCTTATGGTGTGAAATTCTTCTTATGTTTTTGAGGTAATCTCTTGGATTATCAATGGCGGATTTTCATATTTGGTGGTCTACTTTTCAGACCGACCTGTTTATTTACTTTTTGTTTTAGTTATTTGAAAGGGATTTGCAATTAATTTCAAGAAATAGATATAGTTTTTTAACTCAACCTGATTGATATTATTTCTAATTTCCATGGCATCTTCGGTGCATCTGGGTTATCTCTCTGTGGTTACTAAATCTGTAAAATTTTTACAAAAATGGGAGACAAGTTGCCCATCCATGTTCACAAGTCAAATTACATGTGAGATCTTGGTCTATGTTGTTAATTGAATGCCATGACTTTGCTATGATTCCTTCAGGAAGTTCTGTCTTTAGTTCTAGATGATCTTAAATGTTTTATGCTCTTTTTTTACCTGTAGCCTATTCTGGTTTATATGTCCAAGGTGGATGGGAGTTTCAAATATGTAACAATTAGTGTTAATTTTTTAACAGAGGTTGCAAAGGTTATCTTTGCTGTTGTTATGCTCATATTGCAGGTTCATTTGTTTATTTCTTTATCTTTCTTGTTATATTTATGCTCTTTTTCAGAGCATATATGAATCGAGTTTTATAAGTAAGATCAAGTCACTTTATTGACTTTGCAATCTTGAGTAGGTAGACTTATTGTTGCCAGTAAATGTTGTTTGGTTCTAGCATGTGATGGAGATGATAGTGTTTTATTTGTGTGTGAAGGGAGAGAGAGAAGGTTTTGAACTGGTATTTGGAATAACTTTCTCACTGACTACAGTCTTGGGGAGTAGTTTCCAATATGCATCATGTTACTCATCTTAAAGGGCAAGAGCTTCTATATTCTTGATAATGTTTTTGTTTATTTTTCAGGCTTGGAATCAAAAAGTAGGGGAGAAGCCTCTTCTCTCGATTTCCACATTTGTGGAAGTAGAAGTATCACTGGTCTCACAACATTTATGTTTTTCAAATTTTGAAATAAGATGTTGTATTTTATATATATATATATATGTTGCATAACTCTTAGTTTTTAAACAAGACATATTTTTCATAATAATAAGACTAAAACATGTTTTTCAAAGTTTTAGCTTTATCAGTGGAAAGGTGACTTCCTTAAATTTGAATACTATCTTTTGTTGAGGCAACAATTGGATATTATATTTTGTAGTAGAAACTGAACTAGATATTATCTTTTGTGTCCTGTTTGTAGACTGTTTTGTGAACTGAATACTATCTTTTGTACTATTTGTGAAGTGGATATTATCTTGAAGTATATTTTTTGTGAAATGCATAGACTATTTGTAGACTGTGTTGCTCCATATTGTGTTGGCAATGCGATAATGTATATAATTGCAAATATGTAAAATGGCCTATTGATTCGTATGCTTGTTCTTGCTTATGGAAAAGATATAATATACTGGATTAAAAATGTTCTTATTATTCCTTTTCATTTACATGGTATGAGCTAGAAGTTTGAAAATAATGGGCCTCATCTTTGGTTTTTAATTACGTGGTCAGTTCTTAGAAGTAGTAGGGGAAGGGATGAGAATTTTCTTCAATTAGACTTCCTTCCTTGTGCATCTTGACAACTGCCCTTTCCTTGAACCTATCAAAAAATAAACACTTGTCCTTTTCATGCCTCAAATTCTAAAACTTGAATGTCAAGTGATGCCTGTATAATCTTCTACTAAACTTTTCTTCTACTACTCTTATCTGTTTCTTTCAATGTTTGTCATGTTATATCTCATGGTCAATACTTGATCTTCCAAAAAAAAAAAAAAAAAATCTCATGGTCAATACCTTTACACATTATGAAAATTTGGTGTTAAGGAAAATAAGAAAAATAATAAAAACTTGATGTGGTGTTTTTTGTTGCTTCCATTGACTTTAATATTCTCTAGAGGTTTGGATTTTCTAAATGTTTCTATGGCTAGTCAGTTAGAAATTACGTGGAGGTTGGATAAATCCAGAAGCTGTGACAAAGATGACTCAAAAAGTGAAAGCAGATGCTTGCTCTCAAGATCATAAATAACCCATGGGGAACATCCTATGAGCCTTGGGAAGTCTAGCATATGGAATCAATTCTTTCAGGTACATGCAATTAGTTGATTATTTGATTTTCATGTTACATTACACTCTAATAAATTGAATTTATTAGGCTAAATGTGTTATCATCTGCTTTTTAAACCTACTTCAGGAAGTGTATTTGTTGTATATTTGTATTTGCTTCAGGAAGTGTATTTATATATATAATTGATAAAATATATACTGCTTTGCTTCAGAAAGTGTATTTGTAAAATATCAAAAAAATAATAATATTATTAAAATATATAATATAATATTATTATTTTACCTTTAAGATGGCTAGTCCAATGTAGGACTCATCTAGCTAAAACTTGATACTATAGCTAAAAGAAGAAATTCTAGCTAAACTTTGGACTTGCAATGACTAAGCCATTACCAATGCTCTTATAAAGATATATGAATGCATATCATTTATGGGTCGACAGACTTAAATCTGGCTTCCTTTTGCCCACAAAAACCTGCAAAACTCCATCTGATCCCCTGCCACAAGTGCGCAGCTTTCGTCCCCAACTTGCCTCCAACACACGCTACTAACGAACCCATCCTCGCGCCCGGCTCTACTCACTGGCTCGAACCCATGCACCCATATAGGCTCACCCCACCTCAAGTCATACACAAAAAGTTGGTTGTTCTCCGATCCGCAACCGAGTAACCCGCCATTCCTCCACACTGATAACCCGACAAAGTTCCGGTTGTTCACGTGTCCCTTGTACGTGCGAATCACATGAGGTTAGGATAGGATTTTTATTGTGAGATAATAATAAGTTGATAACGCTCTCGTCCATCAGTTTGTTTCCATCTTGATCAGTCACATGGAAAACTGCGGCCAAAGATGGAAAAAACGTCAATCCATGTGTCAGAAACTTGTGGAAGTAGCATGAACATGTTTTTAACTCCAAAAAAATAAAAAGACGCAAAAGCGTGCCAGAAAGTTGGCAAGGACACCATTGAAGATGATTTTTGAGGATTTAGTGGAAGGCTCGCCGTGACCAACTCGCAGTTGGGCAGACGACATTGTCGATCACGACCCTGAGCAATGGTGGAAAGGTCAAGACAGAGGCAAACTTTTTTGTTTTCCAAAATTTTGGAACTGCAGATAAACACAAGTCTTAAAAATGCATTAAATTGATGGAATACTAAGGAATTCTATTCAGATAAATTAATTAAGGAGAAAACTGAATCTCGGGCGTGTTTCTTAAGAAAGGGTTTTCTATATGGGAAACCAGAGAGTTCGAAGTTCAAATTGAGTACCACGTTTTCAAAGGTATAAATTTCACAAATAAAAATTAAATATAAACTCGTCCGAATTCCTATGACATTCACCTTGAAACGGTAAAAAATAATTCAAACCAAATCAAAAGCAAGCTCAGGAGTCTATAGCCTGAAGGAAACATATGCAGGGAACGAAAGAACTTGTCTCTTAGGAAATCTCAATGTCAAGGCCAAACCGAGAAGAAAAATGCAAAATCAGGCACAATTAAACTAGTTTTTTAAATGTCAAAACCAGAAAGCCAGATAGAAAAGGTACCCACTATCAGTGTGTGTGTGTGACATATGTCTCCGTGAGGGAACAAGAGGTCGAGATCCAGACCCAAAGACTGGGAATTCAAAGAAGGAAAAGAAACTGACCTGGGAATGTTCATCCGAATCACAAGCTTCTCGTATTCATCCACACAAGCGGGCCACTCCATCTCTATCCTTGTCTTCCTTCAATTACAAAGGGAAAACAGAAGGAAAACAAACAAAGCACCGGAAGATCAAAAGCCCCTAAAGTACCGCCTCTCTTGAACAGTGTAGTTTCTCTCATTTTATATCAGCGCATCAGAAGCTTCTCTCTATAAAAACGACAAGATAGTCGACGCAGCAGCAAAGAAACCTCGACCCCCAAAAATAACGCTTTATTAGGCTATTAACGAAACAAAGCCCAAAGGTGTCAGATTCCCTCAAACTCTCACTTTATTGCCTGCAAAACTTTGACTAAATTGCCGTTAACAACCCATACAAAACTTATCTCTCGGTGGAAGAGTCACTGATCTCTCTCTCTCTCTCTCTCAAAGCCTCAACACTCTCAAAGCGCAAAGCACGCCTTGTTCTTAACTCTCAGCCTATTGATGTGTATATACAAAAGGCGTTAAAAAACTAACAGAAAAAAGAAGAAAAGTGGATGGAAAACAAAAGAATTCCTATTAAATAACTGTTAGGTAGACACTTTATATATATAAATATATATATATATATATATTTGGCCTTGCTGGCAGGCCAGATGCTGCCCAACCCAAATTATCACATCAGCTATAGTAAAAAATAATTGGTGATTTTGGATTTTTTTGTTTTTTAATTATAATCAGTCTCATTATAAATGGTGTACTAACACACCAACATGTATTTTGTAAAAACTCAATTTTAAAATAGAAAATTATGGTTTCAAGCTAATACGTAAAAACATACAATAAAGTGTTTACATGGCATAATTTGATTTGGATTATAAAATTTAAAATTTAAATCTTATAAAGAAGTCTTACATTTTAAGTAACGTAGATGGTATGCTCTACATACCGGCATGAGAATATAATAACTCTTTTAAAAGTTATATTCTAAATCAAATTATGTTATATTAACACTTTATCAAGTATACTATACACACATGTTTGAAAATTTAATTTTTTTATTATTTTAATAAGACCAACTCGTCTTCATTCTATAAATATTTGATAAGGAAAAATTATACTCATTATCTCTACACATCACATACCATATATAATTTTTTTTATTTTTTATTTATTTTTGTTCTCTTATAAAATGTGTGGTGTATAGATGATGAGTAGAAAAATTCAATTAATTTAAGAAGAACAAAACTAATTAAAAAAATAAAAATAACTATGACGCGTGTGATGATGAATAGTAAAACTCTTTGATAATTAATTAAGAAAAGTCATAAGAATTTTCTTAATTTTGGGTAAAATGGATAGTATTCTTTTAAGATAAGACACGGGACCAAAACATAAAGAATAATTTACACTAGTATTATTACATCCACAAAAGAATTACATAAAAATAATTTCACAAACTGACGTGGTTGCATCTAATCCATTAGATCTAATTTATAACAAAAGTAATTTTATAATATAACAAATCACATCAAGTTATATCAATTTATGAGATTACTTTTATATAATCTTTTCTTCATTAGAATATTTTCCAATTTACACAAGTAGATAGAGAATATATATTTAGAATAATTTACACAAAGTAGATACTAATCAATGTAATCATAGACTGGACTTGTTGTCCATTCCTTTTCAATACGGTAAGCCCATTTATTTTCCCACTGACGAGCCCACTTCCTTCTGGGCCATGACGAGTTCGGCAAGATGACAACGATGCCATTGCCAAGTACACCTCACGCGCAGAGATCCGCGAGAACCAAATTCAAAGCCGGTCTGTAGAAGAATTCTACCATTCTAGTCAGAGAGTTCGAGAGACAGCAGAAACAAATCCCAACATGTATCCAAGGGTTCCCGCTTGCATCCTCTGCTAAGAGCAATCGTTGAGTACACACAACCTTTCAAGTTTCGAGACAGAAAAAAATGAGCGGCGACGATGCTAATCGGAACAAGGATAATCCCTGGCCGTCGCCGGACAGAGCCTCTCAAGAAAAAGAGGAATACACGAAGCTCTGGGGGTTTTTTCTCTTCAGTCTAATCGGCGCCACTGCCACTACTTTTGCCGTGAGTTATTTATATAATTCGATGTCTTTTCTTGTTTTTCCTTCCCGGTGGTGTTTTTTTTTTTTTTAATGTTAATTAAAATTTCTTAGCGTAACATGTACAATACGTTTTGCTAACTTGCAGGCTTTAAAATCAGCAAAAATAAACATTGCGTTGGAATGTTGAGTGAACCTGAATATAATCTGCAGCATTGTTGGGCTTTTTCGTGAAATTGATGGTCGGTTATACTATAAAACTTAAACGCCCTTTAAGCCATAGCTCTCTATCGTTTTGCTACCCTGCGAGATGAGGGACAAGTGTGCACGTTTAAGAATTTTTATAGCACTCTCATTGCTTTCTTTATTCACAACTGCTGCTTTTAAACGATTTGCAATTCTTTTTACTTGATGTACATTATGTTGCTTACCGAATATTATCTAGGAATGAATGCCAACGTCTTGGCTTAGTGAAAAAAAAGAAAAAGAATGCTAATGTTTTGGATACATCTGCAAAAGTTTTATAATTATATGGTTCCATTATACAGTAGAAAAAAATAGTTATCATCCTGGGCACCGGTGCTCTAAAGTTTACTAACTGAGGCATCTTTGCTACATGAGATTATGAGAACTTTGCTTTTTTAGTATTCTTCACTTCGTACATTCTGTGAAGTACTTTTTTTAAAAAAATTTTGTGGCTATTTGGTAGGTTGGCCAACTTCGGAGGACTGCTGATTGGATCTATGTTCAGGTGGTACACATTCTATGTTTCAAAATTTTCTATTATGCCAGGCCTGTGCTAATGTTTCTTAGTCCCAAATCCTGGCAGTTCAGTTCTAGTTGTTATGATATCTAATCCTTAATTTAACAAACTAAGGTCATGCTTGCTGGTTTTTCCTGCAGCTCATACGAATCCATGCCTTCTGAAATAGAAAAGAGGAAAATTATGGATGTGTGCGTGTATGTGCAGTTGCACTGGGTTTTATTGAGGCTCTAGTTTATCAACTCTGTGTTGATTTGGTTGTAACAGCATAGTCCACCAGTTAATGTGTCCATGTCACTTATCAAAAAAAATAAAATGTGTCCATGTCAGCATTTCAAGATCAACTAACGTATATTAGGTTAATAAGCAATTCGTTTCAGTGTGGCAAATGATTTCTGAGTTACATATACTGTTCCCTTTAGCAAATTGCTTCTTTTTAGTCAGAAAAAAAAAAAACAGTAGAAGATATGTTTTGTTATTCATCTGTCTCTATATGCTAGCCAGGTTATATTATCCTCCCTTATCTGACTTACATGCAAGGTTGTTTCTTGTAATATATTGTTATCATCCATGCTACTTTTTCTACAAGGATCTTGCTGATAAATTTATTTGCAATAGTGGTGGTTTCTGCCGACATTAAATTTTTGAATTGTTCTGGGGTCTGATTGCCTTTGTTGGGAAATAATACTTTTTTTTTTTTTTTGATAAGTGAAAACAATACTTTGAATGAGTATGTTTATTATGTTCTTGTTTACAATAAAAAAATTTAATTTTAATTGTCAAAGAAAGAAAAATATAAATTTGAATGTACCGAGGAAAGCTGACCTTGTATTAACTGCACCACAAAAGCTGACCAGGTCACAACCATCGTGGAAAGGAGGAACTGGCAGTTCTTTCCGGTCAAGCTTTCAGGAGCAAGCACGGAAAAAGTATAATCGCCACATTCAAGAGGAGTATGAAGAAGAAATGGAGAGAGTTGTGAGTTCTTTCAACCATTTTGTAACTTTTTCTAATGCATATTTTCTTTAGAACCTAAATGCGATGATGAAACTAAAAAAAATTGTATTGTTAAATACCAACCATTTTGTAAACTTTTGTCTGTTGCAAATTCTCTCTTTATTAAGGGAAGTGTTATGATAAGCAGTGTAGAAGCTATCCAGTCAAATATTTGTAATGTTGTTCCTATTTGGAATATTGACTAGTGTTGGATGTGCAAAAAAGTGGGGAAATGGTTGGGTAAATTCTAACCGGAAAAGATCTCTCTATCACGTTGAGAAGAGAATCATTTGTTTGATCGATGAACCATGTGGGATAATTGACCTTCTTTGGATTTTCAGCAATTTTAAATAACAATTCTATTTAACTCGGCTATCGAAAACTGGCCGGTCATAGACTAGTGCATTCAGCAATCTAAAATCAAGTTGCTAGTTAATCTCTCTGGTTGTGGTTGCATTTATTTATTCAACTTGACATGCAGGAATGATTTAGTGCACGGGGAGTGTTCTGGTCAACAGTAGAATAATTTATTATACAGTAAAAGTTCTTCCCCAACATTTTTCCAAACGTACAAAACTCCTAATCAAATGTTTCACTTCTTCATTAAAAACATCCTATTTTAATAAAAGACATCAATTTATAATAATCAATTTAAAATAAATAATAAACCATAAAACTTTCACATCTTTATTAGAAATTTATTATTTAGACATTTTTAAGATGAGACCCACAACTTTCACAAAAACTTATAAAACTTTCATCTTAACTTCATTTTTTAACTATTTGTCAGGAACTTTCCAACTTTTTACATCCAAACATTATCTTACTCTTCTAGTGGCTCGGCTTGGCCTTACTCCCTTCCTGTGCTATTCCTTCCCACTTACAAGAGCAATTGATAATCTCAATAATCTTTCTGAATATCTATCATCGTGGGGTGATAAAATGATATTGCTGCCTTTTGATGTTTACTACATTCTCGCATCAGAGGTAGTTTTTTCCTGTTTGTCAGAACCATGCTTGCCTAAATTTCTGAGTGAAATTCTATGTTTTGTTGGTTAGCTCATACCTGGGGGTGTATAGAAACTGACGCCACCGGCCACCATCGAAGGGAACCGACCTGCCGCGTTAGGTCGGCGTACGGTAGAATTTCTTCAAAACCGACCTACGTCGGTTCGGCAGCGGTTTGACCCTGGTTCAAACCGTTGAACCGGCCGACGTAATAAGTTATATATTTTTTTGATTTATACCTTACTTAAATAACGCCGTTTCACTTAAATTAATATCTGAAGTTAAAAAAGAAAACTAAATGAAAGGTGCCATTTCACTCTAGGGTTTAAACTCCCTCACACACTTCTTCTTCCTCAGTTAGTTCTCTCTCTCTCTCTCTCTCTCTCTCTCTCTCTCTCTCTCTCTCTCTCTCTCTCTCTCTCTCCGCGGCGTCATCGTCTACAAATAGCCTCCATTGCCACCGAAGATGCCTACGAACCGACCGGAGTGATGCCGAGACCGATGTAGACGGTTTTCTCCCTTTTCAACGGCTGGTTTCGGTCGAGATTTTCATGATTTCAAGACATCGGTGCGAATTCGGTTTTGGGGGAAAATCGCACCGATACCTTTGGTTTTCACCCCTACTCATAGCCACTTATCTTTTTCTTCATTATGTTTATTTATTCTGGTCTTTTTCTCCTAAAGAAAAAAAGAACTTGTTATTGTATGACTCTTCTGCTCTTTGTAGGAACGTATAAGGCGGATGCAAAGTGTGTTCAACAGAGAGAGGAACAAATACAAAAGGGGCTATGAGAGCTGGAGGGAAAGTGGACCTGGTGCATATCATCAACATTTCCAGCGAGATGATTGGTATTGGAAAACCGATACGTCCCATAAATATCAGAGATCCAATTACAAGGAAACTCCGAGAGCAAGTGCTGGTTATTGGTTATCACATCATTATTCAGTTTTAGGTCTTAACAGGTGAGGATGTGTTACTGAAACTTGGTTGCAATAAGTACTAGAAACTGTCTTCTCTTCGTTTTTTTCTTATCAAGGTAGTATACCCCGCCTATCAAGCTGTCCAAAACAAAAATTATTGAAATTTTATCACACCATCATGATTCATGGAAACATCTTTAATGAAAAACTTAAAAACTTGTTTTTACTTTTTTTATAAAAACAAAAAACCTCTTTAATGAAAAATGTACTTTAAACAAAACATCTTTAATGAAAAATGCTAGCCCATAAGTGATACTGAGAAGTAGAATTTATATCGAAGACTCAGGGATTGTTGGGTTTTTTCAATCCATCTTATGGCTCATTGGGAATTCTTTTCATGCTATAGACCTTGTCAAATATGCTGCTTTGGAAGGAGTAATGTTCTGTAGCAGTTAGTTTATCTTCTATTATTTGGCCATCTAGATGTGTATGGGTTGCGTAATCTTTAGTAGTGGCTGGAGATAAAACATACTAAATCTGATCAATTGACTCTCTCGACAGGTTCACATTACCCCCGTTTTGTCTTAGTATGTGAGAAGTACAGTGACCTTGCATCAACAAGAGAGTACATCAAAGTACATAAGCATAAAATTTTTGACACATAGTACTTCTAAGACCATAATACAATCTTTCTTCGTGTGGTCGATCCAAATAATTTAACAAGAAACCTCCAGTAAAAATGGCGTATGCATGAGTAGATTAGAATCGTATTCTCAATTTTAGGGAGTTTGCACAAATGTTGCTGATGTACCAGAATTCACACTAGACATGCTAATGCACTTATGAAATCATATCAATCCATAGTAGGAAAAGCTAATGCATTGGACAGCCATTCTTTTAATTAGATAAAATAAACCCAGTGCTTGGCTTTCTTTGCAACAGGTGCAGAACAACACCATATACTGAAGCTGAGATTAAGGTATTCCTCAAATTCAACATGATATCTGTGGCATCTATGTTAGAATGCTGTAGGTTCTTTTTTTTTGTTGTTGTTGGGGAGGTGGTTTTTTTTTTTTTTTTGGGGGGGGGGGGGGGGGGGGGGGGGGTGGTTACGGAACAAAGCTTAAACTACTTGAGAGCTATAACTTTCATTAAAAAGGAGAAAAAACTACTTTGCCAGCTATAAGCTGTTATTGGGTTGTATCATCCATCAAACAGTTACGATAAAAATTTAAAATCCCCGTTTGATTTTCTTTTTGATTCGTAATTTGTTGTTGGATTTGAAGGTTCTTTAGGTGATAGGCTAATGAATTCCATGTTCCCAATCTTTGTAACATATGATTCTAATTATAGCTGGTTTATGGTATTACATGGTGGTTTCTGTTTGAGTGAAGTCCGATTTGGCAAGTTATATAAAAAATTTCCTGCAGGAACCTCTTATATGGTGATTTGAAGTCAGAACTTTCATAGAATCACACTGCCATTACTCTGTTTTGCACTTCTTTTTTTCATTTTTTTACCTTTTCTATTCTTTGTTCCATTTTCATATATGCAACGGCAGAAATATTCCTTTTTATCCTTGCAGACAGCATTTAGGGCGAAGGCAAAGGAGTTTCACCCAGATCAGAACCAGGATAATAAAGGTGGGATGTGGTTGGCCATTATTTTATGCAACTGAGTAATCCGAGGCTGTTGGTTTTGTGTTTTTTTTTTTTTTTTATATCTCCGGTTTAATTCTATTGCTCGTTTTTTATTCCAGAGGCTGCTGAGGCAAAGTTTAAAGAGGTGATGACGTCATATGAGGCCATTAAGGAAGAAAGAAAGAAATTTGCGTAAACCGCTCAAAATCCAGTAAGACTTGGAAGAATGCTCGGTATATACAGCTTGATTCAACCATTTATCAACACCATCAACCGGCGCTAGAAAAAATGGTTAAATTAAATTGAGATTATTTGAATGTACAGGCTACATAGGTTGAAATGATTCCTCCTTTTCTCACATATTAGTTGTCTATTTATAGAGCCATGCCACCAATGCGTATCTTTAGTGTAATATGTGGTGTAACAAAATTCTAGGGAGTTTTTTTAGAATATATATAGATATTATAATTCTTTTTATGAAATTAAGTAATAATTCAATTATGATTTTTAGCTGTCTTACTCAGTACTAATGAACTAAAATAAAAGACAGAATGGTCATTTTACTTGTGAGAATAACGTTTAGCCATGAAGTAAAGTCGAAGCGTTTATCTTTTTGGCTCAGACGGCGTATTAAGATTGCGATTGGTTTGGATGTTGAATTGAATTGAATTCTTTATACTAGTAATGAGTTGGGTAGATAGATTGAATTATGTGAAGTCTTTAAAATGTATTTTAATGTTAAGATGAGTTTAATACTATTTATAAGAAATTAAAAAAAAAAGGTTATAAATTCTACATAGTTTTGATTTAATATGAATTTAATAATTTAAAAATTAAATATTTGAATATTGGATTTAATTTAAAATTAGATTGAATTAAATTAATTTCAACTGAAACTTGCCTAACTTTCACTCTACGATATTTATGGACATTTAGGAAAATTGTACTTTCTTCGAGCTATATAGTCATTCCAAGTCCAACAGACTCTGGGCTCGAATGTAAATGTCAGATTGAGAAACAAATTATATTTACTTGAAGGATAAGAAAGAACAAGTCCTACAACCGAAAAGCATATTGATACAAATCTCATTTTCGAGGTATTGATACAGATTGGCCTGGCTGTCTATAATGGTCCCTGCTAACAGGTGGAGCTCTGTAATAAGCTGGAACGGTTGCAGGGAAGAACATTTGCCTAACACCTTCTGCCTTGATTATGGGGAAGATGATTGCAGATGCACCCTACAAGAGAAAACTCAAAAAAATTCATATATATATATATATATATAGAGAGAGAGAGAGAGAGAGAGAGAGAGAGAAGCTCATACTGACCGAAATTAGTCTGGCTCCAATCCAGATGCGTGAGGGTGAAGGGAAGGGCACCAGTAAGCGGCCAACACCGTAAACTGCAACAGCGAAAAAATGGAGAACCAAGCTCAATGGGCGAGGGTTCAAACCCGAGAGTAGAGCAACTGGCCCCATTGAGAATACACCTCCAAGACTTAAATAATCAAAGCAAGCCTGGCGCATTTCCTTCCTCGCTCGATCAGGTGATGCACAAAACACCTTGTACAAGGCCCCCGCCAAAGTATTAATTGTGGATGCCACCGGCTGCAAATTGGAACATTTTAAGAGATTCTATGTTTACTTGAGAGAGGAAGTTATCCTAAAAATACAAATAATAATAATATAAACATTCATGTGAACGTGTTTTCCTGTTGCTACTAGCGAGTGGTAAAGTTCAAAGTAGAGGACCACTAACAGCTGCATATCATTCCAACTAACCTTACGCAAGGTGTAGAAGGATTCAAGATACTTGCAGAGTGTGGGTGCATCATTTAGGTCTCGCAAAGGCTTGAGCAGATCCCGCAGCACGACAATATCAGACAATGCTACTGTCATTCCTCCACCGGTTAATGGGTGGCGCATGTTAAATGCATCCCCCATTAACAAGGCTCCAGGAGTAGGATGGGGGTCAGCCGGCATACTTCGGTTCGGCATCGTCCGTATGTTACCTCTATCAACAGCAGCTACAAATGAATCATATATTTCAGGGGGAAGCTGCAATAGAAATGCACTTGGCCTATCAGATCTTTTGATTTTAAAAACATGTCTCAAGAACAAGGATGAAAAGGCTTTAAAAAATTAAGGCTGAAACTAAATGGAAACGGGTGGAGCACTTGTATACCTGAGGGGCCACCATGTTCTTCAAATACTTTTCCATTTCACCATTTGCAATAGATGGAACTTTCTTTCCAGGTACATCAACCAGACATCGTACCTCTGTGCTACTAATAGGATAAAACAAAATGGGGGAAGGGTCTGCTAGTATGACATGCCCGTGATTTGCATATGGAAGTTCGCAATTCTCCAGAACCAAACCAACAAAAGATGAGGGCACATCAACCTGCAAATAAAATATATACATGATTAGGTTTCTAAAACTATTTATAGTCGCGAACAGGGGATAAGGATTCTCAACCGGTGCATGCATATGTCAATGATGATAACTAAATTTTAAGACGTTAGGTACTGGGCAAACAAATATATATGAAGTTCGAGTTATAGAAGTGCTTTATCCTCCATGGGTGAGATTAAGAGGGAACCAAACCTGAGGATTGCAAAGTGAGCGACGCAAATTTGAGAAACAGCCATCACAAACAATGGTTAGAGGTGCATGTGCTGTCAGTTGATTGCCATCTTTAGTCTTGTACTGCACACCTTTAACTGTTCCATTTTCTTCAAGCAAAGAAGTAACGGTTCCTTGCTCCAATCGAACACTGCAGAAGATTGAAAAAAGGAGGCATAAATTCAAGAAGATCCTCTAACACAATGATATAGAAGATAATTTCTAACTATATCATGACACCAAGGCAACAGCGGTAAATGTGACTACAAAAAATGAAAAAGACTGGTGTGGAACTTTGACCAAATTTTTGTGAAGTGGTTTTTACTCACACCCTAAGTGAGGAATGTATGTTATAGATTGAATTATTTGCTAAAAAAAACTGATCAAGTCAACAATCAAATTGGGGAAAAAAACCACTAGAAAACCCAAAAACTTGCATCAGAAAACCTCACAGATCATTTTCAAATCCTAAAGCTATAGGCATGCAGAATTTCTTGGTAATTAATTATTAATACGCAATGAGTAGTAAACCATTTAAAAGAAGGGAGTAAATATATAAACATCCTTCGGCACATCTGTAAAGGATTATAATTTTTACTTCGGAAGGGATGCAGCCTTCTCCCGCATCCTCTGTATGAATCGCCCATTGTGAAAGCTTCTTCCAGACACATCTAAGTGAAATTTCTCCAAGGGATAAGAGAGTCGGGTGTTTTTCCCATCCTTAAAAAGGGCATAGCCAAACACTCGCTGAGCATCAATGTCCTCCACACAATCTGCAGTTGGAAATGATATATCTTTCATTCAACAACTGAAATCCTCAGTAATTGGGGGTAAAAACCCATTTCTGTGCATGGTCAATAAGCTTGAATTAAACCTACCTTCAAGCCCCAACTCAATTAACTTGAGGTAGCCTCCAGGTTGTAGCAATTCGCCAACAATTCGGTCAGGCTCCGTTAAATCTCTTTCAATCACATGAACTCTACGTCCATCCTGCAACTTTGAAGTACAAAATCAATACCTGAAAAAATCTTCGCTGGGGAACCATGTTATTGCTATAAACACAAACTAACGGCTTAAATCCAAGATGAATATAGAGATCAACCTAAGGAGTATGAATAATGTTACATGTAACATCACAATTAAAACACCCACATAATACAACAACTGATGTGGGAGACACATATTCGTCATAAAAATTTGAAATTTCAATTTGAAATCAAACCATATTCTGCTTGCCAAATCATAACGTTACATGGATGTTACACTGGTGGTGTTACAAGTAGCATTAGTCACAAAATATATAATAGAAGTAGGTCCTTGCATCGAGAGGGTTAGAGATTTAGGCATATGTTACAAGGTTAAAAAAGAGTGTTCTTTTCATTAGACAATCAAAATGTCGTTTGTATTATAAAAATTTATTTGAAAGTATGTTATTGAAATCCTAAGTAATTCACTTTTCTTTGAAAGAAATGTGATAAGATTGTAAGCATGTAAAAATCAATACTTTAAATACTTTTATTTTTACTTGTAAAAAATTCTCTAAGACTCTTCATTTAATATTATTAAATGAAATACTTTTCCTTTTTATTATTTAACCCCACGCTTTATTTCCAAGCATAATCCAAGTCAGTGAGGCACTCTCAGATAATGGCAAGCGCCATAGTTAAAAGGATAAATTGTGTCATTAATCCTATGGTTAAAAGACCCACTTGTGTTTATACACAAATAGAAATTCGAAATAAGCCTTCAAACTTTCGAAGTATAAAAGTTCAAATTCCCCGTTCCCACTATGAGTAAAAAATGACCTCTAACAGAACTAGTTTTTACGTACAGGTCAGACCCCACTCCCCATCCAAAATTTTTACCTATTGACCGATAAGAGACATTTAGGACTCGTTTGGTTACATAAATTATTTCATCTCATCTCATTATTATAACTTTCTCAAACTCTCATACAAAATATAATAAACAATTCAATTTTTTTAAATCTAAAAGAATATATATTATTAAAAATTTATATTTTAATAATATTTTATTCAATTTTAAACTTTCATCTAATCTGTATAACCAAACGGGCTTTACGACCCTTCATATTTGATCAGCTCAACGAGGAAATAATGTAAAACTGATTAAAAGCCGACTTCCGACTAAATGAAAGCTACAATCTCAGCTTAATTATTTTTCAAGGTATAAGAATATAAACTAGGCGAATTGATTAGATCAACGACGCAATAATGTCAAACTGATTGTGTGTATCGTCGAGTGGTTCCAATTTTTAAGGCCATATCTCTGACAGATAGAAAATTGAAATTGTCAACCACAGAGAAGGATCCAGCTAGCGAAAAATAACTATAATAAGATTTATGTAATGGAAACTCAAATATTCAGCAACGCCTTGAGAAAAAAAATAGAAAACCACTACACAAACTCCATGTTTGCAACAACTTAATTCATTTGGTTGATCGAAACGCATATCTTAAAGGATATTTTGTAATTTTGAGATTTCTCTCCCAAACAAAAACGCATGTATAATGAGAAAACTCAAGAGTACAAATTACTTCGACGAGCTACATATTAAGAAAATTACAAAATCTATAGCTCATGCAAGACTGTCACAATAAAAAAATAAAAAAACAAGTAATTCGGCATATCGTATAGGTAAATTCTCTAAACAGTAAACACTCGGAAAAGAAAAACACCTAGTTTTGCATCGGAAAGTACAACACACAGCAGGACACAGTTTTTTTATTCTTTTTCTAAGAGAAACGAATTCTGTTGCCTTGATAATTTAAGCAAGCAAATCCAAAACCTTTCGAATTTCCAAATTCCAGCGCGAGTTTTCTCGTAAAGAACAGACAGAACGCCAAATATAAAAATGTATCAAGATTATATGATTTGTATGGATGCCAAGAAACTGCAAGAAAGCAAAAGAAAGGGAAGGAAAACGAAAAAGAAAAAGAAAAGGCTGAGAACTAGAAAATATGATAATCACCTTGCCAAGAGTATGAGCAAGAGCGGAACCGGCGACTCCGGCTCCGACGATGATAACGTCGGCATCACCGTCAGTGGATCTGCATTCTCCTCTGGTGATCGTGGTGACGCTCTCCACGCCCTCGCTTCTCGTCTCCGAAGAAACTCTGCTGCGGTTCTTCTTGTCCACCAGAATGTAAAGCGCCACAAGCCCCATCAACACGGAGGCAAAGCTCCACCCAAGCGCGTACGGATCCACCATTCTCCAAAATTCGAATCCTAGCACGCTCACAGAGGCACGGTACAGCACTGCGAGTCTTCACGAACGCTCTCTCTCTCTCTCTCTCAGACACACACACTCTCTCTCTATTGGTTTTCAATGAAATGAATCAACCGTTGATCCACAGAATTTGAGGAATCTATGGGCAGATGTCCATCTATATACAAGGCCTCACCGATCACGAGACATAATTGAAGAAGGCTATTCATCCTAAATTCTATTATTTTTAGTCATATATAATGATTTTCATATTTCAAATAATTTCTACTCCCAAGTAATTAAATGGCATATATTTGAGATTTGAGTTTTGCTTCGTATAATTACAGTTACACATTAATTTATGTATCAATATTGATTTATTTATACTTAAAATTTAAATTAATATTATTTTTAATAAAATCTACTTTTTGACTAATTACATCATATTAATGCACAGTTAATACATAATTATGTTTGCAATTATATTTTTACTTGAGATTTATGGCACTATCACGTATGACTAAAAATGATAATAATATTACTGTATTTATCACGGTGTCATGTGCTTTATATTTTAACGATAAATGTTGTAGGCAAAAAGAAATTTTATAAAAATGTCTATTTTAATTGGCATGATTGTTCCCCGTAAATAATTTAATGGTCCTTCTAGAGTTACCGTTTGGAGCTCTCGCTAGGTTAAACTAATTTTTGTATTTTATATAATTTTTTAATATTTTTAAATATTTAAAAAAATAAAAAATTTACAATAATATTAAAAAAATATTTTCTTAATCACTAATAAATAAATAAAACTTGGAGCAGTAACTCGGATCCTCCAACGGAATCCTTAGCTTTATTCATAACTTAAAAGAATAAGCAGACGCCTCTTATTAAAAGCCATCTTTCTCTTTCCCATATAATCATCTATAGAAACAATGGATAATGGATATATAATCAAGGGGCCAGGATGTATAATCTGGCATGATAGTAAAAGACTTCCCTTCATGAAATTTATTATTATTATTATTATGAAAAATAATATTTGTAATTGTGAAATATATAAGTACTGTGCAATCATTTTGAAAAAAAAAAGTAAATACGGGAACCACATGATAAAAATTAATTTTTTAATAGTATAATACACTCTTTCTTAAAATAGTTGTACGGTATTTACATACTCTACGACTGTATTTAATATTACTCAGTTGTAATAGTGAGTGTGTAAACGCTATTCAATCACTTTAAAGTAATTTAATAAATACAGAATTTACATAAATCTTATTCTTTTTCAAAATAATTACTTATACATTTAATAACTATACATAACATTAATCAACTGTAATAATTCAATGATTGCAAGTTTCCTTTAATATGTTATGGTGTGATAACAATGACCCCAATAATACTGCACATCACATAAATGAATGAATTCAATGTGTAGTTATACATTTTATAAAGTACAATATTTTATAAATGTTAATTAATAAATGGTTGTCCACTTATGATGTCTTTGTTCATGATCATCCTTTTATTTTATTTTTTTCCCCTGTATGGTGATTTGACGTTGCTTGGCGACTAGCGTGGGTCAAGGATTTTTTTTTAATAAAAAAAACAAAACAACAACAAAAACAACGGTGGTTAAAATTAACAATTAACGTAAACAAGTCAAAAAATCATAAAATATAAACATTAAAGTAATCAATTTTGTAGGTAACAACCATAATGCTTTAAAAAAAAAATTACAAAACGCCGATCAACGCTGGAGATCGTTGTCAAATATACATGCACGTAATTATTTGAATGAGGCACTGTCTGATCTGTCCCTAAATCTTGCTCGCAGATAATTAAGTATCAGTGGGATACTGGTATTTGTCGTTTTTAGCTTGATTGGTTCAAGTAATTATATTTTATGTTAATTAATTAGTGTCGTTTTGGTCAAGCAAAAAGGTAGAAATTTGACAGGAACTAGTCCTTACCTACTACTATTGGAGAGCGTCATTTCTATTTTCTAGTTTTATAGCTCCATGTTTTCAGACGTGTGTATATATAAAATAAATGTTATATATATATATATATAAATGAATTATATAAAAATAAGCTCGTGAATTGATGTATCACATAAAAGTACGTCGCTTTAAAAATTTATTGTTATGTAGTTTTTTTTAAACTAAAATATTATATATATATATATATCCACATATATATCATAGATAGTGGTTTATGATCAATGCAATAGTTGTTTATTGAGTTGAAAATGGATATATAGTAAACAATCGTTCAATTTTATCTTAATATGTAAATGCTAATGACACCTCAATCCTTGAATTTATTATTATAAAAACCAATAATTGCTTTAGTGGTTGATGTGCAATACAAGGATTATGAAAATGCAGTATATAGCATAACTCCTATTGAATTACCTATAAAATTCATTTCATCTCACTCTAACTATGTCCATGTGGCATTGTTGATATGCTTGAATCCTTTTATTTTTATTTTTTAAAAAACAAACACTTTAAAGATTAGAGGAAACTGTCAAGCAAGTTATGAGCAGGCCTAGGAATTGAAAAGAACCACAAATATATATAATATATTTATAATTATTTAATAATTTATTTCATATTAATGTAAATATATCGTTTAATTGAAAACAACTTCAATTTGTATAAAATTATTTTCATTTAATATGAGGTTGTATAAACCTGTAAATTAATCATTTTCCTTTATAAATTATATCTATATCCGAGAGTACGATAATTTTCCAAATTATGACGTCAGGAAGCTCTCTAAATATGTCTCCAAAGGTGCTCATAGTGTATTTTATTTTTATTTAATATTAAAAAATACACAAATTAATTAGTGGTAACTTTTTTAAACATTTGAAAAAAAAATTATGCTAATGCTGCATTTGGATGCTAAAATGATCTAAATTAATATGTAAATAGTAATATTTTGTGGATTATATTGATATGTTTTTTAATGTAAATATGTTGAAATGTATGTTTGAATGCATGAATAAGTTGAGATGAGTTTTAATTTTGTTTATAAAAAAATTTAAAAAATAAGAAATATTATTGATAATTGAGATAAATTGACACGACTTCATATTTCAAACACAAGTGAGAGACACATTAGGAATTAGGGGTGCAAAGAGTTTGGTTCATAATGGAAAAACCGACTAGACCAATCAATTTTTTTGATTCAAACAGAACTCCAGACCGGTCGGTTGCGGTCCCATAAATTGTGGAACAAAAATATTCGGTCTGATCCTGAGGTCTACAAATTTTGAATTAGATCAGACCGAACTCCTATATCTTTTTTAAAAATATTTTTAATAATTTAATATATTATTTTTATATAGTAATTATATAATTTAATCATGTAATTTTCATTTAATTTATTATCATTAACCATAAAAAATATTTTTTTAATGAGTTAATTACATAATTCACATTAATAATTCATTTAATTTTAATTTAGTATTTTAAATAAAAAAAATTTATTAATTAATTAATTTGTTTTCTTTAAAAAGGAAAAAAATAATTGAGTCAGATCGAATAGATCGAGCCAATAGTTACCAGTCGATCCCTATAAATGTTTAGTCTGGTTTGAAAAAAATAATGGACTAATTTTCGGTCAATCACACTCTTGGATTGGATTGATTTACGCCCTTTCATTTAGGCTTTTAGATGTTGAGTTGAGTTGAGATAAAAGTTGAAAGTTGAACAAAATATTATTAGAATATTATTTTTTTTATTATTTTAAAATTTGAAAATATTGAATTATTTATTATATTTTCTGTTAAAATTTAGAAAAATTGTAATTATTAAATGATATGAGTTTAGTAACCAAACTTGCCCTTAACAATTGGACTTCAAAACATTTTCCTTTCAGAAAAGCCAGTAGCCTAGCAGCAAAGGCCGCGGCCTTCATCTTGTATTGTAGCAACCAATACAGACAAGCTCTGGGGTGGTATTTGGCTTAGAAGGATTGGCTTTGTCTTTGAAGGGAAATTCAGTAGCCTGAGGTGGTATTTCAGCAAGCAAAAGCTAGTCTCATAGAATTCAGACAAGCTCAACAGACGGGTGTGCAGAGATCAGAGCCTGCTGCAGTAGAGAGGATGCTTGTTAAATGGAAAGCTCCAAGAGAGGATCTTGCTAAGATAAACTGGGATGCTGCTTTCAAGCTAAACCAGAGCAGGATTGGGGCTGGATTGGTG
The DNA here is from genome assembly GCA_011037825.1 of Carya cathayensis. Classification (NCBI taxonomy): domain Eukaryota; kingdom Viridiplantae; phylum Streptophyta; class Magnoliopsida; order Fagales; family Juglandaceae; genus Carya; species Carya cathayensis. The sequence goes on from QGSO01000429.1 coordinate 478,622, forward strand.
ATTAGAGATGAAGAGAGAAATGTACAAGTATCTTTGTGTAGGCCAAAAGATAGAATTCAAACAGCTATGATTGCTGAGGCTGCTGCTCTAGGAAGGCCCTTTCCTTGTGTGCAAGCTTAATATACAAAAAGCAATATTCGAAGGTGATGCTTTGGGAGTGATCAAAGCTGTGAATAATAGGGACGAATGCAGGGAATGGCATGGACAGCTTCTCGAAAATATTAAAGGAATTCTTTATAAACATTCAAATTGGATAATTCAATACTGACAACACACATATAGAGAAGGAAACAGAGTAGCTCATTGTCTAGCACAATTTGTTGTAAAGTCCGGTTTGAATAGTGAATTGGGTTGATATGAAAGTTTAAAATATTATTTTTTAATATTATTATTATTTTAAGATTTGAAAAAGTTGAATTGAGATTTGAAAAAGTTTAATTATTTATTATATTTTGTATTAGAAGTTGAAAAAATTATAATGATTATATGAGATGAATTGAATTGGATTAGCTAACCAAACGAGATCTTAATGTTAGTGAGGAATTGGCGTAGAATCTGGATGGAGGATGGTCCGAAAGGGTTTTTTGCTTTTGTCTTATAAGATAAGTGATGTAATGACTAGTTTTTTACCGATATAAGAAAGGTGATGTTTTGATTAAAAAAATATAGAGAAAAAAATAAAGAGGGCGGCCTTCAGAAAAAGTACCGCGAACGTTACAATTTGGCACGCCGGGAGAGGCATACGACACGGAGCGGGGAGGGGAGGGGAGAGAAAGGTGTACAAGGGGAAGGAAGGAGTGAAATGAATTTTGAGTGCTCTGATCCGAGTCTCTGGAAAGAGGCTCTCTCGTCCTACTCAACTCGCATTCAATCCCTCAACAAACCCAATTTAATTTCCCTCGACCACTTCTACTGCGACCAACTCCCTCCGATTCTTCACCAGCGAAACCCTAACCCCTACATCACCACCACTGAACTCTCCACTCTCATGCAATGGAAGCTCACGCGTGGCAAATGGAGGTACTCTCTCTCTCTCTCTCTCTCTGTCTCTCTCTCTCTACATGCATGCATATAGATTACCTTTTGCGTGTGAATAATATTGACGTGAATATTATATGTGAACTTCAGGCCGCGTTTGTTGGACTTTGTTTCTTCTTTGGATGAGGCCCTGTTGAAATCCACATCCCAAAAGGCATTTCAATCTCTTCCCGATGTCTCCAAGGCTGTGTCCGAGCTTACGGTGCTCAAAGGCGTTGGTCCTGCTACCGCCTCCGCTATTTTGGCCGCTTACGCCCCGGATTTGGCACCGTTCATGTCTGATGAGGTAAAATTCGAAATTTGATTATAGTCAATATATGTCTTGTTGCAGTGTTGCAGTCTATGTGCGTGATTAGGTACAGCAGACACGAGTGATTGATTGATATGGACATAAGTTGGCTAAATTGCTAAATTTGGGGTTAATATGGCGTCAAAATATGTTTTACTACGGAAATTTCGTTGCTGTTTATCCTAGATTTTTCGGTATAATTATCGATTTGTTGTAATGTTGATGAAAAGGCTATGGAGGCGGCCCTGGGGAACTCAAAAGATTATTCACTCAAGCAGTACCTGCTGTTCGCTAATAAACTCCAGACTAAAGCAAAGGTCATTGAATGTCCCTCGTTTAACTATATGTTTAATACTGTCAAGTGTATGAAGGGAAGAAAATACTTCAAGCAAGTCCTTGCCGTTATAAGTGACGCACGAGTTAAGGCCATTCACCATTGTTGGATTGCAATAATCAACTGTGACTATTTTGTTCGTCTACCAATTTTTAGACAGGATGTGTTATTTATGCTACAGCTCGTTTGCAAATATTTTCACATAAAACACACTAATCTCAAATGTATGGCAAGTATATTCTTTTTGTGACTTAACATCGAACATGTATTGTGTGTGCGCGATCGCGTGCATGCACGAGTAATGGCACAGATGGGAAGACTAAGAGAAGAAATATTCAGAGGATTTTTTTCCTAATAAATTACAACAGGATACTTTTCAAAAATTAATTTTTGGCACGCAGCTAGCCAAGAATAAGGCTGTTGTGGTGACTAGATTCTTTTTTACATCATAACCTTTCTTTGTTCTATTTTAAGGGTTGTTATAGGTGCAAACTTCTTGGGGAAACCATCACTCTTTATGTAAATAAAGTTATTGCTTACCAAAAGAATCCCTACATCAAAATAAAGTCATTTCATCCTTATAGGTGCAAACTTCTTGGGGAAACCATCACTCTTTATGCAAATAAAATTATTGCTTACTAAAAGAAGCCCTACATCAAAATAAAGTTATTTCATCACTAGAAGACTTGGGATGTTGATCATCTGGCGAATCTGACACATTAGAAAACTAGGAACCAAAACTTTGAAATGTTTACTTGGTGTAAGTGGCATTTCCCTATATAGAGAAATGTAGCATATGGTTGTGAGAGGATCTTTATAAGTGATGTTGATATGGGCTTTTTGTTCATATCAGCCTTGGTGGTGCTTGGGAGATAGTTTGGTGACAGGATATTAGTTGTGATGGTATCATAATATCAACGTTTTCTGCAGAATCCTTAGAGGCTGAACCTCTGCAACAATGATTGCTATTAACCATGTGATAAAACCAGATCATTTGGAGAGCAATGTTGTGGCTACTATTAGTTTGCTTAACCCAGTGCTTCTCATGTCTCCTGGTGGATAACAGCTCTGATATTTGTGTCAAACATAGTGTTTTTGTTAGTATGGTTTTAAACTCATTGCTAATAGGGGGTCGGTAGTGCAATAGCAATGTTAGTTTTTTGTGAATGATTAATGTATTTAAATCCTAGTTCAGAGTGTCAGAGTCGGAGGCTAGTTTACATACCAACTACATCTCTGATCCTTCCCCTGCTGACCAACATTTGTTGTCCACAAACTGGAGGATGAGTTTCTCTTGGCTGTCTGGTTTGGGCTTTGGCAATTTTTGTCATGCGAGTTTTTTCTGGGTGGTGAGGACCGGAGGGGGCTAAAAGGTACTCTTTACGAAAGTAAAAAATGGACCTAAAAATGCATCAGAATGGCTGAAAGGAGAGAGGATCTACTTGGAATTTAGAGTGGCCAGTGAGAATGGGAGGGAGGGATGCCTAACTGTGGTCTGGGGAGGAAGGGGGGGGGGGGGGGGGGGGGGGGGCAGGTGTCATCTGGGTTTTACGAGAGAGAAGGCTATGGAGAGCTTTTCTCTCTAATCGGTCTCGTGAGTCTTGATCCACTTCAATAAGTATTAATTAGAGTTGTAGTTTAGTAAAATATACATACAATTTATTAAAAAAATTGCTTTTAATCAAAATTAAAATTCGGAGTTTGTCGATTTTGTGTTTGACTCCAACTCATATGATATATCCAAGGAGCGGAGTTGAATTTACTGTTTTTTGAAATTACTTCCTGTCTGTGTACTACTAAAATTCAAATAAAACTTTTCCCTCTATTTATATATTCAAACATGAAGTTCAGGATGTTAACTAAGAATTCTTTTTAGCTTCTAGATAATAGATATACAAATCTCAAAGCCTCACTATAGTAGTCCATCCAGCTGCTCAGGCTGAAATCATTACTCTTCATTCTCCCGTGCTCTAGCAATTGCACTCCCAAGACCATTACCATGTAGTTAGGTAGGGACATTCAATCTGTAGTGACGGGAAATTAGGAATGAATGGGGATCCCTATCAATAAAAAATAATAGTAATAATAATAATAATAAAGAAAATTAAGAATGCACTTGCTTCATGTTGGTGTCTGCCTGTCAAATAAATTGTACCAACGGTCAGAGTTGAGATGTTCCCCAATTTTATGGATAATGGCTGTCTTTTTAATTTCTGATGGAAGATCATACGCAGGAATTAAGTTCAGAAGGCGATACCTTCACTCCATCAGATGTAGAAAGGGCTTTGTGGAGTGTTGCTGTAGGGGCCAAGATTAATCCATGTAAAACCTCCAAGAGGAAGAGAAAAAGTTGATTTGGCGTTGAGGAAGTTGACCACAATGCATGTCCAGTTTTTCAAAAACTATGTCCTCTGTAAGTCTTATATGTTCTTACAGCTTGTTCAAGGCCCTTACTCCTGACGGTTGTAAATTATTACTTAATGCTAAACCTTTTTCTTTTTACTATTATGGTTTCTAGCCCTTACTATTATGGCTGCACTTAAAAAGTTTTAGACATTGTTGCTTTTTCGTCTTCTTTAAGAAAGAACATGAGAGTGAGTTTGATTGGTGTAGCTTTTCCCATAAAAGTGATGTTAGTAACAAGTCTCAAATGTACAAATTTTATTAATTCTACATATGATAAAATTTGCATATGATGTTGAAAGTTCTATATGTTTTGCAAATTACTAAGAAAAATGCTATTCTCGAATTAGTATGTAAAGTACACTTAGTAAAGTGTTTACATTGTATAAATTGATTTGGAATATAATTTTTAAAATTTGAATCTTATTAATTAAAATTTTAACATTTAAGCGATGTGGATAGTGTTGTTCTAAACACTGGTTTGAGAATAGATAACTCAATTATTAATATTTAGGTATGAGCCAAGAAAACTCAATTGAATCGACAAGGTACTGTCTTGATTTATCAATTTTTAGTTAAACCTGTTCATATTTTTTAAAAATTTTAAGTTAAAAAACTACTATGTGTCCTTTTATTAAAAAGTTTTGTTCTTATATATATATATATATAAGAACAAAACTTAAAGGCATTATTTATTAAAAAGTTAAAAATGTCTTGATTGTAGGCATTATTTATTGATATCATCAACAAGAAGTGGTTGCCGATGGGGGAGAATATACTGTTACACGTGGATGACGGTGTTACGATGTTCGTATCCTGTATCATGGCGTATAATTAATTTCAACTGCATAGAAGCAAAGTTCGGTTGGGTACAAACCTATATTGTACAGTAAATTGCTCATTCAAGTTGAGTTTTAGTAGATTTACATACGCTAGCTCAGTGTAACTGTAAGCCTCCGTCCATCAATCCCAGCGAACGGTTTTTTTTTTAATTAATGAAATTGGGATAGGGATCATTATTGGACATGTGATCCTGACTCTTTTAAAAAATAAAAAATATACATGTATACGCCTTTATGTATATGTAAGAGATAAAATACATCAGCTTCAAAATGATTATCAAAGTCTAACCCATCAAAAGGTCATCACTAGAGTACAAAAAAAGAAAGAGGGGAATGGGATTGAGAATAAAGATAAGACAATGTGTCACGAGGAAAATAGGATATGAGACATAAATAGGTAAGAGATAAAAGATAGAGGCACATACAACTTCGAAAATATTTGGTAAAGTTTCTCCAAAAAGGCTTATTCAACCTTAAGGTAAGGGTTCCATCGATGGGGTCTGGACTTGAAGAGAGACATTCGAAATCTATTATATAGTAATTAGTAAGGATAAGAGACCGTAAAACAAGTCTATTATAGTGGATTCTTTTCCCTAAACCCTCATAGATGCAGACTTAGTATTAAATCACGTAAGTCTATGTATTCATTTTTATTTACTTTTCTTGCATTTATCTATTGTTTACCGCTATGGATGCATATGTACAGATACTGTACAGCCGCACCGGACCTTTGTCGAGGGCCCATGCAACATCAATCTAAACCTAGAATAACTTCATCGGGGTCAAGAAAGGATCACTCTCCCGTCCATATTTCTATGCCCTTTTTAGGCATTAACAATATATATATACACACACACACATCTAACATTTTACATTGTGATAGGTTAAATTTTTACACTTCCTCAAAGAGAACTCAAAGCAACAAGAGGAAAGATTCCATTTGGATACAAAAGGTGTTTTATTTATTTATTTTTTTATCTTATCTCATCATTATAATTTTTATAAAATTTTACATAAAATATAATAAATAATTTAACATTTTCAAATCTTAAAATAATGACAATCTTAAAAAAATAATATTCTAATAATATTTTATTTAAATTTAAATTTTAATTTAAATCAATATCTAAACTGCTACTAAAAATGTTAGTAGATGAAAGGTGGTATGTGTATATATATATTTATATATCTTGTCTTGTGGTGCTTCTTGAATCTTCTTTATAATTAAATGTGAGGTGTGTCATCTCATGTCATAAATCAGAGTGAAAACTCAATAAAATCACTCTATTACTTATGCATATGACTCATATACAAATCATATCAATTATTGATTAATTATAATAAAATGCACACCTTATCTCATGTGCCCTCACTAATCTTATATATAAGACAATGCAAAAAAAATAGTACATTTACACCTAATTTCTACAAACTCTGAAAAGTCAGACACTCGTAATGTTTTTGTCTTAATTGCGACAATCCTCCATTTCATTGTCATTTATATATAACAGTAAGTTGGTAATTTGCGTTATCGAGTCGAATTTGTGAATTGTGTGGTTTAAAATAACGTTTGTGTAGAATATAGATTGACCCTGATTCAAAATTATTTAGTTAAACCAGTAAAATCTTAATATACTATTTACATTTTGTTGTTATTCACTCATCACGTAATTATAAAGACAGATGAAAAAAGATTGCTATTTATTTTTATATACTTCTTGCGTAATTTATTAATATGATTGATTGTTTTATTTTTTTTAAATATAAAATAATTATTTTAATTAATCACATCAGTTGAGTGTATAATAAATATGTAAAAGTGACTAATATGTCTATTATGAAACGAGTCCGGTCTAGATTTAATCCTAATTTATTTTTATATGCCAAGTACATTTAACTATTAAAGATTCCAACCTGTCATTGTACATCTATTCAAACTCTTTAAACAGCTAATCAAACTCTTTAGGGTAGATTTGATCAAATATCTCTCAAAATTTTTTATCTCAATTTAAAATTTTTATCTTATCATTTTAATTTTTTTAAATTTTTATATAAAATATAATAAATAATTTAATTTTTTTAAAATTTAATTAATTTTTTTTAAATTTTTAAATAATAATAATATTTTAAACTTTCATCTGTCATCTTATTATTTTTCAAATATGCACTTAATGTTATGAAACTAATGAAAAGATAGAGAGCAAAAGAGAGAGAGATGTTTAGAGAACTTTGTTTTCTCTTCTTTCTTTTGTGTCTTACACAAATGAGGACTCCCTCTATTTATAGGGATCTCTTGGTACAAAGAATGGTTAGGATTGTTACACTTGTCATCAATCCAATGGTAAAGAGTACAAAGGAGGTTAGGTGTACCTAAAATCACTATTGGGGGTAGGTGTACCTAAGATTACTATTGGAGGTAGGTGTACCTAAGATTACCATTGATGGCTAAATGTGGTCATACAATACAATTTGAACTTGGTTTATAACACTCAATAAGTTATTGAATTTAAAGCTTGACAAATGGCCCTTTATTCACACGTAAACCCTTTGATTAGGTAATAAAGATGCCACGGGGGCCTACATGTCATGTTACCCTTTCTTTCTCTTTCTTTTTCTTTTTTTAAAGTATTTTTCTTCATGTTATTGCACACGATTCACACGAAACTTCCATAATTCTGTATGTTTATTTGTAAACGGAAAAAAAAAATCCAAAAGCAATCCTTCGGAGGAGATCAGTTGTCATCCATTAGTTCTATTTAGTATTTCCGGTCAAATCCTGGACTCAGTTGTTGTGTGTGGAGCAAGATGCTTATCTGACCATGAAACAGAAACGCGTTTGTAAGGTTAATGCACAATTTGGAGTCTTTGAATCGATGTGAATGGTGGGACGTGTGATGCGATGGTGGCTGAGTCGTAGAAAAACTCTATTGAGAGAGACACTAGAATGCCGTCTGGAGCATCTCGCTTCACTTGACCGTGGTTTATTTTTAAAAAATTTAATAATTAAAAAAGTAATTTTAAATTTATAGATATATATTTTTCAATTTAATAATTAAGAAAATGTAAAAAAAATTGAGTGACACGCCTAACGATATACTTTAGGGGCATAGTAGTCGCACCCAACTCTATTATTAAAAGATGTTATTTTCACTTTAATTCAATCACATTACCTTACCATCAACAGTTCATATATATTTTAAGAGATTATTGTTTTTAATAATTTTTATATTAAAATTGCATAAGAGTGATAATTGTATTAATTTTTTAATTTTTTTTAGCTATAAATCAATTTTATAAAAATAAATTTATAAATTAACTTGATTTGATATAATATAAAATTATTTTTATTATACAATAAATTTAATGGAACATGAAATAATTTATAACTTTATTTTTATAAAATATAATCATATATGTAGTACTAGTTGTTATATATATATATATATTTAATATATTTGGAGTGGGGTTTCGAACCTAAAACCTCAATTTTAAAAATTAAAGGTTATGCCAATCAGACGGACTTTGACGGCCTTTAAACTTTTCATTTAAGACTTGCTAATCAATGAGAAATTAAAAATAATTCTATTGCATCTAATTATTTATATATATATATATTTTTTTTTTACATTTTATTAATATGGTAGAATTTAATATTTATTTTTATATTAAAAAAATATAATTAATGATATCAATAAAAGGACCATGCTACTCGCCTCGCTCAATAATTCCGCTGAGATGTTCCACTGTATTTTTTTTTTTTTTTTAAATTTTTTTACAAAAAGATTAAGAAAATTATATTTAATTATATTGTGAATTTTATTCATTTTTTCAAAATATTTAAAAGTGTTAAAAAATGATATGAAAAAGATAAAAAAAAAACACTTTTTAATATTTTTTTCAAATCATTTTTTTAACACTTTTAAATATTTTGAAAAAATGAATAAAATTTACAGTATAATTAAATATAATTTTCTTAATCTTTCTATAAAAAAAAATTTCAATAAAAAAAAAAAAAAGTGGAGCGGGATAAGTGAACGGATCCCCCAGCGGATCCCTAGCATTTTCTTCAATAAAATGTATAAAAATAAATATATAAAAATGATGGCAGAATTAAAAATTCTCCATTCTTTTAAACCTACTATTTCTTGATTAGAAACGAAGAAGGAGCTGGGTAGGTTACGAGCGGGGTGTGGTAGCGGAGATTGCGCGCAAATGCCTGCGAGCACGACAAGGCGGACAAGCTCCATTGCCGGCTGTGGTGGCCAGGTTGTTCCCCTGTGTCTCGTCTACACAGGACCACCGCTTCCACGTGTCCCATTGTTTGCTCGTGGTGTACTGTTCTTCACGTGCGGTTCGTTCGTTTCTCGTCTTCTGCTGTGTCGTGTCCAAAACTCACAAGCTACACCATCTACGTACACCTTCGACGAATCCCGTCGGTCAAATTTCTTAGGTTGATGGACCCGAAATCCCTTTTCGCTCCCTCGAATCTCCTCAGATTCACGAAAGACACCTGAACAATTTAGTTCTTGTTGAAATGTCTATTTTATCCCTTATCCGGTGTGTTCTTTTGCAGTTGAGTCATGAGTGAACAAAATTTTTGAATTTTCAATCGGCGCTCACGGTCCTCACGTGACTACGCAATGACTCATTATTACCACGAGAGATATACCCTAGTGCGGCTCATCAGTATGAATGTTCGTCTAAAGACAAATCATTTACTGCAAATCAGGATGACTGTAATAATTGGTGATCTAGGGCGGACGTACTACAGTTCCGGACTTCCGTCAGCTAGTTTTCCTGAAATGACCCCAATGCCCTCCGATTGAAACTGTCGGTGGCCGATTCGAGTCGAGGCTAATTTTGGCGATTAATATCTTATCTCATAACTTTTAGGATTAAATTTGGAGTATGTCAAGTGCACCGGCAATAAGAGCGCGTGTGCTAGCTACACTTTAAAATGAATTAAAAAAAATTATGGCTATTTTGTTGTTAAAAAATATACTAGAAAATTGTACAAAATAAATAAAATGAGACTTTCTCAAAATCTATATATCTTAGGTGATAAAAAAACCGAAAACCAATTAAGATTTTTGCACGAGAGCTCATAAATTAATTCTTCATCCAATCTCTTTGGGTATATATTGACTGAAAAAATAGTGTTATGTACACATTTTAAATAGATAAATTATATATAAGTATTTTGTAAAAAAATAGATCTCACTAATAAAAAAGAATTTTTTCATATTTTTTTACAATAACTTGTATGAGACTTGTCTATTTAGAATTTATACAATTTATTTTTTTTTAATAAATTTTTTTTTGTGCTCTCCTTTTATACTTGTTAAAAGGTGGCTTGAATCTTGTTGAATAAATGTCTCTACTGACTTATCGTTCAAGTGGTGTCTTAGTGGCAGAGACACCACTCAAGCGAAGCTTCAATCCGTGAGTTCGATTAACTTCAGCTTGACATGTAGCTCGAGCATGATGCAAACCCTAACGTTCACTTCCATACCACTTGACATTCTACTCAAGTAAATATTTTTTTAGAGCTCCCCCAATTTTAGTATAGATACAAATTGTTTCAATTGTATTTGATACTTATTTTTGGCATTGATGAAGCAGTACACTTACATTAATGAGAATTTCAAAATTTATTAAAGTATATCGAACTATCGAAATTTTGAGATTGAAGACTTCATTTTTTGTATTCTACTTTTATTGATAGTAAATTCATTAAAATTAACTCCACTGGTAGACGTAAGCTCGCGTTAAGCAAAATCATCTAAGTATTGGGTTGTCGTATTTTTTTTCTTTGTTTGCTTTCGTTATTTTACTTCAAATTAGCATTTGATAACTAATTAATCCCAACAATACCATCGTGTGCTCAATTTAAGTGATCCGTCGACTGTGTCTCGCACGTACTCAGCCGGAGCGTGGATGGAAAACTGAAAAACAATCAGACTTGGAGCTTCCAGGGACTTGGTCATAAAATGACTTTCTAAACCTCTCCACCAATTAAAAATACGACAGACAAATATTTTTTCACTTTCCTCGCTCCCATCATTACGCGGTTGGTTGTTACACGTTATACTCTCTCCCCTCTGCGCTTGTCCTTTTCTTTGAACCTTTCTAATTTTTTCGGAATAAATTGTTTGAATTCCCACTTTGAAAAACCTTTTCGAATTATTTTTTTGACCCGCCTAATAGAAAACAGAGGACCGAAGGAAAACTCGGAAATTTCCAGAGGGTTTAAGGCTTACCTGTTCGTTGGTTTTAAAAGAGTGAGTAGCGTCAAGAAAACTAAAACAAAAAATAGGCTGTCTTTGTCGAAAATCTATTTTACAAATTTTACTTATTTGTCCATTTAAATTCAATAGCCATCTTAGTCCATTATCATTTTTTTCTAATTAAATTTCAGAAATTAACCTAATTTTTTTTTTTTTTTGTGACCAAATTTATTTCTTTCTTTCAGAAAGAAAAAAGAAATTAAAAAAAAATCCATCTCGGAGCCCGAGAATGTGCTGTCTGCGTACATATTTCCCAATGAATATTGTTTTTTATTTTTTGGAATCAAAACCCAAAGACGTGTTGAGCTGTTACCACGTCTCTGTATCAATCGCTGTCTTCGTCTCTTCCGAACAGAGCTCCTAATGACGTTTGCGACACCTTCTGTCGCAAGCTGTAAATTGAACGGGAGCTGCTTCTGAACTTATTCCGCTCTCAATACGAGTTTTAGCTCTTTATCTCTTCACTCCCTCTATCCATCCCTCTGAAATTAGCTCTCTCGTATGACTATTCTCCGAATGTCAACCAGGATTTAGAGACGCCTCGTGCTGACTTTTACTTCCCTTTCCTCCACGCGTTTGCATTTTTCTGACAATGAGATCAAAGACATAGCCTTTTCTTTTGTTTTTGTATATTCCGTTAGTTTTGTTATTATCCTAGCCGCCTTGAAACCGAGGTTTAAGGGGGTCTCGTGTCCTGGAACTGTGAGATCGGACTCCCCAAAATGGCACCCTCGTTCGATTGGTGGGCGAAGCAGAGTCACAGGGGAACGCCGGTGGTGGTGAAGATGGAGAACCCCAATTGGTCCATGGTTGAGCTCGAGGGTCCATCCGAGGAAGACTTCCTCATCACGACCGAGTCTCCCGGTTTGGGTCGCGTCAGAGACAAAGGCCACCGAGCCGGCAAGAACGCCAAGCAACTCACCTGGGTCCTGCTCCTCAAGGCCCATCGCGCCGCTGGCTGCCTCACCTCCATTGCCACCGCAATGTTCAGCCTCGCCGCTGCGATCCGGCGTCGCGTCTCCTCGGGTCAGACCGACTCCGAAGACGCCGACAACGACCACGCTGCGGGATGCAGGGAGAAAGAGAACCCCACGGTGAAGACCAGGTTCTACTTCTGCATCAAAATGTTCCTCTGGCTCTCCGTGTTTTTGCTAGGGTTTGAGGTGGTTGCGTTCTACAAGGGTTGGCATCTCGGTGCTCCGCATTTCGAATTCCAGTTGCAGAGTCTGTGGGCAACCCCAATGGGGGTCAAGGGTATGTTCGACTGGATTTATTCTAGGTGGGTTTGGGTTCGGGTGGAGTACCTTGGTCCTCTCCTGCAATTCCTCGCGAATGCATGTACTGTGCTCTTCTTAATCCAGAGTCTGGATAGGCTAATTCTGTGTCTGGGATGCTTGTGGATCCGATTAAAGAAGATCAAACCGATTGCCAAACAAGATGAAAGCGATAAGGATCTCGAATCGGGCGAGAATAATGGTTACTTCCCGATGGTCCTTGTTCAGATCCCCATGTGCAATGAAAAGGAGGTAAATAGAAGTTGGAAATTGAAATTGAAGTCACTACTTCGGCTTTTCTAACTTTCGTAGCTAATCACTACCTAAACCTTGGAAAGCTTTTTCTGTTTTCGGTTTTTAATGTAACTCGGGGATGCTTTCGTTCAGGTATATCAGCAATCCATTGCTGCAGTGTGTAATTTAGACTGGCCGAAATCGAAGTTTCTGATTCAGATTCTAGATGATTCGGATGACACAACAACGCAATTGCTGATCAAAGAGGAGGTCCATAAATGGCAGCAAGAGGGTGCCCACATTGTGTACCGGCATCGGGTGATCAGAGATGGGTACAAGGCTGGAAATCTCAAGTCCGCAATGAATTGTAGCTATGTTAAAGACTACGAGTTTGTTGCCATTTTCGATGCCGATTTCCAGCCCAACCCTGATTTCCTCAAACGAACAGTTCCTCATTTTAAGGTACATATGAGTTGCTAAAATTTCTGGACTTGGAATGAGAATTCAAAAAGACAACACGAGTGTAATGCTTATGTTTATCTTATTGTGACACAACAGGATAACGAAGAAGTAGGATTGGTTCAGGCGAGGTGGTCCTTTGTGAACAAGGACGAGAATCTGCTAACAAGGTTGCAGAACATTAACTTGGCCTTCCATTTTGAGGTAGAGCAGCAAGTGAATGGTCTTTTCATTAATTTCTTTGGGTTCAATGGCACCGCTGGTGTGTGGAGGATCAAGGCCTTGGAGGATGCTGGTGGGTGGCTGGAGAGGACCACCGTGGAGGACATGGACATTGCTGTCCGTGCTCATCTTAAGGGATGGAAATTCGTTTTCCTCAATGATGTCGAGGTACTACTTCCCTTCGTTCGTTTATCTTGTTGAATTTGTATTTGTCCAGAAACAGTTCCTTTGAAATTGATAGTTACCTTCTTGTGTTTAACTTCAGTGTCAGTGCGAATTACCTGAATCTTATGAAGCTTACCGGAAACAACAGCATAGATGGCATTCTGGACCTATGCAGTTGTTTAGACTTTGTTTGCCCGATATAATGAGAGCTGAGGTATCGGGTTTGAGATTGTTCTTGCCTTATCCAGTTTCATTTGTTTAAAATCATGATGGAATGTAATTGCTGACGCGGCTGTTCTCAATTTTGGCTTGATGCAGATAAATTTTGGGAAGAAATTCAACTTGATATTTCTCTTCTTCCTCCTTAGAAAACTGATACTGCCCTTCTATTCCTTCACCCTTTTCTGCATAATACTTCCCATGACAATGTTCATACCTGAGGCTGAGCTTCCTTCATGGGTTGTATGTTATATCCCAGCCACTATGTCTTTTCTTAATATCCTACCAGCCCCAAAATCTTTCCCATTTATCGTCCCTTACCTTCTTTTCGAGAACACCATGTCGGTGACCAAGTTCAATGCCATGATTTCCGGCCTATTCCAGCTTGGAAGTGCTTATGAGTGGGTCGTCACTAAGAAATCTGGGCGTTCCTCTGAGGGTGATCTTGTCTCCTTGGTCGAGAAGGAGCCAAAACATCAACGTGGGGTCTCAGTACCCAATCTAAAGGAAATGGAGGAAGAAATACTAAAGCAAGAGCAAAAGGCTTCTCGAAAGAAGAAGCAGCATAACAGAATATATAGGAAGGAGCTAGCATTAGCTTTCCTTCTCCTAACAGCCTCAGCAAGGAGTCTTCTGTCGGCTCAGGGAATCCATTTCTACTTCTTGCTGTTTCAGGGGATATCATTCTTGTTGGTTGGTTTTGATTTGATTGGTGAACAGGTGGAATGAACAAGTACCGTGAGATTGTGATTTTATGGATGATATAAGTACAGGAAACATGGGTGGACATGGAATGTGAGTATCGCCGACAGAAAACAGCTGTGGGGGAATCCACAGAGGAGACTGCTTCCTTTCTAAATTGTCCTCCACCCTCTAGATCCCCACTCGGAATCCACCCAATACATGAAGAAATTGTGTTACCGGCTGCACAGAAGAATGACTTTCATATGGAGAAAGACTCACGTTAGAAAATAATTACGCTCTTCAATATATATAAGGTTTCATTTTTCTATTCTGTAATTTTCTTTTTTTTTGATTCTCTTTCTTTTTATTTTTTTGGGTCAATTCTTTTGTATGAACAATTGTCGTTCAAACATCATACAGAGATTTTAGTAACAGTTTTAGTCAGAATAGTGGCACTCCTCTTGGTGCTTCATATCTTTTCTCAATTGCTTGATAATGTTGTTGAGATTCCCATAATGAAAGAGAGTGGAATTTGTTGCTTGTTTAGGCTTGGTTTCTATCTGATGCCGAGCGAACTAGATTTTTAGTCCGTTATCACTTCAATTGCTCACATCTTACCAGGCTTTGCTCAGTGGCTCACATCACCCTTCCCCCCTCCCCCTGTTTCCTCTCTTTTTTTTAACGCACTGAAAAAAGAAAAAAGAAAACAAGAATATCTCCATTTAGAAAATAAAAATTTTGCGTTTGATCTCATTAGTATAATTTTTTTAAATTTTTATATAAAATATAATAAATAATTTAATTTTTTTAAATTTTTAAATAATAATAATATTTTATTCTATTTTCATCTCAATTCATCTCATTTTAACTTATTATCTAAACGGTACCTAAGTGTTTTTTTTTTTATTTCTGTAAATAAGATAAATATTATTGATATAAATGAAATAGACATAGCTCGTGTGTACACGAAGTTCTGCTATTGTGCGTTCCTCCCGACACCTAAATGTTAAGAGCTAGAGTGGCAAAGATAACCCATCTTATGTCATCAGAGGTTGGTTTTGGACCTTTTGGTCCTTCGGCAAGAATTTTCATCAAGGAGACCCACTTTCGTAAACGATTTTTCATTGTTGCGTGTTAGTTTAAGATATTACAATTATTAAGATTAGATTTGGATATTGAATTTAGATGAATTTTTTATGAATAGTAGTGAGTTGAGTTGATAAAGTGAGTTATGTAGAGCTTATCTAAAATGAGTTTAGATGTTAAGATGCATTTAGTACTATTTATGACAAGTTAAACAAAATTATGAGTCTCACGTATAAATAGATGTTGAGTTGAAAAAAGTTGTGAGTTTTACGTATAAAAAGATTTTGAATTGAGATAAATTTAATAATTTAAAAATTGAATGTTTGGATGTTAGGTTCGACTTAAAATTATACTGAACTAAACTAACCTCAGTTAAGTCTAATAACTAAACGAGTCCTAAGTAAGCAAACATTGAGGCATTAAAAAATAAATAAAATCTTTAAAAGAGTGACAGGTTAGCCCCATGACTTTCAAGATTTTGAGTGGGCAACTTTTAATCTTTACTTCATATAAGTTTGATGTGATGACATATGTTATATCGTTTCTTATTTATATTTGAGATTTATATTTGAGAAATGTTTGCTTTACATATAAATCTTATAAAAGAAAGTTATACACTAACACAGTTAAATATGTAAAAAAAATATATATTGTAAAAATACATATAACATATTGTATTAAATTATATTAGCGTGTAAACTTGTATAATATTTGTGTAGATCTTGTTTGTTTTCACATATAAGATGAAATGAGTTAAGATTAAAGTTGAAAGTTAAATAAAATATTATTAAAATATATATTTTTAATCTTATTTTTGTTTTGAGAATTGAAAAAGTTGATATGTTTATTTTATTTTATACGAGAATTTGAAAAAGTTATAATAATGAAATGAGTTAAAATGATTTGTGAAAACAAACAAGGCCTTAGTACTTCTCTTTTCATTTAATAGTAACACAAATGGGATATGCATGACAATGAAAATTATATAACTAATAATAATATATAGATTTTAAAATATCAAAATCAGGGTTAAGGAGGTAACAAGACTTGAAACTTAAGGGCATTTGAGCGGCTTTATTGTTGATGCCCACCTGATTTATATTTCAAATTTCAAGCATTCCGCTAACAAATTATGTATAGTCACTTTCATATATTCTTTTTACACTAAATTAATGTGATTTCAGTTAAAAGAGAAATCCTGATCTGGGACGCTGCTAGACCCGGAGGTTTTGTCATACAAGATAATGTGTCCTGTGAACTGTGTGAAGTCATTTAAATGTACCAAGCCAACTGATGTTCCTGTAAGGATAATTTTTTTTAAGCAAGTAGGGTTTGGTACCAACGATCCTTAAAAGACAGTCCACAATTGCAGTACGAGTTATGATCGAAATTGTTTCTGTAAATTCAGTACGTGAGCCTGAGGCCCGGCCCATATGATATTATGATTGGTATTACACAGTTTTTTTATTAATTGATCTTGCTCATGTTCGGCAGATTTACTACATTAAATTCGTCAACTGGTTTCTGTCGGCAAATTTGTATGGTTTGCTCCCTCTTCTGAGTAGCTCCCTTCGGTTGCAGATCCACCATTTCTCTTCGAGTATGATTCCTCTCTCTCCCCTACAAACCAATGTATCTGCTTTCATTCTCCACATACTGCTGCATGGTAGGTGAAAAGAAGAAAAGGAAAAAACCAGCCGAAGGATTGTTGAATGATCATGGTGATATTTCTGTAATTAGGCATGTGCGTTTAGATCTCGTTCTAGATAACAGTGTTGTTGCTTCATTGAACGTTGTGGGAAGTGAATTAACTGCAAATCGCCCATAATATTATGACCCAAGTTGCATGCAGGCTCATACTGCAAGCCCAGATAATTGTTTTCAACATGCAGTAACACTTTCAACAGGAAATGCTTTGTAGAACCATCTCAAGAAGTTGAAGTTTCAAGAATGCAGACGGTCTTAGAAACGCATATGCCATTTTATTGAGCAGGTAGCCCGCCTTGTGGGGGATGACACATAAATTAAAACAACCTCTGGTCCCATCTATATTCTCTTAACTTGATGTACCCTATAAACACACTTGATTTTCTTCCATGATTTCCTCAAAACTCTCACAAAGCTTCACACATAATGGCTCTCATATACAGAAACAATTAGAAACAATAATCTTCACCAACCAAAGTCTCATTGTTTTTCTCGTCCGAATATACATGGTTTCTAATTCTAACAGGTCATCTTCTTCTGCTAAAAATTAGAAGAACAAGCATACAACTGATTATTCTTTGACCTATTTCTTTCCCCTTTTGTAATCGAGTTAAATTTGCAGTCAACTTGATATATTTTATATCTTGTTAGGAGGAAATTAACACTGCTCTCTTCCAATCATTAAAGCTCTGGTTTAAAATGCCCTGCGGAACATGATAATAGTATGTCAACATTAGAAGAATGTCGTAACCCCACTCTGCATCGATCTCAAATGAACCTCTACAAATTACCATTTGATCCCAAATTGTCAACAGCTGGACAAGAATCAAATCCCACTTGGAAAAGACCATGGAGCTCATTGTCTAAGACAGTCTGCATGTAGAAAAAGATGCCTCATTTTAGTATTACAAGAAGAAAAAGGGCGTGCAGCATGAATTGAAGAAATTAAACTCCACCTGCGGCAACAAAGGATATTTTGGAGTTGTGCTGGAGATACTAGGCAAGGTCCCTTGAAATGTTCCACGATGAAAACGGTGAGAGGAGCTTGATCCAGGAACAAATCCAAGAATAGCTCCGGTGCCACTCCGTGAATTAATTATCTACATGGGGAAATCAAAGATGAAGTTAAATTCGTCAACAAACATAATTCCCATACACGTCAAATCATCAATCAAGTTCAATAATAGGGTGATCTTGACTTACATCTTTTGACAGAATCTGTTCTATATCAACGTTCTGTTCAGGATTGACAGTGGCAAGTTTCATTGACAAAAACTGCAACATGATAGCAAGCACATTTTCACCGAGTATTAGAGCACTCAAGAGCCACACCATCACGGTTTTAAAATTGATTTGCATTTGTAAATGAGCAGACATTTCTCGATGAAAATATCTCCCAAAGTAATCATAGTACAAGAATATAGACTTAAACTCTTGTTTCATCTACTCAGAGCAACTTTCTGTCAAGAAAAGTAGGTCCTAAGTTGTTAAAAGAGAGAAAATCATCATCTGGTATTGAAGTAGCAATATGGGACCACGGATAAAAAAAGAAACCAGTGATATAAGATCAATTGAACTGGCTTGAGTCCAGTTCCCATGGATATATGTCACTGTCCCATTGGATTTATGCAAGCTTTGACTCTTTGGTTTTGAAGCATACCGTGGGAAAGAAATGAACAAGTTCCTAATCTTTTAGAGTTGCAAAATAGCATACCTCAACTTGTTGTTGTAGTGACTGCACGTAGTTGATAATCTCGTCAAGCATTACTGCCTTCCCAGTAATCTAAAACAGTAAATAGCATCAAATTAATAAGTACACAAAGGAAGATAAGAGATCATTCTGATTTGTTTACCGATCAAAAACAAAAAAAGAGAGAGAGATAAGAGATCATTCTGAAGCTTGACACACTCCGATTACCTTATTGCATCCGGGTACAAGTTCTTGAAGCAATCTCATCCTCTCACTAATTTTTTCTCGTCTGACCTGAAAGCAGATAGTTCTATCATTCCAAGCTAATAACAAAGCAAAAACTTTTCTGAGAAGTATTTAACATGTTAATAAGAAGGTACCCTTTCGGCAAGGCTATGACTGTTTGTGGCCTGGCCCCTTCGTGCTCTAACATGAATATAATTTTCTTTAAAACCATCTGCACTGGAAGCATTTTTACCTTGTTTTCCCGTTTGTTTACCACGAAAATTTGAACCTGGGTTTTGTTCAGTTTTAGGTTTCTTTTCATCTGGTTCTTTTTGAACATCGGAGCTCTGACCAGACAGATCCTTCTCCATCTCCCCATCAGCATTCTACCGCGGAAAACAAAGTACTTTCACTCTTTTGGTAATAAAAAAGCAAAAGGCCAGAAAATCTTCAAGATCCTAAATGTTGTAATAGTATATAGCTCAAGTTACCTGTTGCGGGCTGACTGACGAATTGTTATAATCAGACACTCGTTTCCTTCTCTTTGCATTAGGTGAAGATCCTACAGCACCCTCTCCTGAGATTTGGCGATCATCCTGAGACAGTGCACTATATGTTGAAGGTCGTCCAGTGCCACCCTCTTTGCTTGAGGCATAATTCTGAGGACACTCAGAATTAGCAATCTGGCTACTCTCGGGAAGGCCAAAGGAATTAACCATATCTGAGAAGCTGCCACTTCCAAGGCACGGAAGCTTTGGCACAAGTTCAACAAAGGTGGAACTGGATGGATACTGTACAAGGTGGGATGTGCCACTAATACCCTGATTTTCCAGAACTGTAGGGTAGGGAGTACTGGCAAATTCTCTGTGAGAAACCATGGAAGAACCCCCAAAATTTTCAATGTGGCTCAATGAAACGAGTGGATCCCAACCAGAACTAAAGAAAGGATCAGCTCCATTTGAATGTTTATACATGGAGACAGAATTCATAATCATTCCTGAAACCTTTTCAGGCAGTGGGTTTGTGCCCATTCCTGAAGATGGACATTGGAGGATACCCTCATTTTCACGACCATCCATCTCCTAAATTGAGAAGCTACACCGACAGAACTAGGAAACTCACTTGTATCCTAAGCAAGAAAAAGTGAAAAACCCCGACCAAACAGTTGCTTCAGACCAGGACTAAAACCAATGAAGCTATAAAACTAAAGGTAAAGTGGGTTTGACCAAAATTGACCGGTGATATCTTGCAGGACTCAACAAGGAACGAGAAACCTTGGCAGCTTTATAGAACTCATAGGGTGTAAAGCAAAAGAAGCCTCTTATTGCAGCATCCTATAGACACAAAGTAAAAGGACCAATCCAAATCTGTCAGGCATAAAATCTAAACGGCACCAGCAAATTACCTCTTCCTTTCGAAAACCCTAGGATCGAGCCTATCCAATTCTAAGGAAAAGGGACCATGCTTCCCAGACAGGAAAGTGAACCTTTCAGAGCATAAAGTAGACTTAGACAAACGACGGCATCAGCTAACAGCTCGACAGACTAGCGAAAAGAGAGCAGATTCCCTTTTCCTCTTTTGTTTATGGGAATTGGGAGAACTGAATTTTTCATGTCCTCCACTCAATCAATCATCATTGCGTTTGCCAAAAAAGAAATCAATGTGATTGATTTAAGCAAGCTTGGATCTTTTCAAGAAATGCTTGATTGAGAAGGATCACTTCAAGTTTCAAGCAATGAAAATCTGGTATTTGAAGTAGTGCCCAGGGAAATCCAAATGAAGAAATAACCAGTTCTTCAAGTTTTGAAATCAAAAGGCCCAACAAACCCAAGAACCACTGGACCAGGAGTTGCAGAAACCCTTTTGACAGATTCTCAGACAAGTACCAAAAGAAGAACAGAAAGCATCAAATTTTTGCTATAATTGTGCACTAACTGAAATGGGGCAGTGTTTTAGCACTGAACCCCGAATTGGGTATTTGGTTGTACCTTCAAGAGCATCGAATGCTCTATTAAAATTCGACAAGAGAATCCAAATTCACCACTTGGGTACTTGCTTAAACGAGCAGAGGAAGTATCCAATATCAACTTTAACAGATCATAGACAATCTAGTGAGCTCTTAGGCTAGAGACAGAGAGGAGAGATAGACAGAGAGAAGAGGCTTTCCATACCTGCCTTAGCCATGGAGTGACATGTAAGGTTTTAAAAGACAAAACTACTGGCAACTGCTCTTCAGTTGTAGGTGAATTATTACAGAACCTAATCACTTATCCCTTCCACTGCTTTCACACTTCACTCCTGTAATTTCTCTCACTCTAATCTTGGATTATAATATTATCGTTATGTACTTTGAATCTCCGCCATATTTTAATTTTTTCCCTCGCAGAGGAATTGAGTCTTTGGAGAGGTGCTTCCCTTCAAGACCAAGTTTGCTTGCTTGCTTATTTGACATGGTACTTTTTTTTACTGACACACTTTGCCAACTATTCCAACAGACCTCTCTTTGCTGTTACACACTCATTTTTCTCAGTGCCAACTAATCCCCCACCCCAATTTATACTGAGAAATCCCTTTATGCACCTAACCTCCATCATCCTCCACCTACACCACCATCCATCACAGGAATTTTCACATCTCTCATCTAGACCATCCAAACTGTGGACAACGTAGATTTCCCTAAAAAATATATATATATCATCTGTCTCAATTCTCAAACGTGATCTTGCAAACTTGATGATACATTTGAACAAGTGAACGGCTGTGATTAGACAACAAGGATGAATACCCGTGGTTGCAGGACAGAAAAGACTTGCTCTTTGTCTCCCTACATTTTAATATCTTGTGCAAGCAGCAATCTTTTTCTTTTACTTTTTGGGGGCTTCGGGTCTCAGGAACATAAGGAATAATGGAATCTAATCATCGAATTTTACCTATTTGTCATTGTACGGGTTCCAGCTGTATATGTGCGTTTTTTTTTTTCCGTCCCCTGAGCAGAGCTGTATATTATGTGCTTTGCCTGTTCAAAGCCTCGGCCAACTAATCTGGTCAAACCAAATTATCTGGTCAACCTCTTGTCCGGTTGTGTTCTTGCTGGAAAAAGATCAAATTATTCCGAAATTAACGGCTAATTTTCTTTCAACCCCCAGTTGTGATCCAGTGCAAGACACCACTTACGGCTCGTTTGGAGGGGAATCAAGATAAGATAAAAGTTAAAAATTTAATAAAATTTAAAATATTAATTTTTTACTATTAATTTTATTTTAAAATTTAAAAAAATTAAATTATTTATTATATTTTATTTAGAAGTTTTAAAAAATTATAATAATTAGATTAAATAAGTTAAATGATTTTATTGTCTAAACAAGACCTTAACAAAAAATTTACTTTCACCATATACTAAAATATGAAGAAATATTTTATTTTATTTTATTTTTTTCTAAATTTCTTATAATTATTTCATAGGCTCTATAATTTTGAACTAATTACTAATCTTTGTGAGTTATGAAACATTATGCATATATTAATTAGGGGTGAAAATAGATAATATCGGCATGGTTTTTGATAAAAATCGTCGTCGACCGATTGAATTTATTTTCACGAAAGAACTAACAAGACCGGTCAATGGGGAGGAAAAATATCGAATATATTGATTTCGGCGATTCTCAATTGATTACGTAGAGGTTCGTCTAAGAGATGAGAGAAATCATAAAAGAAATGGAAAAATGAAGGCGATGGGTTAAAATCAAATTACGTCATTTGGTTTAATACCAAATAGAATTGTTTGACTTATATATATATTTCTAATATGTTATGAGTAAAACAAAGCTGCCTAAACTAAATATAAATATATATCTGGTCAACCAATCGGTTTGACGATCTAAAATAAGTTCAAACTGGAATCAAATTTACCAACGTCAGTTTTGAGAAAATTTTATAACTAATCAACCGGTTCCTACCAATTTCGGCTGATTCCGTACTTGGACAGCCAGTTTTTGCACACCCCTAATACAAATATATTGTTAAGGTAATATCATTAAGTAAATAAACTCCTTGTTAATCTATCCAAAACAATTTAAAACTTCGTTAGAGCAAAAAAAATCTTATATACTAAAGAAGCTTGTTTCAGACAGTCTAGAAATTTATCTTCTTAATTCTGCATAAATAAATATATTGATCTCTCAAATAATATTTTTAAACTTTAAAAACGATGGTATACCAAAAAAAAAACAACTAAAAAATGCAGTTTATTTTCTAAAAAAACTATTGATAAAGATTGAAATGATCTTTGATTTGTTGGGTGAAAAAGGGACCCATGCGTGTCCTGCATGGTGCATAGTCAAGGGGAATCTCTGGAAATTATGATTGAGATGGTACACCAAACTTACCAACGTGGGTACTCGGGCCAAATCATTCTTCACAGTACCTTCCTTCCTATGTGCCCTTGGGGCCTGCTACTAACCGCATGGAAATGGGTAATCTATCCAAAACCCCTTGATGCCAGCTTTAATTTCTTCTTTCATCTTTTCTTTTTCCTGTTACTGACTTACTGTGACCACATCTATTCAAATGCTGTGCCAACTGCGAAGCAGATATTCAACGAGACCCACACGTGTGTACGGATTAATCTGTCGTTCTCACTATTTTCCATGGGAGACAGTTGCTATATATAATGTTCACATTGTCACATTGAGGAACCGAGTCGTTTCCCGACCTCAAAAATTGACGCATAGCCGATGGTTTTGATCAAAGGCCTCTTTTTTTTTTTTTAAACAGCTTGATCGAAGGGTTTGATTTCTATTCTTCCAAGGCTGTAAACTAATCAACTATTGCTAAAAATATATTAAATCTTAAGACAAATATTTTTTTTAAAAAAGTATTGCACGTGACTTGCACGCTTTTAACCTTTATCTAATATTATTAAAAAATAATTTATACAGGAGTTTGAGGATGGTGAAACAAGTGTCAATCATAGTTAAAAGTAGAATTAGATCATAAAAGGGAGTTTATACTTTTTATGGGTCTTATAGTTTGTAAGGGGCTAATGCTAAACTTGCACGTCTTAGACCTACATCCTAATATCATACCTGGCCTTTATCTCAGTTTCAAAAGGTTCAAAATTAAAATAAAAGAAAGTAGAAACCCTGCCCATCTAGGATTTTATGATGGTGTAGTCACAATTAGTCAACAATTATTCATGTTCTGTAATCAGGATTATATTCAAAGAAAACTATGGGTTACATAATAATATAGAAAGAGCATTGACCCACAAATATCGGTCGATTCTATTTATTAGTGGGCAATGGGCAGGTTAGAGACCTCAGAAATGTGTTGCATGTGTTAAACATCACTGAAACCAGTAGAGCAAATTATAAAAATAAAGCAAGAGGGCCCTTCATCACGCGTGCAGCTTGCATTGAGCTTGCGGTGGACCTAATCCTCCCCTGTGGTCCTCCCTAAATCTTAATTAGCAATGATGGGTTTGATACCTAAGAGAAGAATCTCTCAAGATTTTTTTGCCTCTCGAATGATTTATTTATTTTTTGTCCCCAACCCCAATTTATCTCCATAATAATATCGACTTAGTACCTTTATTTAGGATAAATTAATCACTTTTTTTTTTTAATTATTTGCTTTCTAAAGTTGACAGCCCATGCTTGATGCTCACTTACACACTCTTTTTGGCCAGTAAGATTTATACTTTTAATGAAACTTTTGCTTCTTTACAAAAAGTTGCCAACCCATCCTTTTTCACTATGCAAAAGTCATCTAAACACAAGCTAACAATTAAGCTTACCCCATTTATAAAAAGTTGGAAAATTCCGAGTTTGCACGCCGAATCGCTTATCAATGCTAATATGTAAGCCATCCATTTAATAGAACGATGTGAAGTAAAGATGAAAATAATTTTTATGAGATAAATGACCTTTTTTTTGTTCAATTTTATTTTTTCTAATTTTTTTAATTAAAAAAAAAATCAATAGTATGTGATTTGGTGCGCCAAATTGTTTAGATTCTAAAAAGTTGGTGACTAAATGCTGAATACTTCACTTGCAGTAAAATTTAAAATTTATAAATAAAAAAAACACACAAATACTTTATTTATTAGTTGATGTGTCTGATTTTAACATTCAAAAATAATAATTGCAATTGTAATTATACAGATACCACTTAATTATTTAAAAAAAATAAAAATATAGAACTTGCAGGAAAAATTTTATTTATTTTAATAATAAATCATTTTATTTTTTAATAAAAATATCATTACTCTTTTACATTAGCCATGTATTTATTGCGTCAACAAGTAGCGATGGGAATATTGGAGTCTTGAGCGCTCTTTTACAGACGCGGGGTGTCTCTAAACCACATATCCTCCAATGAAACAGATGGAAGCATGCGCGGAACGAAGTAATGATCATCCAATTAATCTTTAAAAAAATTAAAGCAGAAAGGCTGCTGTAAACGAAGATGAAGAAAATCAATGATGCCTGGTGCTATGGGATGCAACTGATCATCAGAGCCACATGGCGGCTTAGACCCAAATAATCATTATAAACCATCTATCGATATCGATGTTTCCACATCAACAAGTTTCTGCTCTGCTGAATGCGCAAGAATATTGGTACCCTCTCTGACATACAGAAATAACTTCGAACAGGCTTAAAAATAATAGATATTGCGGCTTTATCCAATATCTGCCATCAATCGGCAGCAAAGATCGAGGATCGACTTGTAAGAAAAGGTTGCCTCTGCGACTAGAACAAAGTAACAACATATTTGTGTGTTTCGGACATAATGATTAGTTTAGATATGGAACTTCACCTCCTGGAGGTTGCACAAATCATATTTCTTGGGGAGACAACGCAGAAACTTACTTGCTCCGCCAGTCCCCCCACCATTTTATTTTCTTTCGTTGGAGTTGCAACCACGCTAGCATATTCCATTACAGCGACAACATTAGACTAGACAAATGATCTAGCAGTTCTGCCAAAAGCTTAATGGTATATGATTCAATTCTTCAACTGGTTCGAAATCTTCACCTTTTTATATTAAAAAAATGATCTAACAGATCCAAAATTTGGCTTAAATTAATTCAAATTTTAGATCGCCCGTATTAGACTAAAATCGATAAATATTTTCTCTTCATATTTGCCATCTTTTATCTTAATTTTACTAATTAATATAGTTTGTTAATTAACATAGATATCCATCCTCTCATTCTCTTTTATGATAATTGTGCAATCAAATAGAATAAATGATATTTACAGTTATAATATGCAAATAACTCATACTTCTTTTAAAAAAAATCAATAAATTTAAGATTCACATGTACAAAATTTTTTTTTTATAATAAATATGCTAGTTTTGTATATTTTTAAATTGTATCTCATTAGCTGCATTACTAATCAAGTAAATGTGCCTGGTTACTGATGAGTTAGATTCCTTTATTAGCATTTGGACTTGATGGCTTATTTTCAAAAAGAAAAAGCTACAATCTTTATTTTTTTATATAAGAAGAGGACAATACCCTAATTTTATTGATTGTCTTTACTTGTGACGGATGAAAACCGTGATTACAACTTGATGCATGGGTTATGATGAACAAAAATATCAAAACTTAAGTATCAAAAACAAAATCATCAAAATCTAAACAAATTACAATTCATTGACCAAAACAGAACCCAAAAAACAACCCTAGACAAAAGATAAAACCTACAAGGAAAAACACTACGTTGTCCGCAAATATGGAAGACCAAGTCTATCCATATGAAGAAGACCCTGTAACTTGCTAGGCAACACATCACAATCATCTAACCAGTCTAGAGTAGAACCCCTAGCTCCTTGCTTAGCCAGAAAATCGGTCACAACATTGCCTTCCCAAAAAACATGTTGCACCGTGTACTCTGTGCAAGAAAGATAAACATGTAGTTTGTTCCAAAAGTCTTCTAAATACTAAATATTACAGTTCCCTTTAGTGATCCAATTGACAAGAAGTTGAGAGTCAGTCTCAATCTCTATTTGATAAAACCCAAGATGATGACAATGACGAATCCCTTCAAACAAACTTCTCATCTCTGCAAAATTATTGAAACCCTAACCCAAAAACACAGAATAACCCCAAGTAATTTACCACCATCATCGCGAATAACATCTCTTGCTCTAGCCGGGTCAGGAATACCCAGACTGCTACCGTCAATATTAAGCTTCACCTAACCTTGTTAGGGGCGAATCCACGTTACCACATGAACCTTTTTAGGACTAGGAGGTAAAATATGAATGTCCAAATGATTTAAAATAGCCACATCCTTGTTGGAGATCCTGGAAACTTTCATAAACAAAGCCACGATATTACGGATCCATATTTTAATAACATGCCAAACTAACTCAATTGTGCTGTCCTTGGCCTCAAACCTAACTTTGTAACGTCTATCCCAAAGCTTTCAAGAGATGATAGAAGGAAGAATACAAAAAAAAAAATCTCATTTGGGAAGACTTACCAGTACAACAGAACCAAAAATTAATTTGCTCTTTCTAAGTTTGAAAAACACCCATATGCACACTTAATTTGATCGCAGCCAGACGCCAAAGTTGCCTTGCAAAATCACCAGAGCATAGAACATGATTCAGATCCTCTGTATGACCCCTAGAACAACAGTTACATCTAGAAACCATGGGTATCCCAACTCTTTTGATCTTTTCTTCAACACTCAAACAATTATAATACACCTTTCACATCATAATAGATATCTTCTTAGGAATATTAGTATGCCAAACCCATTGAGCCCAAGGCAAAAGAGGCGCATAAACCCTGATATAGTCCCAAGCACCCTTAGTAGTAAAGTTCCCAACATCATCCTTCAACCACATTAAGACATCCTGACCATCTTTTCTTCTAGCCAAGAATTGATACAAGTCATTAGTTTTTTGTTGACCCACAAGCCCCTCCAACAAAGAAAAAGCCCACTCATTTTCAAGCTAACAATCTTTAATTTTTAATAAAGGGTTATCAATGATAGGATAAAGACCGCAAAGGGGACCTTCCTCTGCCCAATTTTCATACCAAAAAAAAATATTGCCGTCTCTGATAGACCATTTAGAACTGTTTAAAACCTCCAGAATATTATTAGCAACAAATTTCCAAAAATGAGTCCCCTTAGTAGGCATCACAAGGGATAAATGATTACCCTTAGCATACTTACTTCTAAAGAAATCAACCCACAAATACTGTCCCTTAGTGAGACTCCAAGCCTTAATGAGACTCCAAGCCAACTTCCAATGTAAAGCCTTTTGAATATCCCCGTAATCCCTGATACCCAGATCCCCTTCATTCGTAGGTCTACAAATATGATTACAATAAATCCATTTTCTTTTACCTTTACCATCAAATTCACTACAAAAGAAATAACTTAAGAGTTTGTTTAAGGCCTTAATAACAACCTTAGGAACATGTAATGCAGCAAGAAGATGAGTGGTCATACTTGTAAGAACATGATGGAGAATAATAGTTCGGCCACCTATAGAGAGCAATTTCCTTTTCCAACCTGCAATTTTCATTTTCTAGCCTACACTCTTAGGCTTATTTGGATACAAAAATAGTTTCATCTCGTCTCATCTCATAATTAAAATTTTTATAAATTTTCACACAAAAAATAATAAATAATTTAATATTTTCAAATTTTAAAACAATAATAAAATTAAAAAATAATATTTTATTTATTTTTATCTAAAACCATTTCATCTCTCATCACTATCCAAACTATACCTTATTCTCGTCGACAGTACTACCTGTAATAGGAATAGATGTGGTTTTTCACATTGCTTTTCGAGTTTTCAGTTTTATCTGCTCCTTGTTATATTCAGGAGAAATGTTTAGTCACAAAATTATTTCACTAATTTAAGCTAACAAATTAACGTGGTTTGATATAGTAGATTAGATTGGAAAATTATTTTTATTATAAAATGGATTCAAAATATTACATGAAGTTACATCAATTTGTAAGTTTATTTAAAAAATAAAATAAAAAATTGTGGTTGTAGCACCTTCCATATACATTGAGACTTTTCCTCCATCAAGGAAATTTCATAAAATTTCCCATCTCTTTATTTTTTATGTTTTCAAAAAATGTCAACTAAATCCAACCATCTAAATTCTTCGTGAAACTCTAGTCTCTAATCAATTACGTAGATAAAAACATGCATTTTAAGTTTTTAAAATAATGTCTTGACACAGATTGTACATGTTCACTGGAAACTCGTTACATCAAGAATTTATCTCAAATAGATAACAAACCAGCAAACGACTCCACTCCAAGGACGTTAAATATTCAATGTGAAGCCGTTGGGCCCAATCCAAGTCGTGGACAGTTGGCTTTCCAGGATGCAAGAGTTAGATCTCTTATTAGGCTGAATGGCTGCAGCCCATGTGTGAAGCCTAAACATGAAGCCCGGGATAGTCCGATGCGTATATGGGCTTGTGTAGGCGGGAAACATCCAGGTTCATACTTTTATCGGAATTTCTCTAGGGACAGAATCAAGTGGTCGGCCGTTCACATGGAATTCTTTAGCGCATTATAAATACAAAGATCCTTGAACAAGTCTAGGACGTGATTTGTGAGTGATATAGGATGATGCATGAGATCTATCCTTATTCTTTTGGTGATAAGTTTCATAACGCACGTAAACATCATATAAAAGGGAAAATACTAAAATAGGGCAAAACAAAAACCTTGCAAAAAAGGTTCATGACAATATCTTTTAATACCAACAAAAAAATGGAAGATAATTTGAAATATTAGCCATTAGAAATTATCCAGTTAAGGGCTGTTCCCCTCACATACCCCCGGACAAGGGATGCCCAGCCCCGGCCGGGGGGTAGATTGGCCCCTGGGTCCGTATGCTCTTGTGGGCCTCAATGGAAATGGGCCCAAAATCCATTTTTCGAGCCTACTTCACCAAAATCTTATTTAAATGACAATTAAATACATAAAACATATAATTAAAATTAAAAGCAAAAAAATTTTAAATTAAATTATCTCTAATAAAGTTGCTAAGTCCTAAATTCTAACCAATAATTATAATAACACATACAATCATACATTAATCTAAAACTATTACAAATTAATATAAAAAGATTAAAAATTGTTAGATAAATTTAATGAATAACAATGTTTCAAAAGAGAATCAAAAGTCTCTCTCTAACCGTTTTCTCTGAAAACGACGGAGGGAGTTTGTTAGTCCGATCCGTTCTGTGGTGGTTAGCTGCTGCGGAAGAGGGCGGGAGTGTCTCTGTGTATTGAGGCAGGCAGAGTTTTCGATCATGGAGGAAATGGCAAGGATCTGGGAGCGTTTGAAGTTGAGTGAGGAAGAAAATAAACCGGTGGGAGTTCAGGGCATTTCCATGGAAAAGGTTAGAGATAAGGGAAGAAGAAGTGTAGTGGGGAAGATATGCTCGGAAAGAAGGATAGGGAGGGAAGTGATTAGATCTACAATGGAGAAAATATGGAGGGTGGAGAGATCTATGGAATTTCAAGAAATCGGGATCAATATTTTCATTATCACTTTTGCAACAAAGTGTGATAAGGAAAGAGTTATGGGAGGCTGTCCGTGGCTGTTTGACAACTATTTGTTCGTGTTGAAGGACTATGATGGTAGTACACAACCACATATGATGAATTTTGATAAGGTGAGTTTCTGGATTCATATGCTTAATCTACCGTTAAGTTGTATGACAAATGATATGGGGAAGCAGATAGGTGATTCTGTAGGATTGGTTAGAGAGATTGATGTACAGGAGGATGGAGTGGCTTGGGGTAGGGTGTTGAGGGTGCGAATTGAGTGTGAGTTGAAGCAACCTTTGGCTAGGAGTCGAACCATAGAGGTGGATGGGAAGAAAATGTGGATCCCTTTTCAATATGAGAAACTGCCAAAAATGTGCTACTATTGTGGCAGGATTGTACATGAGAAGGGGGGATGTGGGGAAGGACAGATGGGGAGACAAGGGAATAAGGGTGGTGATTTACAATATGGTCCCTGGATGAGAGCCACATTAGGGAATCGTAGATGGGTGGAAAAGAAGAGAGAGTCGAATGTTACTGAATCTGGGAGTGGTGATACTCAAAGTTCATTCATAGGTTCAAAAGTTATGAGGGATCCAGTGAAAGATAAGGAAAGGGAGAAGGAGTATGAGGGGAGAAATGTTGGTGAGAAGATAGTGGAAGAGAGTGGTGAAGGAGGCGGTAAGGAGAACATTATAGTAACTAATGATGGGGTTAAGGAGTGTGAGAAGTTTCAAAGTGTTGATAATCTGAGAGAGGAGCAGGGCTTTCAGTTGACCTCTGTTAACTCAGCTGTGCAAGAAGGTGAGGCAGTAACAAGAGAGGAGATGGTGGTGGAAGTTTTACAAGGAAGTCATGAGAATGTGCATGAAGGGAAGAAGGCTAGTTGGAAGAGAAGAGCAAGAGGTAGACAACCTTTGGGTAAAATGAAACCTTCAAATGTCATGAAAAAGAGAGGGTCTGATTGTATAGAAAGGGAGGAGGTTGTTGAAGATATCAAGAAAAGTAGAGTGGAAGGGATGGAAGCTATTGAGATGGAAAGGTTGGGGGCGGTGGCTGCTGAGCAGCCCCGCCTGGCATTATGAAAATCATCAGCTGGAACTGCCGAGGGATTGGCAACCCTCGGACAGTTCAAGACCTTTGCCTGATGGTAAAGGATAATAAGGCCAACATGGTTTTTTTGATAGAAACCATGAGTAAAGCAAGCAAAGTAGAGTGTTTAAAAAGAAGACTTGGTATGGAAGGCTGTTTGGTTGTTGATTCAGTTGGAAAGAAAGGGGGACTGGCTTTGTTATGGAGAAACAGTGAGGAGGTGGAAATCAAGAGTTATTCTTCTTGGCATATTAATGCTGAGGTGTGTGAAGAAGGAAAAGGGACTAAGTGGTTTTTCACTGGGTTTTATGGGCATCCTGAGACTGGGAAGAGAATGTTCTCTTGGGATTTGTTGAGAAGATTGAAGCCTAGGGAGCAAGAACCATGGTGTGTGGTAGGAGATTTCAATGAGATTCTTTTTCAAAGTGAGAAGGTAGGGGGTCGACAGAGAGCAGAGTTACAAATGAACCTTTTCAGAGGAGCTTTGGAGGACACTTTGTTATATGATTTGGGATGTAGGGATGGCTTCTTTACGTGGAGTAACAGGCATACTGACCTCTCTTTCACAAAGGAGAGGTTGGATAGATGCTTGGCAAATAATAAATGGAAGGAAATGTTTAAGGGTGTTTATGTGAAAGGGATGTCAGCAAGGAGTTCAGATCATTTACCTTTGTTGGTATCAACAGAAGGTCATGAGCAAAGACTAAGAAGGGGGCAGATCTTCAGGTTTGAGGCAAGCTGGGTGAAAGAAGAAGAGTGTGAACAGAATATAAGGAAAGAGTGGGCTAGAGGGCAACTGTCGAGTGATTTGCTTAAAAATGTGCAGACCAGGCTGAATCTCTGCAGTGGAATGCTAATTAGATGTTTCAAGAGGAAAGATAAAGGGAGAGCAAGTGCTATAGACAGAATCACAAAAAGAATAAAAGAAGTTCAAGAAGATTTGGGGCACAATAATGTGGAGGAGTTGAAGACATTGCAGAAACAGGTAGGGGAGTTGCTAGAGCAGGAGGATATCATGTGGAGACAGCGAGCAAAAAGAAACTGGTATAGCCTTGGTGACAAAAATACAAGGTTTTTTCATGAGTGTGCTAATCAACGAAGGAAGAGAAACAAGATATGTTCAGTGATTGATAGTAGAGGATCATTGAGAGAAGAACAAGGAGAGATTGAGAAGGCTTTTCAAGAACATTTTACAGATGTGTACAAAAGTGTTAAGCCAAGGGAAGAACTGATCAGGAAGTGCACAGTAACAGTGGATAAAAAAGTGACAGATGAGATGAATGATTTTTTAGAAAACACTTTCAGAAGGGAAGAGGTGGAAGATGCTTTGAAAATGATGGGGTCACTAAAATCACCAGGGCCGGATGGTTATGGAGCATGTTTTTATCAATCATTCTGGCATATAGTTGGTGAAGATGTGTGCAATGCTGTACTTCAGTTTCTTAATGATGGAAGGATGAATGCTGCTCTAAATTTTACCTACATAGCCCTAATTCCCAAAGTAATTGACCCAAAAACTGTCCATGACTTTAGACCAATAAGCTTGTGCAATGTGATGTATAAGCTTATTGCAAAAACACTTGCCAACAGATTGAAGAAAGTTATGGATGCAATTATCTCAAGAAGCCAAAGTGCCTTCATTCCAGGGAGATTAATTTCAGACAATGTGATTGCAGCATATGAGATACTTCATTCCATGAATTCAAGGCAAAAAAGTAAAGGTGGGAGCATGGCTTTAAAATTGGATATTTCAAAGGCCTATGATAGGGTGGAATGGTGTTATCTTGAGAAAATGATGAGGAAATTGGGTTTTGGAGAAAGGTGGATTGGGTGGATTATGAAGTGTATCTCTTCAGTTACTTATGCTGTCTTAGTCAATGGCAAGCCAGGGGAGATCATTGTGCCATCAAGAGGTTTACGACAGGGAGATCCCTTATCTCCTTACTTATTTCTCTTGTGTGCTGAAGGACTAAGTGCTTTGCTCAATAAAGCTGAAAGCAGTTCAGATTTGAGAGGTGTGGCAGTAACTAGAGGAGGTATAAGGGTTACCCATCTGCTCTTTGCAGATGACTGTATCATCTTTGGGAAGGCAAGCTGGGTGGAATGGAGGAAGATCATGGGTATTCTGGAGAGTTATGAAGCAGCATCAGGACAGA
Source organism: Carya cathayensis (assembly GCA_011037825.1). Lineage (NCBI taxonomy): Eukaryota > Viridiplantae > Streptophyta > Magnoliopsida > Fagales > Juglandaceae > Carya > Carya cathayensis. The sequence continues at coordinate 512,580 of QGSO01000429.1, forward strand.
CCCTCAATAAACATAAAACCACAGTTTTTTTCAGTCCAAAAGCCAAAGCATCGGTGAAGGAAGGGATACTCAGAGAGATGGGGGCCAGGCAACAGAGCTGTAGTGAAAAATATTTGGGTTTGCCAATTATGGTTGGTAGATCAAAGTACAACTCTTTTAGAAACATCAAGGACAAAGTATGGAAGAAGATTCAAAATTGGAAAAACCAGTTTCTGTCACCATCAGGGAAGGAAGTGTTATTAAAGGCTGTTATTCAATCCATCCCAACGTATTACATGAGTGTGTTCAAGCTTCCAAAGAAGTTATGCAAGGAGATAGCGGCACAAATGTCAAAGTTTTGGTGGGGCTATAAAGAACAGGATAACAAAATACAATGGAGAAGCTGGACTAAGGTGGGGGTTGGAAAATTTGGAGGGGGATTGGGCTTCCGAGATCTTGTAAGCTTTAATAAGGCTCTTTTAGCCAAGCAATGTTGGAGAGTGCTTGTACATCCTCAATCCATGGCTGCAAGGATTCTAAAAGACAAATATTTTAGACATGGGAATGTTCTTGATGCAAAGTTGGGTTATAGGCCCTCTACCATGTGGAGAAGCTTATGGGGATCTTTGGATCTCCTTAAGGAAGGGTTGGTGTGGAGAGTTGGGGATGGGGGAAACATTAGCATATGGGGTGATAAGTGGATACCAAAGTTCTCGACATTTAAAATACAATCTCCCAAAAATTCCTTACCAGCCGATGCAAAGGTGAAAGAACTCATTGATGGGGTTACAAAGACATGGAAGGAGGAGATGATAAGAGAAATATTGGATGAAGAGGAGGCAAAGTTAGTATGTAGTCTACCAATTAGCTTTTCAGGTAAACCAGATAAGTTAATATGGGCTCTTACTAAAAGTGGGCAGTTTGATGTGAAAAGTGCATATCACCTGGAGATGAGCAGGAAAAACAGAGAAAGAGGGGAGGTATCTAAAGGTGTTTCAGAAATTTGGAAGAATATGTGGAGACTGAATATCCCTGGAGTTGTTAAGATGTTTTTATGGAAAGCTTTGAATAATTGTTTACCTACAAAGTGGAATCTGGTTTGCAGAAAGATTGTTAAGGATTTCTTTTGTCCAGTTTGTAAGATGCAAAAGGAAACAGTTACACATGCACTTTGGAGTTGTGGTGGTGCTATGGACGTATGGGCAGATATTGCTAGTCCAGTACAGAAATGGGCATCAAATGAGAAGGATATGCAAGAATTATGGGCTGATTGGAGTGAAAAAATGCAGAAAAAGGAACTAGAGCTTATGGCTGTAGTTTTGAGAAGAATATGGTTAAGGCGAAATCTCTTTGTTTTTGAGAATAAATTTGAGGGGCCTGATGTGATTTTTAGGCAAGCTGCAGAAAGTTTACTTGAGTTTCAACAAGCTCAAATTCAGAATGATAGGAGTCAAAGAACTGGAACAAGGCAACGAGAATTGTGCAGATGGAAAGCTCCTGTCCCTGGCCAGCTTAAAGTGAACTGGGATGCAGCTTTGAAGGTAGAAGAAGATAGAATGGGAGTAGGGGTAGTGATAAGGAATGAGAATGGGGATATTATGGTGTCTGTTTGCTCCCAGAAAAAGAATGTAAGGAGCCCTTGGGTAGCTGAACTACAAGCATTATGGAGTGCTTTGAAGGTATGTGCTGATCTTAATTTGACAGAGGTGGTTTTTGAAGGGGATGCACTGAGTGTTGTGAAGGCTGTAAATGACTCAGAGACTAACTGGGAATGGAATGGTCAGCTGGTTGAGGATGTCAAAGATGTCTTAAAGGGCAGACCATCATGGAAGGTTATACATACTTATAGAGAATGTAATAGAGTAGCTCATTTTCTTGCAAAACTTTCTCTTACTGTAAATGAGGAGAAAATTTGGATAGAAGAGGGACCTATAGGAATTCAATACTTTGTACTTAAGGACAAAATTGTAATGTCTACAGATGAATGAATATATGATACAGAGGTTTTCTTTCAAAAAAAAAAAAAACAATGTTTCAAGAATTGAAATACATCTTTAAAAAAAGTAAATGAAGGAACAGCAAGAACATAAGCTTGTAGCTCAATGAGATGGTTACTTCAATTGACAAGTGACGTCATAAAACCTGAAAAGAAAAAAGGAAAAAAAAAAAGATATATGAATAACAATGTTTCAATAATTGAAATCCACCTTAAAAAATGTAGACAAAAGTAAAGGCAAGATGAGATGGTTATTCCAAGTGCCAAGTGGAATTATAAAACTTGAAAAGACAGAAAAAACCTCTTTTTCTAAATTTATCCCAATGACAATTGAATTTTAAATTAAGTTTGCCAAATAAATATAACACAATTTAGTATAAGGAAAAGAAAAAGAATGAATTAAGAGAGATTACCTCTTCCACGCTGATCAACATTATCCACCTCGTAGCTCTGCCCAAAGTCTACAACCCAATGTTTTAAATTCCATTCCGACGATAATTTTGGATTAAGTATTGTAACGGAATATTTCGAAACCAATGTGTTTTTATGTACCGTTTCAGAATTAACCATTTATACTAAAAACATTTAAAAAAAAACTAGTGATATTAGTGTGAAATTATAATATATAAAAAAATTACAAACTTGAGTTGAGACACAGAATTAAAAAACAAGGAGTATACAAATTATTAAAAATTGAAACTCCGAAATTACTTGGGTTTCAATTTTAAAAATTTCAAAAAGAAAGTAAAGTTTCAAAATTGAAACTCCAATATAAATCAGGCTAGGGGTTTCATAATGAGCCCCCAAATCTAATTTCAGGTTTCTAATTGAAACCCTAAGATAAATTAGGGTTTCAAACCCATCATATAAAGTATTAATTTAGGGATTTGGATTAAATTTATGCTAAGGCTTTAATCCAGAATCCTAATCAATATCGAACAAACACAAACACCAATCAATCACATTTTCCACAACATCCAAAACACAATTTCATCCTCAAAATTCAATGAAACAATATGTAACACACTGCTCCCCAAGTTTAAGAATAAAATCACTTTTAGAAATTCTTAAAAGCCAGAGTGATACTACTCAACCATGACAAAAAAAATATTTTCTTTTATTCTAAAGGAAACGCCAAGTACCCAAATTTCTTATAATAAATAGAGTCGTTTTGTATTAAAATACTGAAATTATAAATGAAAGAGTGTGTGGAAGCATTTATTAAAAATTTTCAAAATATGTGCCATAAAAATCGTAAGTTAAAATCTCTGCATATGATCTAAGTCACTGTCATACCTCATTGGACTAAGTCCCATCCTACAGGTATACTTCCATAAATATTTTGATATTGGGTGGTTTAAAAACATAAAAATGAACTAAAATGAGTCGATGACTTGGTGAGAAACTCATCATAACATAAATATATTTAACATAAGGTTTTCCATAAAATATTTCATGCTGATAACTTAAAATCATGATTATTCATACGTATGCTCATGTCATGCATGACTTGTCTTAAATTATCTGACTTATCATACTCATCTTAGTGGCCCACACACTTAATGTTGTATACAAAGTTATGCATCGGCCCCACATCTTGTGATTGCAAAGTGAGCCGCTAGTAGTATTCTAGCATATTATAGTGAACCATGCTTAGATATGTGGCTTGCACATTCACCCATAAATTTCATTGGTACCATGCATCTGAATGACCATCTTATTGATTATTCTAATCTTATCTTATATTTAATCATAAGAAAGTTTACTTGTCTTATGTAATATGAAATGCATAATACATATATAATTATAGAGAAATGATACACGTCATCCTACACCACACATTTTATATATTAAAATATTATTTTTTATTTTTATTATTTTTTATTTTATTTTATTCTTGTTAAACTAATTGAATTGTTCTATTTATCATCTACACACTACATATTTATTATAAAAAAATGAAAAAAAAAATAAAATAAGTGTGGTGTGTGAAGTGTGAAGATGATAAGAAGAATTTTCCATAATTATAATATGTGAAATGAAATATGATAAATGTCGTGTTTGCAAATATTATAACATGCGTGGTACATAATATTAACAATTCCAAATAACTGGTCTTAGCAATAATATATATAACTAGCTAACATGTGTTAATTCTGATTTTATGATCAAACTAATTACCTTTTAGTGTTGTTCTCTAAAATTTCGACACAATTTTTTTTTTCCAAATAACACGCATAAGGGAGATATTTATAGAGAGATTTGGAATAGGGTGATGACCAGTTTGAGTTAAACTTGGTTAATATATGTAATGACACTAATATGCTAAGCACTCAATCGTAATCATCTAAGATGAGAGTTTGAATTTAAAAATATAATATAGTAGTTAATTCAATGTAGGATTGATAGTAACTGAAACTGCGTAGGGGACTTTAATCAGTAATGATTTTAAATTGAAATAAACTTCTAATGACCAATTTTTAAATTATAAAAGAAGTATAACTCGTTTAATAAATAATAAATGTGATTTAATCTAATTATTGAGTTTAATTAAAATTTCTAATTAATCTCGATAATTTATTACTCGTGAGCTTATCTAATATAGTAATACGATACATTAAATATAATTTAACTTTAATAAAAATTATCAGTATTCCAACTTTAAATTTTATAATAATTATATATATGCGGACGGGAGATATCTTGGGTTGGCCTAGACCTAGCTCGGGCCCCATTCTCGTCTCTTCGCCATTCTCGTCTCTTCACAATGTGCGAGCAGAGGCCCGTACTCCTGCACCTTACAGAAGGGGTCCCTATCTACCCCGGGGGGCGAGGACGAATGGAGGGAGCTTGTCGCCCACCCCAAATCCAGTTTGATGAACATGTATTTGTAGGTAAATGCTTACTTCAATTTTACTTATATAACCTTACGTGCTTACGTGTCAATTATTGAAAATGGTAAAAATTTAAACTAAAAAAAATACTGATAAAATGGGATTATCACTCAACACGTATAATCTTGTGTATAAAATTATCTATACATATAGTGTTAATCGTATTTTTATTACTTTTTGACATGCTCTTTTAGGACAAGTTTGAGAACTAAATTGTTCTAAGACTATTTCACTATTATTTATAAATAATTTATTACTATTTTATTAGTATTTATATATTATTTTATTATTATTCATAAATCATCTAAAATATTTTTTAGTATCAAATGGAGCCTTATTTGCTTTATTCATAATGTTTTGCTTTCTAGTTTCAGATTCTTGACAGCGTGTGAATCGTATGACAATGTAACCTACACATTCAACATTATCTAAAGCATCCAGGACGAGCAATATTAAGTATCGTAAAGTGGACGCAATATTCGGATAGAGAATTACATTGGGAAAACTAATATGGTAATAAAATCCCTGGCTTTATTACCGTTTTACCATCTCCTTTTTTTTATTCTAGATTAAAAATTTTAAAACATGATCTTCTTGTACAATTAAAAATAAATAAATTCAATCAATCAACTAATCATATAATTTAATTGAAAATAAATTCAATTTAATAAAAATTGACTAAAAGAGTAAAAGAATTTCAATTTTTATAAAATTGAATTATGTTAGTTGATTAAATTTATTTCTTTTTAGATTATAGATTTTTAATTCAAATTCAAAGAGTAAAAAGAAAAAAAAAACTGAATAGTAAAATAGTAGTAAAGTAAACTCTGTTTGTATTGAGAGTTGATCTCAAGTTTTCAATTTATTTTATCTAATCATTATAACTTTTTAAAATTCATACACAAAATATAATAAATAATTTAATATTTTTAAATTACAAATTAATAATATTATAAAATAATATTTTATTTAATTTTAACTTTTATCTTAATTTATCTCATCTTAACCCACCGTTGAAGCCTAATGAAAGAGAATATTACCCAAACTAATATAACAATTTAAAATTATATGTGTAGTTATTTTATGTATTTTTTTATATAGTTTATTAATATGATTAATGGTATGTTAAAAAATTGATGTAATTAATTATATCATTAAAATGCATAAAAAAAATATGTAAAATTAACGGTTCTTATCATTTCTCTATAACAATTTGGTCAAGATTAAGGATGCAGAGGAAAAAATGCGGAATAACGATACTTTACAGCTCATTGACAATCAGTTTATAGCCTAAATAATGAAAAAATAATAAAAATGTGATACTAAAAGCATCTTATAATTTTAAGAGATATATATATATATATATATATTTTTTATAAACTGCTCTCAAACCGGTTGGAGCCTATCATCGTCCAAAAATGCGTGGGTTAGACTTTAGAGATCAGGAATGATAAATGTGCAGAGTACAGTGGATTCCCGCTGCTAGATTCTGTGATCTCTTTCTAGCTACCACGTACATCGACAGACACTCTATGAGCCTCTACCTTTCTCTCTACGGTCTGACGACAAGAGTCACGACACTTACGGCTGGACTGAAACACAAGACGACAGATATACATTAGAGGACCCAGGAAATGCCAGGTCGGACTACTGTAGCAACAAGTAATAGCCGGATCACGAGGCGAAATGTCAGGGCCCTAAGATCCGCAGTTAGATACGTGACTTGGACAGCTCCCTCCATTTTCCATGCTCAATCTCTCTCTCTCTCGTTTAAGTAGGATTCCAGCTCGGAAACCCTATCAATGCATGCATGTATCGGGACTCCTATACTTCCGTCTTGTCACCTTCTCAGCCCAGGGCTTGTGTCAATATGTTCTAAAGCTGTCCGTATCCTTTGGCCTATCCTACTCCCTTCCCACGTAATTTTCAACGCTTTGTTTCCTTCCATCTTACTTCTAGCGTAGACTTTTAATAACCTCCCAAAAAGAAGAAGAAAAAGGAAAACAAAAAGAACTTTTATCTATATATATTGATAGAATTTGGATTGGCATGATATTTGAACCGAGAGACAATTTTTTATTAACTCACTGATTATATTCGTAGTATCAAGCATCAAAGAAAAAAAGTATTTATTTATAATCAATTATTTAATATTAAAATAATTTTATCAAAATGAATTTATTCTCGTTCATGATATATCATCGTAAATAATTATCATAATTGATAATAATGTTGTTTTTACTGTATTGTAGTGATGATATGCTGTCTTGGCAAGATACAACGCTTTAGTGATGACTGTGTAGGATCGTCGGGAGAAGAAAAGTAATAGATAGAACGTGTTTTAGCAAGAGACAACGCTTAAGTCCCGCGTACATGCCATGCGAATGATTCCAGGGATTTGAACTTTATCAAATCCGCTGATATTTACCAAAGTGTAATGCAAAATATCATGGGAAGATCTAGAACCAGTTATGTTGCATGCATGTCTTCCATGCATGAAGTGTCCAGAAGGGCCAGATCGAACTTGTACGACTGCAGTGCCTTCTTGCTTTGGGAAGAGCGATTGAGAAAATGCAAGAGACAAAACAAGTTACAATTTGATCACCAAGTGGTACTTATGATAATGACAAAGATGACAGGGTGCTAAGAAGCATTCGTGTTTCATCGATCATGGGACCCCACCTTGCCAGATGATTTTAATTGCTCATTGTGACATCTCTTTCTCAATATTTTTCTGTACTCTCAAATTTTTTGCTGTTCTCGATTCCAGTACTGGAGATAATGAAGGATGCACACAAAAAAGAAGGGGGTGTCTTGAAGTTTCTCTGGTGTGATTTACTTCCTCTTTTTTTTTTTTAAGTTTTATTATATATAAATAAAATCGTATATTAATCTACAAATTAATATTAATTTATTTATATTTAAAATTTAAATTAGTATTATTTTTAATAAAATTTATTTTTTAATCAATTATATTAAATTAATATACAGTTATACTTACAACTAAATTTTTCTTTTTCCTTTCTTGTTGATTGATATTCTCCGATGGAATGTGGTACAATGAGCGAATTAAACCTTATAATATCATGGATTAGAAACCTATTTAATATTATTCTGTGCAGTGTGCATGGACTTGGAGGACTAATAATCCTACTGGTCAGTTTTTTATCTAAAAATAAAAAATAAAAAATAAAAAAAATCCTACTGGCTTTACGTGGTGCTTTCAAGAATTCCTGGTGTAGGTTGGGCCAGAAGACAGCACATTCATGGGCTTCATCTACCCTATTAAATTTATAGCAGTCGTACTTTGAATTTTTGAAAAACCCACGTAAAGTTCCAGGTTTTCCAAGTGAAATGTCGTATAGCCGGAGCAAATTATGAAAGCTTCTAGCCGCCGACGGAGATTCTGGTCGGCAATTGAATCATGTATTTCATGAACTGGATCTGATAATTTATTGCAACGTACTCCCCACGACTTCAGGTATATAGTAGTATTCTTCTTGGAAAAAAAATCAGATTTGAATGTAAATATAAATTTTACTTCTAATAAAAAAATTATCTAGATCTTAAATTTAAGTTCTAGTAAATTTCTAACGTTCTAAAATTGCTATTTATAATTTTATTTTAGAAATAATGTTGCATTTTATTAATTTCCTCTTACATTTGTTCATGTAATTGAAGTAACACGAATATAAGTTAGTTCTTTATTTCTAATACGCATGTAACGTACACGACTAGCTAGCTTGATGTAACAGTATTATGTGGAACAATTTCGAAACGTAATAAAAGCCTAACAACAAGCAATTAAACATCATTTCCTTTTTTAAAATAAAAATATTTATTTATTTATTCTTTGTTCGAATAACCGTACGCATGAATATCGTTGTCAAAATATCCATAAATTCACCTGACAATTTCTAGCTAAGAGGGAAGGGTCCAGATTAAAGGCAAGCAAAAGGTTGAAAGAAGGGCTACTTACTAGCTAGAGGTCCCCTTACAGGAAAACATTCCCCGACGACCCTTTCAACTCTCCGAACCATATATAATAGTAAGAATAATGATAGGTTTATTATTTTTTTATATTTTAAATATTTTTTAAGTTTTTGTTACTTAATAGATTAGAAAGTAACCATTAATAAAATTATATTTATTTTTTATTTTTTTAATAATTAAAGATAATAAAAAAAATAAAATTTTTAAATACACTAAAGTAATAAAGTACGGTAAGAAGAACTTATTCGGACAAAAAACAACGGACTTGGATTAGCCACTTCAGCCGATCTCGTTTGGACGAGCAATAACTAGACAAGGCCACGAAGAGATATATAATATATCATCTGTACCAATTAGGTTGAAAATCTACGTACGTAGGTAGCTCGTTTCTATGTGCATGTTTGGACTCCCGTGTCCACCAAACCGTCACTTAGTTAATTTTATGGGTATTATATATAAGTGGTACACGATGATGATTGTTATTAAACTTATTGTTTGCTTGGCAATATACGACACCAGAAGGTCAAAATCCATCGAACCAACCCAATTCGGTGCATACATGAGTCATGACTAGCTAAGCATGGTGCAGGAGGAGTACTTCAAACTCCACTATATATTGGGCCATTGCTACTTTTTTTAATTTCTTGGCAATATGCAATTGTTTTATTAATATAAAAGACATTCCAATGGATGGATGTCAGTGAATTTAAGATACAAACATTATTAATATATATATATATATATATATATATATATATATATATATAATCATATTACACTACATGTCAATTGATATTCCAACTTTGTTGAGCATGAAATCACAATTTGTTTCAAAAATTCAAGATGACAAGAAGATATAAATTTTAATATTGAAATATTTTGGTAAATTGTAAAGTGTTCCAAATCTTCTATTTTAATATATGTTATTTGAAATATTTTATTATTTATATCCTCAGCAAATGGTGACACAATTAATGTTCGTATATACACATACCAAAGAAATCAAAGGAAGAGAGATGATAGGTGCGGAGGGCCAATTGTACGTTCTTGATCAGAATAATACGATATTAATTTGTGATATTCTTTCTAAGAAATTATTAATTATATCAAACAAAACAACCCAAAAGTCCTTAGCATTCTGCTCAGGCGATACAAAAATACAATGAATTCAAGCTTGGATCCGTGTTCTTAAATGCATGACCTCTTTCTGTGAACGAGGAAAAAAAATTAAATCCATCCGACACTCATATTGTTCTTCAGGTTGTTGGTGGGTACGTTATTAATGTTCTTGTTTTCTGGTTTTTTTTTTTTGAAGTTAGTCTACATATAAGACTGCATGTTAGGTCAAGCAATTATATTTTTAAAGAATTTAAAATTATAATAATATCATTTTCAAAGTGATATTTTTCTCATTTTACGACTCTCATTTGTCAATGAGATTAAACACGCAGTCTCCAACTCAAAACTGTAAATAAATTTTATTTTTTCACCCTCTCAATCAAACTTAATTTCCACGCCTATACAATATAGTCGAGTTGATCGAACAATGAACCATTCGATTTAATTAAGCAATTACAGATTATTATTCTTATCCAGCTACGTACCATGCACAACCTAGATTTATTTCTTATTTTTGTTTTTCTATTTTAACCTTTCATATTAGTATTCATAACTGCCTTTTTAAATGAGATTAAAAATTTCGCTTTTTGACCTCCGACAAAATAATTCTTCTAAATAACGAAAGGATTAAATATGTGACGTATTTAATTAAATAAGTTAGAGCATAGAGTTTGAATATGAATTAAAGATCTCATAGTCACTTGTCTAACAGATTTAATTCGGTATATTTAATAATTTTTATTTTGTATTAACAATATCTGGGAGAGAAATGACACTTTTGTCTTTTTATTTCTAAACTCTAGCTCCTTCTGTTGGGGTCAACTGAAAATAGTAATTTTGTTGAAAATAAAAATATTAATGACCGTAAATTTCCGAACTGGTTCCCGCCTGTTTATGGCATCCTATATGACTCTGTGGATCGAAACGGATCGTGATCTACGTACATTAATCAATGACCGGCCATAAAACCTCAACTCGTACAGTACTACAACGTTGTCTTTCTTTTCTTTTTCATTGTCCAAACATGCTTGCTTCCTCTGACCCTATTGATTGTTTTCCTCTTGTTTCAGCATGACTACATGCAATTGATGCAGATCATGAACTATACATGAACCAGGCCAGTACATTTCCAACAACATAGTTCTTCGTGAACATTACTGTTTTTGTCATTTTAACCTATTAAAAATAATGTTGTAATCATATATCTATTGACTAGTACTCTCAAAGTGTTGGAAAGAAAATCAAGATCAGTGAATTCCTACTTTTTCAAATAAAATGAGTAGCTGTTTGCTTCGAAATCTTTTCGACAGCAGTTGCAATCTTTTTGACCATCAATCTTGTTGGCCTTTTTGTTGGGCTGTTTCCCTTTAATTATGTCTCCTTTTTCTAAATCAAGGCTGATTTTCGGTTTGTTTTTCATCGCCACTATGTTTCACGGGATTCTTGGAAAGTACATGTTTTTAAAACAAACCGCAATCCACAGTAATATTTCACCAACTCGTTTTAATATCAATGGAAATTAGCAGAATAATGGAGCCTGCTACGTCTACAGAAGATCGGTGGAAATCTTCTACATCTCATGTATATAATACGTACCCCCTTCCCCTTACAATATTAGCTATGTTTGCAAAAGATACTAAACTCTAGTTCTGCATATCTGCAAATAATAATAATTAGGAACTCATCTATAGGCCGGGAAATTAGTCTCAGAAGAGACTTTTACCTGTATTGAAGATATCTTGATTTGATTTTTATAATTATCAAATCACTTTGATTTAATATTATCTTAATTTAATGTTTATAATGGTTTAGAGATTTACCTTATCTTATTTTAATGTAATTTTTTTTTTTTTAATAAATAGTGATATATACCTTGTATTTGGTAATAATTGAGAAAGTAAAGATGTATTCATTAAAGTCTCTCTCCCTGTTTCTCTCTTCTCCATCTTCATTTATATTAAATTTTATTTTCCATCAACATTAAACTACTGCCCGGTGTTCCCCTCCAATTGCGTTATATTTCAGGGGAAGCATGAACGACAAGTCTACGACTTTAAAGATCCATGCCTTCGGATGTTAAACGCTTAATACCAGGAGGTATTATTACACCTGAAGGCAGAAAGTCAAAACGATAATGGCAAAGGAAATTAACAAAATGATTACCATACATCCTGGAAAGTCAATACTCAGACCTCTAATTTCTTTGTCGTTAAGTCGGACTCTCAAGTACAATAATGCATACAGAGCTAATCCCACCTTTATTTGGACTTGATTCCTGCTTTTCCCGGCACTATGGTCCTCTCACTCTCTATTTTTATAATTCAAGCAAATAATGGTCGAGTCGGTAATCAAGCTCAAACGTGCATGCAAGCTGTGGTACACGTGGGAAACCATAAATTATGCAGCCCTGACCTTTTGGCTTTTAGCATCTTATAACTCTTTGGATTACAGCAAGTGGAACTAGAAAAGCTAAGGATTTCATTTTTTGGCATGCTGAATTCAGGCAAAAATAGGAGACATAGTTCAAATCAATGAGGACAATAAACCCCACATATTCCTTCCAAGGCCATTATCTCATGATCTTTCTCACCCTTTTGTTTTTATGTATATAATGTAGTAGAATATTGGTTGCCTTAGAGGAAATCTCGGATAAGAAAGAGGGAATTTGTAATGATGGTGATATGCAGATTGAAGAACAGATTGGGGGATGAAACGAGATCATAAATCGGTCAAAGCAAGCCCCTTCCCATTACGGGGAAACACTGAGCTGGTTCTGTACTTTGCAGGAGCTAAAAAGGTCGAAATAGAAAATTCATCAATGTAACGGACGCTTCCATATTGCAAACACCATTTCATGGAATTTAAGTTTCAGTTTTGAAAAAGTTTATTGCACTTAGCTTAGAGACAGGTAGCTGGCCATCACCTTTTCTTTTCATTAATTTCCAACTTCCCCCACTAGCAAGTTCAAGAAACAAAATCAAAACTTACATCACCTTCCTTTCCTCCAACCACCCAAAGCTATTTCTTCCTTTTCCTACTGCATGTAAAACTTCACATGTGAAAAATGCATATAAGTTTTTTAGGTATCAGACCAAGCAGCAAAAACAGGCAAATGAGCCATGGGGATTGCAGCAGGCCTCAACTGAGCCGATTCCCACCAAGAACTAACACCAGCAGCAGGGCTAATGAACTTTGAAGCCAAAGGAGGCTTCGCAAAGAGATTTGTGGAGCCTATTCTATCCGGGCTAGCCTCTCTTGAGCTGCTGCTCAAACTGGTCACCAGAGAGGATGGATTAGAAAAGTTGGTTCCATGTTTGCCGGAGTCATTAGCCATCACCTGGCCTGAGTTTACCGAATCAACGTCAATGAGATCTTGTAGGGCCACTGAGAAAGAAGCATTTCGATAATCGACAAAATTCAAAGATTTTTTGTTTTCAAGAGATTCGACACAGGAGTTGGGTGTTTGCTGGGGAGGCTGGCACAAAACCCTCCTCCAATCTGAGCCATTCCCATTGTTATTTTCAGGAATTTTGGTTCCGCCACCGTTCTGCATTGATGGATTGTACTCAATGGCTTCAGTTCCTGACTCTTTATCTTTGTTTCGCCGAGCCAGTTCCCCAGCAAGTAGAGTACTGCTGGCCATGATTCTTTCCACATCGTATCTGGTGATGTCAAAGTTAGTGACAGCATTTACCCCACGAAACTTGATGGCAGCAACGTCATAAGCTTCGGCTGCTTCCTCTTGGGTGCCTGAAATTTAGATTAGGAGGAAATTTCAGTAAGAACTTTGCTTAAAGATGCAACGCCTTTAATCATGCCATTTCTTTATCTTTTTCTCTGTGCGAGGAAACAGCCTTAAAAAAGTTCATTGCTACAGTTTCGAAGTAGAAACTCAGCCTTATCAAAAGCGTGCATCACTATTCAATAGTACTAGGAAAAAAAGGACGGGGGACGGAGGTTTCATCGAAATATATCAACAAACGCAACTAGAGTCAAATATGTCAACAAAACACTACGAAAAAATACAAACAATTAGAAGTAAAATTGAAATTGTTCATGAGGAATTTAAACAAAAAAGAAAATGCAATGACTTACTAAACGTCCCGAGATAAAGGTCCTTGTTCCCTGCAACCCTGCCAATCCGAGCTTGCCATCTACCATGCTGGTGATGCCTGCGTGAAACGACAAATAATAAGAACACAACAAATATCAGAGTATTAGCTGGAACGGATTTTTCTCTCCCACATAAAATCAAAACAATACCTCGTGACCCCACGGTACATTGAAGCCCCCCTGGAGAAACCACTGCTTTTCCTGTAAAAAGCAAAGGAAAAGCTTGAGTATGAACCTGAAAAGATAAGGCAGCAAAGGTGACAGAATGCAACAATTAACTCGGAATCTTGCCTCCTTAAGTGAGCAACATATTCCTGCCGGCTCATGTTCTTCATTTCTTCTAGTTCTACTTGATAGTTTTCTAACTGCAAAAAGACCAAGAGAATGGGATATCGGTAGCTTGAAGCAACAAAATAATGAGAGACATCCGGGTTTGAATCATACCAGGAAGTTAATATGTGTGGATGGTCCCCAGTACTTCAAGGCCGCTAGATCATAAGCTCTGGCCGCTCTCTCTTCCATATCATAACCCCCTGAAGTCCATTAGTTTAATTAAAACATTAGGAGGATTTCATTCAAAAACCCGTCCGTAACTACGTTTTGGGTGGGGGGAGGGGGGGTAGTCTAAGGTCTAATTAGCTTACCCAGATAAACTGAAACGAGCGTTATTCGATTGAAAAGGCGTTCGCCAGAGATGCATGAACATGGCAAATAAAAATTGTCACAAGTCAGGGAGTCAACACAAAATGCACAAGAATCGTGTAAAGAAAGGAATACTTCCGAACAACTACTGTGAATAGCTGTTGCTTTATTTCACTAACCTTGCCTTCCTTTCCTGGTTTGCCCTTCCTTCTTGCAACTGTTATCCCACAGATGGGCCTCATATCTACCTGTCCATCGGTGTCTGGTTGAGGTAAACTGATAACGGTTAAATGAACATTTACGAGGGGAAAAGTACTAGAAATTAGAAATCTAAGAAAGCAACTTCTCAGTTACCAAATACAATCTTAGAGGAGACCATGAAAGAAACTGAAGCGGGATAGGGAACGATAATAACAAACCTTGTAACACCTCTATATTGTGAAGTTCTCTGACCAAATGTGTCTATGGATTTCCTATGTACAGGCTGTTTTTGAGCAACTTTTCCTGGGCCTCTCTTCTTTGTTCCCATGGCACCACGTTCTGTTCCTGTAGGTGATATCTGCCTTGTAGCTGTAACGCAGCTAGACTGAGAGCCCGGGCTCATGGATAAACTTAGAGACTGTAAATCTCCACAACCAATTGCAATAAGAGACCCAGAAGCTCCACAATCATCAACCATGTTGCTATTCATCTGCTGCCCCAGGACATGTTGGGCAGAGTACTGCCCAGACACCCAGTTTTTGAGGCAAGGTATTCCATCCTCTGAGATTTGAGGGATTTGGGAACCACAATCGGCTAAATGGGTGTCCTTAGATTCTTCATCTAATTGTGGTTGGTAAATCCCAAGAAAGGGAAGCCCCGCATAGTGTGGGTGATTTTGAACTGGAATCTGTTGCTCTTGTTGCCTGTAGGGCTCTTGCAGAAGGTCCAGGTGATGGTCCCTTCTGTTTTCAGCCTCGACATTTTGATCATAATATATGCTGTCTAAGCTAAGAGCCATTGCTTCTCTTTCATGGCTTCCATACTCGGGGGCTCCCATACTTGCAGCGCCCAGAAAGTCCTCTAGTTTCGGAGAGGAACTATGCACCATCCCTTAACAAAAGAAGATGAGCAGAGTAAACTCTAGAGTTTAGCAAAACCTTTTTGTTTTGGAACCAAAGAATGGAGGTAAATGGCAAAATGCTGAAGCGTACCTTCTGGTTGTGATCTAGTGAGAGCTTCCATGATACAAAGAGACCCATCTGACTTGAGTGGCATCACAGACAAAGGGGAGTGAAAGCCGCCATTTTCTCCCACCACGTAGCAGATTGCAGAGCTATTGAGGTGAGAAGAAAGGTAGAAGCTAGTAGGAATGGCACTGGAAACATCAGCGGAAGAAGCCTGGCTTTGATGATGGTAATGATGTTGAGGGTGCTGAGGATCAGAAGTAACTTCCATTTTCATGTGGGGCGAGAGAGAGAAACCCAACCAGCTATTATTACTCCCGTTGTTATTATCATGCATGGACTTCATCTTCTTCTCCTCTCTCTCCCTCTGCTCTTTTTTGTTTACTCCCACAGGTTTTCTTGCTAGTGCTGCTGCAGGGCAACTCAATCATTGGGAATTATATAAACTAATCATAGCGAGATCTCGTTCCTCCCTTTTGAAAACTCGGTTTTTGTTCTATAGCTACAGAACTTGGCGAAGAGTCTTGAAACTTTTTATGCCCCAGCCAAACTCATTCCTTCTACGCGCTCCTCCCTCTGACAGGCTAAAGAGCAATATATTTTTTATTTTATTCTTTAAAATATATTATTAAAATTTATTTTTTTATTTTATATATTAATTTTTACAATATATCATATATCAGTTTATTTATTTTTTTCATATTATTTAAATATTCTATTTTTTATTCTATTGTATTCATTTTAAATATTTTTGAAAATATTTAGACATAAAGAGAAAATAGGAAATCACATGAAAATAAAAGAGAAAGTAATTAAAAATATTTACATTTGATGAATATGATCCTCTAAATGTAAAGGAATCACTGTAACAAAAATGTATAATATTTTTAAAATATAAAATCTAATAGAGTAGCATTTTAAGAACATTTCTTTATATTTTAAAATAAAATGTATTTTACAATTGCCATTAAGAGTAATCTTAAGAAAATGCTAGGAAACCTTTAATCTTACCATTCAATTTTATTGATAATGTATTTTAATTTATTTTTTATTTAATAGTTAAATAAGTGATTATTAATAAAATTATATATTTTTTATTTTTAATAATTAAATATATTAAAAAATCTTTTTTAAAAAATGATAAAAAAGAGAAATACTCATATTTGTGTTAAGGGTACGCTCAGTAGTAATTGATGCGGCCTGCTAGCACCATCCTTTTTTTTATTCACATTCATAAATCATTTATAATTATTTTATTATTAGTTATAGATGATTTAAAATAATTTTAAAATTTATCATTTAAACGAGCCTAAATAATAATGAACATGAGCAAATATGTCTCCCATAGTAATTAGGCTAATTTGTTAATTTTACCTTGAGTTTGTCCCTAGTTTATGTATTTATGTATTAAGACAAAAATTGCGGATCTAACAATTTGCATGCACGTCTAATTCCTATTATATATGGTCAATACTAACCAATATTTACCCTTTAATTCGGTATCAATTTCATAGAATTTATTTCAAAAATTTTCAAACTCTAGATATGAGAAAGACCATGTCTTTTGCTTTTCCAATGTTGATACTACGGCTTGAAAATGATTATGACAATAATTTATAGATAATTATTATATAATACTAGGTGGGAGCAACGTGCAAAGCACATTTGTTTAATTGTATGAAATGATTATTTGTAAAAAATAATATATATTTTATAAAAATTATTGATGTCACTTAATAATTTAAGGCATATTGGAAAAAATAAAAAAATTAGTTCAAAATATCATATAATCCAATACATGTTTATAACATCTATAATTTTAGTAAAGATGTATACGAAAAATTTAATAAAAGTTTAACACAAACGGTAATTCAAAATATGTGTCGCTTGATATTTGTATTATAATTCATCAATTTATGTCATCCTGTAGACGATCAATAGAGACAACATTGAAATTCTTATTTTGTTGTTGGTTGATTCGATCAGAGACAACATAAAGTTAAAACATAATCTTTTTATAAAATTTGTGGTATAATATTTTCTATATATAGTATATATATAAATCCTAAAATATATTTTGAAGTTGTTGGCCGAATTTACTCTTTCTTGATTAGCTTAATGATTACGGCCTTTGTTACGTGCTCACCATAGCAAGCCCACATGTGGAATATGACTTAACGGAAGCTACGTCCTACTACCATTGAGAAAAAAAATATTTTGACTAAACACACTTATATTATATATTATATGAGATTTTTAAATTTGGAATACTCAATAATCTGAATTAATGATACGTATAATATACATATATTATACTTAGAGATTCACGTATTATGCACATAATACACGTGTATATGTTAAGGAGAAAGAGAAAAATATAATAACTAATCTTTAACTACTTATTATTATATAAACTATTAAGTATTATAATTATTGTGATTAATAAATCATATAACAATATTGAATGCTATCTCTCTTAACATTTATGTTTTCATTTTATATGTCAAACCGTTAAAACAAACGGTGTTAACTTTAACGGAAAAACAAGAAAAACCGTTAAAACAAGATTTTCCGTTACATACACACTTTTTATATATAGAAGATATTTACACAATTATATTTCTACAATGTTGATATTATAACTTGAATATGATTATGTGATGTGAGTGGTGTGTAGTGTAAAATTATTCAAATATAATTATTCTTCATTGTTTATAACATGTAACGACCTTTTACTAAACAAATCTTAACTAAAAAATTCAACTGAAAAACGGATTTATAATTTACAACGATAATATTTGAATATAATGGGTTAGATTGCGGCAATAGAAAAAGAAGCTCTTGAAATTTAGACGAAAAAATTTACTTTTAATAACAAATTTTGCTTAAAATAAATAAGAAGAAAAAACAATCAAAACTTGAAAACAAAATCCATCATAAATTTAAGATATCATTAGCGACTTCTTTAGGGTTTGTTTGGATATAAAAAGTATCTCGACTTATCTCATTTAATTATTATAATTTTTCTAAATTTTTACACAAAATACAATAAACAATTCAATTTTTTTAAATCCTAAACCAAAAAATAATAATTAACAAAATATTCTAATAATATTTTATTTAACTTTCATCTCATTTCATTTTATTTAACTCGCTATCCAAACTTCCCTTTAAATGAATACTTTAAGAATGAGATGAGATGAAAATTTTGTAAATAGTAATAAGATAGTTTGACTTAAGTATTTATAAGGTTTTGAGAAATGTGAAAAAAAAATTTAATAACAAAATTATGAAATTAAAATATTGTTATAATATAATTTTTATTTTGAAATTTTAAAAAGTTGAATTATTTTTTATTTTTTGTTTAAAATTTTGAAAAAATTATAATAATTAGTTTGAAAATGTTATGATGCCGAGAGTTAAAGGTTTAACCAAATTAATATTCAACAGTCCATTAGCTTTTGGATCAATAGTCGGGTTTTAACTATTTATATCAAAGTAGGGACCACGTCACAAATTCAAGTCACAGAATGGGCGACCTATAGGGTAGATTAAAATGCTTTGATACTATGTATGGATATAGTGTTGTCATTGAATACTGTATAATAAGTGAAGCCACCAAAAGGGAAAGAGCTATAATCAATGTCGATGGAGTGGGCCGTCACAAACGTTAGATTCGAAAACATGGTGTAGGGGTGTCAAAATCTCAAATTATAACACGACATGTTAACATAATGGATTGATATGATATGACCCATTTTGAACCGTTAGTGAATATTATGAAATAGCTTAAGCGGACCCGACCCGACCAATTTCAACCCGTTTGTATAAATGGGTTGAATAGATCCGAAATTAACTTGTTTGGCTTGATTAAGTTTAATATAATTTTATATAAAATGTTAAAATCACAATATCTATAAAAATATATAAAACTAACTACAAATTCAAAATTACAATTCAAACAATAAAAATATTGAAATTAAAATCTCAACAACTTTACTTTTTGGTATAACGGTATAATTGTAATTTTAACTTTCTTAACGGATCAAAATAAGTTGATTTATTATCAACCCGTTAAACAATCGTATCATAATGGGTCAACCTATTTTGATATAAACCAGATAAAGACTAAACTCAAACCAACTAGTATAGTGTCGTGTTTGTGTTGGGTTAACGGGTCATGTCACATATTGCCACTCTTAATACGGTGGAATATTATGATGTTTTGGGCTAAAGATTTAATTAAATTAGTATCCAACATTCTTATAACTTGTGGATCAAAGATTGAGTTTTTAACATAAAAAGTTGTAATGATTGGTTTAAAATGTTTGTATTTAGAAATGATATTTGTAGGACTATAAAGGGATAGAACTAGAGCGGACTGATTGTCTTATTGGTCGGTCGCAGGATTAGGCTTTTTTGGATCAGACCAGATCGAGACCAACTGAATGTATATATATATTTTTAAATATTTTATATGTATAATATATTATTTTATATAATAATTGTATAAGTTAATTATATAATTTTCATCTAAGGGATCACCATTAACCATATATACAATAAAATTATTTAATATTTATTAATCCTATATAAAATATTAAAAAGATCACTTAATTTTATTAACCATATATATACAATAAAAAAAATGTTCATGAATTGTATTTGACCGAATCGACCAATTGGACCGATAACTAATAGTCTAATTTGGCAAAAATTATGAATTGAAATTTTTGACCTGTAAGCCCCCATACTAAACTGATCACAGTCCTAGATGTTTATAAAGAAAATAAGATAAGATAAATATATTTTTAAATATACCAAAATCTTATGTTTGCCTCATTTATTTAAACAACTATTTTTATTTTATCTAATCATCATAATCTTATTAAATTTTTATATAAAACAAAATAAGTAATTTAATATTTTTAAATCTTAAAATAAAATAATATTAAAAATAATATTTTAATAATATGTTAATTATTTATTTTTTTCTCGAATTTTCTTTTATCCTTTCAACTTAAAACAAACGAGATTAACAGTTGAGTCTAGTGGATGGGCGATGGCCAATAGGGTGAGAGGGAGGTAGGGTCAGATTACGTAAAACCTGTCTGCTTAAATGTTTTAACAGGCCATAGATAGATTTGACGAGCCGGACATCTGCCCCCATCAAATCACTTCATGCAGTACGTACAGTCTTCTGTGCCACGCTGCCACCCAAAAAGATCCAATTTTAAATTCTACTGTTTATTAATTTTCGCTTTCAACTTTAAATACTGTTTGCCTATCGAGAAATAAAAAATATATATATATATATAAAAAAAAAAACTCTTTAAAATAATGATACAATTAGGTTCCCGCGGCCCACTACGACTTTAAATGGGTCACAGCCCATAACTAACGTCCACTTGGTAAACAAAGGTGAGCTCTGTGGGTCCGGTCCTCTGACCTCTGCGGACGTTGTCCTTTAATTTTCTGACAGTGGGCTGTGAGTGTCAAACAAAAGAAAAGCTTAAGATTAGGAAGAAGAAAGAAGGGAAAAAAAAAAAAAAAAAAACAGAGAATAGAAGAATCAATGTAGTAGATTAGTAGTTAGATCAAACGGGTACAATATGATACGAAATATCCGACAGATATTGAAATTCTTTTTTTTCTTAATTCTAAGAAAAGTTTTCTGGGACTTGTAGAAAAGTAAAAGAGTATCCCTCCAAACAAGATATTTTTTTGGAAATAGTTCGTTAATGTTTCGCTACGTCCTGGACCACTAGCTGCTGGTTCGAAAATTCCGGGAAATGACCCCCTTAATACCCACCTTCTCTCCTCTTTTGTTTTGGTTTTTGCTCTTTCCAAATCAGTGCAATTATTTCCACAGGCGTTTGTTAGTGATCTCCACGATTCCAATAATCCATGATATGCATCTCCACTTTTTGCAAACAAGAGATCAATCACAAGAGATTCATTCGTCACCCCACCCAATGGCACATTAATTACAAATTGATCCATAATTAGGATTCTTAACAATGAATTTCGCACACCAAGTATTGGGCTCAGCTAGCTGCAACACATATAAGGTGGGGACTTGAGATTGTGGGTCATCTCCGATACTTAATTTAATACTCTTTTTATTTAGAGAGTACTTTAGTAAAACAAGAGAGTATGAAAACTAACTCTGACTCGATATTTTTTACCTTTCTACTGCTAGCCAAGGTGGTCATATATATCTCGCATAAGAGGTGCCTATATTTTGTACGGGATGGGGTGTTGCCTTCTCGAATTACATCCTTGCGGAAGGTTGATGGGGGCGACCACTCCCCATGTATTCTTGTTAGGGTTAGGGGGTCGTATCGTGCACCCAATCGACGGTAAGGCACCTCATTGTGATCCCTACTCGTGCGTGTGTCAGTCCTTTGACGGTGTGGTCCTATCACTACGTGCATGTGCAAGACGATGGCGCCCTATCATTCTATATTTGCTTCCCTATCTCCCGAGCCCCAGGCCTCTTACCCTTTACGCAACCCGTGGATCAGGTGTACTTTAAACATTGAGGGCCCCTCAGTATAAACTCGGCTTGGCATGAGAAGGATACAAGTATCCCTCTCAATTAGGCCCAATAGGGAATGTAACATCCCTTCCAACGATGATCCCAACTAGCAACAATGAAGTTGTTATGGATTAATGTTGTAGATGTGAACTGTATTCCCTATGTAATACTTGCTATATATTGCAATATATAGTTCTTGATGTTCTTGTTGGGATAAGATTAACTAGCTCCAGCCCATCGCTAAAAATAAGGGAATGGATAAAGTTATGTATTTAGCCATGAGGGACAAAGTAAAAAAGAGATAAGATAATTAGACTCAAACTCATAAAATGAAGGACACTCATACTCTTAAAAGAAAAGAGACTCATAAGGCAAGTTGAATCACTCCAAAAAAATAGATCTCTATATAATGAGGAAATCCCTACAAATATCATAGCCTCTCTACAGAAGCTCCCTAGGTATAGACTTCACCGCACACAATGATTCCAAAGGCTCTCCACAAAAGCTCCCTATATACAAACTTCACTACACACAATGATTCCAAATACTCTTCTCTCAAGGGAGGCATTATCTTCAATTTTCTGAAATTTTAAATTATTCAATTGTATTGTAAGATATGTGAGGTCATGAGAGATTATAAAATCGTCCGTTATAGTGGATTTCTTCCTTAAAGAACCTGTGGACGTTGGCATTATGCCGAACTAGATAAATGATCCATGTGTTTTTCTTTATTTATTTTATTTGCTTATTTATTATTTATTTCATGGATGAACATGAATAACACTATATGGAAGCCCGAATCATCAACATGGGCTGAGAATCATTCTTTCATTCCTTCCGGTCTATTGTGCAAATTTATGGCATTAAGAGTTCTTATTATACCTATTCATTCTATAATAGTTTGTACACGGTGAAAAATTATAGATTATTGAAATTTATGCACTTTCAATGAATTATTGGTTGCTATCTGATCTATAAGTGATCAATCTCACCCATTTACTATTCCTCTATGTTTAATTTAAATAAGCATGCTGAGGGGAAAATAATATAGAATATATACGTGTGTGAATGGGCATCATTATTAGTGAGCTTATTAGCCAAGACATTGAATTTATATCCCAAGATGGAAACAACTACCAAAAAAAATGAAAATTTATGAAGATAATATACTTATTTTAATAAAATATAATTATTCTAAAAATAAATAACTGAAAACAAATAAACAGTTTTTTTATAAAGTCATGCTACATTTATCGAGAATATAGTGGATGTAGCACGAGACTCGTCCCGACAATAACAAATTTTATTTAATTTTTTAATTTTTTTCATTCATATTTTTATATTCTTAAATATTTTTTTAAAAAAAATTTTAACATCACTAAAAAAATATTTCCTTAATCACTAAGTTAAAAAAAAAGGAAAAAAAAAATAATGGAAACCCAATGGGACCTATTTATCGGTGAGTGTTGCTTTTTTTCTTTCTTGCAATATAATCCTCCTGGTGCGTGAAGGACTTGCTCCAGTCAAAGGAATATAGGCCCACTTACGTGCGTTTTTCGTTGGAGATTCTATTGACACCACCCAATTAGAAGGGGAAAAAATGCATGCAAAACTTGACGTGGAATTTTCTGGAGCCAGAGTACGAATATTATTACAATATCATATGTGAATGCTCATGTGGTCCACGTGGAGTTTCCTTAGCATTATTATATACAATTCACGCCAAGCAACTGAATATTAGTGACCAGCTTTGTCAAAATTAAAGCAATAATGACATATTGCATGTTATTTAATTGACACTCGGCCACTTACATTTGAGTACCATATCGATCTTAGGACACATTAACTTGATTGATCTTTAAAATCATAACTTTCCATTGAATGATTTTACTGATATTGATTAGATAGTCTTTTCTCTAGTGATCTTATTTGAGAGCCTAATCAATTCTTATTACTGTTAAAAAAACATTAATTTAATTAGATTTTCAACCTTTAGAATTGTATCAATATTCCATCATATATAGTATTATATATATGATGGAATTTTTTATTTTTTATTTCGTAATTAATGTAGTATTTTTTAATGATGTTATGAAATTTTTTAAAAAAAATATTAAAAAATACATGTAAAAAATAATAATAATAATGAAATTGTCCAAACGGAAGCCCCTAACGGGAGCTCCTAGCGGTGGATCAAGTAGCACCACTCACTTCCAAATACAAAGTCCATGGCATATATATCCCATTAATATTGACACTAACCTTATACTGTTAGTTGCCCATTCATGATTTGAGGCTTATTGTTATAGACTGACCATTAATCCAAAAATTATAAGAATATTGTTAAATGGTGATAGTTAGGTTAATCAACGATTTAGATTGTATTCGAAAAATGTATAAATAAATTAAGTATACAAAATTGCATTGCCACATATACCACACGCTCTTTCAAGCGAGTTGGAATATTCATTTTTTTCGGTGCTTTCTTTAACTAATATAAAACGATACATGACGAACAGAAACTCCATTAGCTTTATCATATAGCAAGAAAATATATATAGTCAACAACTGCTTCCAGACAAAAAGCACCGTAGTGGGTCTGTGATATACTTGAAATATTCCAGGAATGAGGAGTAGAGGGACCCCCGTGTGGAAAATCTATTTCATTTTCTATTCTCAAACAGTAGTGTTCAATATTAATTTTATACATTTTTCAGCGAACGTAAGCATATTTCAGTTAATGCTGTACGTTTCCTGATCTTCACATGTTTTTGAAAGAAATTGTTTTATTATTATTGGTGCAATTTTCATATAATGGCATCATGGTGTACGTAGTTAATTCGAATCCCACATGAAGGATTTTTTTTCTTCTTCTTTCCAAGGTCATGTTTAATTTTCCCAGTTTGTGAGCCAAGTATTGATCTATTTTTATTGTTTCAAAATGATTCACTTGCTTCTCTTTTTAACTTTGGGATCTTCACAACCAAAATATAAATGATTTTCACAGAGGTTTTCATCTCTTTTATTGTCTTTTCTTTTTCCCAACTCGATCTGAAGCGTTGAAAGGAAAAAAGGGTAGCTAGCTAGTAAAGTAAACGTTATCCATATGCTATACGTTGTTTATAGGTGGGCACTATATATATTTGCATATCGTATAGGCTGTTGTCCATACATATAATATATATATAAATATATATATTTATATATATATGTACCACTTCCATCACGATCAATGGAAATATACCTTAGTTACTATTCTCTATTTCCTGATTGCGCGTTTCCTGGTCAAATTCTAGTACCTTTTGAGCTACTGCTTTCTCTTTTTATCTGTACTTAATTGGCAGGGAGTGCTGATATTATTATTGCAAGGGTTTTCTGGGAATTGTCATGCTAATTAGATCTCTTGGAATCCTTTTTGAGTGGGAATATATATATACACACACATATATATAATGCTGCATGCAGATGTGCATGGAAGTAATATCTTCATGGCGACAGAATTTCAAATGGGAATGATGGTGTTTTGAACCATGAAAGGACGAATGAGTTTCGGAGGCAAAAAGAAGTTCTGGAGATCATCGAGGTGCATGGGAGAACTTATTACCCTGGATCTGTTTTTCATTTCTTTTTGGTTAGATAGCAATGATGAGTGAATCCACCAGCACTAGCGCAGTACGTACTGAGACCACTAAGATTTTTTTATTTTTTATTTTTTCGGATTATTATCATGGCTTTAGCTAGGAAAGAGCTTCGAGCTGCCTCTCACAGTTCACTTTTCATCCTTGTTCCTTTTATTTTCACCAGCCTGCCTTTTTAAGTAGAACCTAAATGCATGGGGTTGGTACGTGGTGCTTCCTTCCTTTTACTTTGTCTCCTTCTTTCGATCCCTCCCAGGTCTGATTACCACAGCCTTTTGGCCGTCACCAAATGGCCAAGCATCATATCAAAGTATAATATTTTATATTTGTTTCACAATCTTGAATGGTATTTGTATACCTTTTTACAAATCAATTTTTTAATATGATAATGCTATTTCTTAAAAAAAATAATTTTTATTTTTTCAGTCGATTTGAATTTTCAGTTTTATATAACCGTTTACAATTTGAACAAAGTTATCAAACGAGCTGTAAAAAAACCCGACTATTTACCATTACTCCACCCATTAATTAATCAAAGTGAGAAAGGGATGGTTTGCATTATTGCTTTCATTATTCTGAAAAAGTATTCATCTCTTAATTAATTGTACTACTAATCATGGTCAATTTATTTTTCTGACACTATATAAAGACAACACTAATGATGATGATGATACAAATTATAACACTAATTGAGTACAAAGAGAGTTGTTCACATAACTTGTAGCATCATGAGCCTCACTTTATGTATATGCGCTCCTAACCACTAAGGTGATAATTCAATTGGTATGAGCTAATATTTCATGGTTACGAGGTCAGGAGTTCAAATTAGGACGTAAATTGAAACTATTTGTAACAGTAAAGCCTGACCTTTAAACTATGAGATAGGTTTTGGACCATCTGTATATTTTGAGAGTGCGGTGGTGATGGACTCGTTCTTGGAATAGTAGCCATGGCTCAAATCGGATATTCCGCAGCCGGGAGAAGCTCCTAGGGTCATGCCCAATGATGATTATTATGCTAGTCACCCCCACGTTCCATTTTTTGTGAAGAAAAAAATATATATGTGCTCCCCAACATTAATGCACTTCCTAACCTCTCAATCTACCCTTCCAAATCGTTTGGTTACACAGTTCAGATGAGATAAGATGAGATGTTTTATTGAAAGTTAAATAAAATATTATTATAATCTAATTTTTTAATATTAGTTTTGTTTCGAAATTTGAAAAAGTTAAATTGTTTTATAAAGAGATTTAAAAAAGTTGTAATGGTGAGATAAGATGAGATCATTTAAATTTGAGTAAACAAGCCTAGAGTTGTCATATTTTGTCGGAGTATTCAAATTTGTAGTTTGAGAGATCTAGAAGTTGCCTATCAATCAAAATGGTTATTGGGGGGTTACTGGCTTCCTGCTCGTGGTATCTGACTTGTTTTCTTTTTGAAAATATATATTTATAAATTTGTGGGGATGACATATTTTCAAACTAAATTTAATTTATTCAAACTTCTTGGTATGGGACGACATAAGATTTAAGAGAGCTCTCCAAAGTGAGGCCCAGCCCACAGGAGGAGGAGGAGGAGGAGGAGGAGGGCATGTACAGAGAAATTAATGAGAATCACGTGAGAACACAAAAATCCAAACAAAATCTAGAGAAAGATCCCGGAAATAAAGCCCTTAATGAGTTGCCAGGTCAGTACTCAGCAGAAGGAAAAAAAATGGTTAGGAATGAGGATATCACACTGGATGATGGCTACCCAACCGAGAAAGACAACTAGATCCAGATCAGATGTGAGTCTGTCCCGCTCTTTAGTTTTCAAACCCTAGAACTTGCCTTGCAATTCTTATCAGTGATCAAAGTTAGTCCCAAACTGGATTATCTATATCTCCACTAAAAATTAAGATGACTTTATCATGCCTAAGCCAAATGCAATCTTATTTTATTTCATATTAAATATTTATCCAAATGTCAGTACTCTTTAATAGAATTAGTTTCATTCCAACACGTACACCACCCAATTTTGTTCTTTTCGTTCCCAAAAGAATGAAGGACATTAAAGCATGCAGTTGTAAGAATTCAAAGCCTCACTTTTTCCAGCTTTGAAAGCGTTAAGTGGGCTCCTCGCTCGAACAATAATTCATGCTCTTTGTCGCCATGCATTCTCTTTGAGACCTAGGCTTTACTATGTTCATCGATCTGAACTTTATCTTTCCAGCTTTTTGCTTGTTAATGGAAGAAGACTACGATATATATATATATATATATAAAAGTAATGTTATACACTATACTCTTATTATATTTTCATCCAATTAAGTAAGATATAGCTCATTTATTATCATTAGAAGATAAAAAAATATAATAAATGATTATTCAATAGTGATAAATATGCATACTTAATAGGGTGAAAGTGAGATTGTAGTATAATATATAGAATTTTTCTCTATATATATATGGATAGGATGTTTCCTTTTAAAGTGTTTGTGGATTTTTTTGGAGCAAACATATTCGATCGATCGGCTTTACTAAGATCATCAAAGCGATCCCCACGCCCTTTTTAAAGTGTTTTCTTTTCACATTAATGGGCTATAGGGCATCTCTTTTACAAGAAGGGTAACAATACCGATCGACTTTTCCCCAAGGCCGATAAATATTTGAATTCTTGAACCAATCGTAACACCTCTGTCTCACTGCCTCATTAATGCGGTTAAACAATCACAAGCATGAATTTATAAAAATCTCGTCTTTTTTGAAAAATCTCGTCCCAATTTGAGAGATTTATTACTGTTTATTAAACAAAACCTTATTTTTATAATATTATCATCAAAACTTGAATTAAAAAAATATTTTTTTAAACTTTTAATTTTAATCTCAATTTAACTCTTTTCATATGTAAAAATAAATCAATTCTCAATATCCGGTCGGATAAAAAATCCACCAATTTTTTTACGTGTCTACTGTCAAAGGATTTGATCTCGGATTTCGGACCTCCTAAATATCAACTTTAATGTAGTTATTAGTAGATGGTCGCCATGATCCAACATGTAAAGATGGTCAACCATGACTTTTTATCGGCTTTGCCCAGAATTGATTAGGAAAACACCTGCACAAACTTGCAGTAACTTGTGGTTCTTGGCGCAGAGTCTGGCCCGCTGGACAACCTCAGCTATATACATATAGGAGGCCTATCGATTTCTGTTACGACGGCTCTGGGTAGCCTTTAGAGAAGACTGCCTAGTCTATTAAACCGGATCTCCATTTACTGTCTGTCACCTGTGCTATAACACAGTTGGAGATATGTTCAATCACTAGGCATTTTTACATCATCCTGGTTTGTTAGAACCTGTGTTTGGCTGCGTTACAACTTCCTTCCTAGTTAGGAAGAAGAACTTAACCCCCAGCCAGTTTTTTTTTTTCTGGCTATATGGCAATTTGCATTTAACTCCAATGGCTTATATATATTTTTAGAAATAATATTCTTAGTTATAGAATATATAAAAATCATGTATTTTTCTTTTAAAAAAATGAATAAATATAAAATTTATATTAAAAAAAACAAAATTTAGTAGTAGATTCTACTTTTTTTTAAAATGAATATACTGGATTTATACAACCCATAATCACATCTAACATGATCTATTTTACACGTGAGATATGCCTGCGCCATTGTCCCGCGGGGAGTGGAAAACTGATACCAATAGACTTCCAAAACGTTTAAACGTTCCTACTCTCATTTCACTCCATGCTTTCATTTTCAATTTCTTTTCCTCCACTGGTAAATTTGAATTTTGCTGGGAGAGAGACTTACCAAATCGCAGCTATCCAATGGTTTACACAATGTTATTGGTTGGTCGGAGTCCACACAGGAAGCCACGTATATGATTCACCCATCGTTAAACATGAGCTTTTATGTAACAAACCCAGCTAATTTGGACTCAGCCGAGGCCCATTCATGCAAGCTTCAGATGACTGTATAAGCCCAGCCAAACTATTATTGCATGGCAGAACTTTAGACGTATTTCTTTGTTGGTAACCGAAGGCCTGGTTTGTTGTAGGCTTGGCCCAGATTGATTTAAAGCCGATTAATTCAGTCATTTGCTAAACAAAAATTCTATGTTAAGTCACTTTTATATACTATTTGACGCATTCCATTGATGTGATTAGTTATATAATAATCCAACTAATCATATTAGTGAAGTGTACAAAAAATACGTAAAAGTAACTGTATGTTATATTACTCCTTACTAAACTGCTATACGTTCCTTTAGAATAATAGCAATGAACTAGTCATTGTAAAGTCTAAAATTAGGATAAAAGCTATTCTTTTCCTAAACCTAATTATCCAACATAATAATTTTATAGTAAAAGAATGTTTTGGAAATGGTAGTTGGCCAAATTTGGAGAAAGTTTTAAATTGCTGAAGTTCAAAACTCAAGTTATGAAGTTTTGACTAGTCCCCCCCTCATTGCACATTTTCAATATTTCTGTCTTCATATCGACTGGCATGCTATTGGTCCATAGGGCTGTAATCGAGCCAGTTTTTGGCTTGCCGAGCTTGGCTTTATTCAAAATACTCGAGTTTGAGATTTTTTATTATTATTTGTTCGAACTCAACTCGATAAGTTAAACTCTCAACTCGAGCTCGTCCCACAAATGAGTTCGAGTTGAGTCGAGCTCGAGCTCAAGTTCGAGCTTGAATTATTATTTTTTAAATAAAATTTAATAATTAATAAATTAAATAAATAAATAAAAAGAACTAAAATTGAATTTATACAATTAACAAATAGAACCTCTATTAAATTATAAAATTTTAAAAAATTTATAAATAATCAATATCTAACTAGTTAATATTTATCCAAAATAACAATATATTATATGCCTACTATATTACATATTATTAATACATACACTTAATATGATAGCATATATCTATTTCATATATGGTTCCACATACTAGTATATGAAATTATTAAATTTTATCGACTAATTATTATACAAATTATAAAATATACCTATGAAATATATTCACTATATAGACATAAGTAATTAGAATACATATTATATATTTAATTATAAAAGTGGTATGCTTATATTATTAGCTAATACATATATACATGCATAGATGTATGTATATATTTATCAATATATGAATGAATTTTAATCGAGTCGAGCTAACGAATCAACTCGAGCATAAACGAGCGCCTAATCGACTTAGTCGAGTCGAGTCGAGTTTTGTCAAGTATGTGTCATTTACAAATCGAGCAGATATTTATTTTCACGAACGAGCTTTTTTTTCACAAGTCGAGTTCGATTTGAGTTTAACCGAGCAAATACCGAGCGGACTATCGAACAGACTGGTTCATTTACAACCCTACTATTGGAGATAGACAATGGGACGTTACAATTTCGAGTCCACTGTTACAGTCATTTCTTTTTTATGTCTTCTCCATATTAATATATCTCTAGTCAATAATTTTATAGAAGGAAGTACCGAACTCAATCGCTTGTAAGTCGTTGCCATTCCTCTTCAGTTTTCTGTTGAGGTCAGTCATACATCTTGATTCTTGCCAAGCAAGTCTTGCAACCTTTACCCCATCCCCTCTTTCATGGTTTCTTTTGTTAATTAGCATTCTACTCCGTGATAAATCCAACCACTAACACATTTCCAACTAATGTCTTTTGTTAATGCTTCCATTCTCTGTAAGGAATGCTCTGTTCATCTCTGTTCTTACAGCCCATTCACCCTTTTGAGCTTTCTTAAATTCACGACAGTAACGTCCTTTTCCCCAAAATAGAAACCGACTTAAACCAACTCTTGAACAAGATAATCAAAACCTTCACCTCCATTAACCATACATGTCGGGTACAACCAACCAAAAACCTCTCTCTCATAGCTACTCCCATTCCCATCACCAGCAATTCTGGATAACAAAAACCACCACATGACCCATTTCTACCAATCCTCAAAACTTTGCGTTCCTTGAGAGGGGCATAATCACAGACCTGTAGCTAGGACCATAACTTGAGTTTTCTCCAATGTTATTATTGTTATGCCCTCAACATCCTGCAACCCATGGAGTGTAATCCCATCCCCTTTTAATTTTAACAATGCCATGCATATACAAAATGCAGGCAATCAAGATTTTATATGCAGTACCTAAACATGTTCAAAAGCCAACAAAACCTTTGTGCAAGAAGTGAGGATGTATGACAAGCAATGCTTGGTACCATTTTGTCTCCACTTTTCTATCATGAGGGTACTAGTGCACTAACAGAACCAAAAAATTGATGAGAAGAGCATGGAATGAAGCTGAATTTTGAAAACAATTATGTTACAGACTCAATCCTGTACCAACAAATCATACATATGACACGGCAAGAAGCATGTCAAATAAAACAATGATGGCGATCTACTTTCTACAAAGAACAATTATGAGAACCACCTAGCCCCACCAGCAAACAAGTTTATAGAACATTCAATTAGAATTACCTACAGCTAGACACGGTAAGGCTCGGATGACCCTTCCTTGACTCCTTCGGTTTCTTTGGTAAAAGTAGTACCATTCTTCCCTTCAAACATGAAGAATGCATCCAACTTCGCCCCTTCAATCCAAGGTGGTTTCATATCAACTTGCATGTGTTCATTGCCACAAAGAGCCTGATTCAGCTTCTAATTCTCTTTGTCCAACAATCCCACTGTACCCACCAGCAGCCATACCCATAACTCCAACCCCACCACTCAAGTATGCAGTATAAACAGAAGCCCTGCTCTGAGGCAACGGTAATGCCCCGGCACCAATCACAGTGGTGCCATACCAAGGACTTCTTGGAGCAAGTGGAGAAATACCAGAACCAATGCTACCAGATCCTCCAATAGGGTACCAACCACCATAAATGCTTGCTCCATAGGGAGAGCCTCCACCACCACCAAACCCAGGAAAAGGTGCATAACTTGGGAGAACCCAATATCCAGGTCTATAAGGAGAATAACTGCAAGAAGGCCCTATTCCACCCTCCATTCTTGTGTTAAAACCACTGTCACTACCATTATTTACCTCTTTTGGGACAGCCCTCTTAACCTCCACAAGCCTACCATTTAGCTCATGGAAGCTATTCTTCATAACATTCACCACGGACTCCGCTGAATCAAATGTGATAAAGCCAAAACCCCTAGGCCGATGGGTTGTGCTGTCATGCATCACCACTACATCTGTTACACTACCAAACTTCCCAAAGTAGTTCTTAAACTCTTCCTCGGTTAGACTAGCTGATAAACCTCCTACGAAAATCTTTTTAGTCCTAAATTGATTGTCGCCATTGTCAATACTACTACCCTTACTTGATCCTCCATTCTGCTGTTGGTTTTGATGTTGCTGTTGTTCACTCCTGGGTATTGCTTTTTTGACTTCTACCTAAAAGATCATGAAAAATTAATAGGAATTTAAAAAACAAGAAAGTTGATATATACAGTAAAGTTCATTCTGGTTGGCTTCTGGAAAAATGTACTGCAAGAAAATACAGAGTTGTTTCGTTAAAAGTTACACAATTGAGATGAGATGAGATGTTTTATTGAAAGTTAAATAAAATATTGTTATAATATAATTTTTTTAATATTAGTTTTGTTTTGAAATTTGAAAAAGTTGAATTGTTTATTATATTTTGTGTATAAATTTGAAAAATTTATAATGATTATATGTAATGAGATGAGACGAGACAGATTGTTTTTGTGTAACCAAACCAGTCATACTATTACTATCCTCATAGTTATGGCCATGTTTAGTTAAACGAGTTTTTCAGATTTATAAAAATTCGAATTCAATCCAAATATTTTTCAATCTCATAAAAAATTTCTATTTTATCATTTCACCCACTCATTTGCTTAGATTTCAATGGAAAAGTAAAACTTAAAAGGCACAAAAATCAAAACAAAAACTATACTAAGAAAATTGTATTCAAATAACTTTTCAACTCTTATCTGTCAACTTCCATAAACACTGATACAAAATATATTTCAGGAAAATAATTATTCAAATTTTCCTATCTACATTCACAAAACCGAACAGAAAGAAAATCTTAAAGAAATTCTCAAAAGTTCGCAACTTCGCATTCTCAAAATTTCTCTTCGCCAAACATACCCACCCCTAATTAAATTTTTCACCTTTTTCCAAGATAGCGGCTGAACTCAAAAGACAGGACTTCTCAAAATAGAAACTTGGATTTGTGGTCGTATTTCAAAACAGTAAGGGTGGTATAATTTTTTAATGTTGACGGTGAACTTAGCAATTTTCTCAGCAACCAAACAGAATATAAAAATTAAAATGTTCAAATTCCTCTATAAATAGAAAGAAAAAATACAAAATACAAATGAACTCACCGTTTTTCCCAGAATAACATGCGAGTCTTGAAGGGCTTTATGAGCAGCAGATGAGTCGGAGAACCAGACGAATCCAAACCCTCTAGAATTCTTGGTGATCCGGTCTTTCGCAATGGAGGAGCCCAATACTGTACCGTATTTGTCGAAATGTTTCCTCAAAATGACTTCACTGGTCACCCGAGAAATTCCTCCGACGAAGAGCTTGGCTTCATCAGAGTCCATTTCAAGCTCCCAAGACACGACAAAAAAATCGAAAACCCTAAAACCCTAGGAAACAGAAGTCTAGCGAGAGAGCTACTCCCTGACAAAATACCGAAAAGTCAACACAGCAAAGAGAAAAAAGAAAACATACAGTTGAGTGGAATCCGAATTCAGAAGTCTAACTAACATGGGCTGGTCTGATTGAGTTGTAGTAGGACTAGGACTTGTTTGATTCAGTTTGACGGTCTGGTCCCATTTAACTGTCCGATCTAACTGGATAAGAACTAAACAGTGGGTTTCTTCAAAGCCCATCATAACAAGATGGAAAAATATTGATATTTACTAGGATGGAAGGCTAGTATTTTATAATTAGTTTACAATTATTTATAATTTTACTTCAAATAAATTCTATTCATATAAAATTGAAATTCTTTTTTAACAAAATAATCAATTATATTAGTTGATTTAAAATAAATCATAAAATAATCATAAATGTATTAGTTAACGTAAAAAATGACAATATATCATAAGGAATGAGGATTCATCCCCATTGAGATTGTATTAGATTTGGATCGATGTTACGTGGGTCCCTGACAGTTGTCTACTACGACTGTATAATATTGGTACGTATAAAGATGGTAGTAAACAATAAATAAATATAGGTAAAGTAAAGAGAGATATAAACACTTGAATTTACGTGAATCAGCACTAGGCTTACGTCCATGAGAGTTCGAAGAGGGAAAAATTTACTGTAATATATTTATTTTATAATCTCTCATTCTTACTGTACAATATATTTTTCAGAAATGGTGAAAGAGGGAGAAAGAAAATAAAAATATTGCATACATATAAATATATGTTATATAAGAAATGATATTTACAGTCGTAGTTGTGCAAATCGCGCAGTCTTTTTGAAAAAAATGAATTAATACGAGATTTACATTAAAAAAAAACTAACTTTTTAATCGTGAACCCCACTCTTTTTTAAAGCGATTACGCGACATTTGCACATTCCACTCATATTATATGTAATAATCTGTGCTGAGGGATTCAATCCCAAGATCTCCTCACATGCTGGGTTGCAGCTCAATGATTTAAAAAATGTCTCATAAGACTGGTCTTATGCGTGCGAATATTCGAGAATCACGCACAAACTATATATATTATTTCAAGGGTATGTGAACATAGGAATCCCCGTTAATCATTTAACTAATCAGTCTTTTCCCACTTTTAGATCTTAGCATGTGACATCCGTTTTCAATAAGTCAAGTTGTTGGAGGAGAGAAGGCCTTAAACAAATTAATATGTTCAATAATGTAATAATTAACAATTCACGTAGAATCATCATGTGCATGGTAGCTAGCTAGTAACCTAACTACTAAGTACTAGTTGTTAGGAATTGGATTAAATTCCTTTATTTTCAGTACTGTCTTAAAACGTGCTCCCGATCGAACCATAAATCAAACCGAAAGTGCTCACATTATAAATTAGTTTATTAAACCAAAGCAAGATCATGATGATCATGTGAGATCGAAGCATATTTTGCCATTCTGGGTGTTAATTAATTTAGAATATCCTTCAAATTCCCAACAGGCTATATATATATATATATATAGATGTTTACATATATCGTAGGCATTTCTTTGTCTTAATTTATTATATTTGGTGCATGTTCTCGTTGTGAAAAACATCACATATAATACTCAAAGCAGCTCTAATTTTCCGACGTAAGTTACAAATTAAGCATTTGTTTTTTGGTGGGGTTCTGAGCCGTCACTACGGCAGAAAGGCGAATGCTGGTGGATGCCATGAGTGGAGCCCCAAGTTCCAACTCACTAACTTTAGTTATACTCCTCTTAGTTTAGCAATAAACAAATCTGATTTTCTTCAATAAATTAGATGGTCCGTGGCAAAGTAGTCTGCATGCATCATCTGTTGGACTTTGATCCGAGGGTTAGCTAGCTGTATCCTCTCATGACTGCCTACAGGCTAGGAATTCAACTTCGTTGGTCTTGAAAGTAATTCCATTGAAGTTTGAGCAATCCTATTTATCGTCGTTCTAATACTTGTGGACCAATCAATATTTGTCACTAAAGAATATTGAGAAAATGATGAGAAACAGAAACTTTCTTGCCCAATATTTCACTACTTTAATTATTTTGTGTTTACACTTTATACCCATAAGAAAGAAAGAAAAAAAAAAAAAACCATTAAAAAAACACTACTTTTGTGTTTACATGTTGTGGCTCCCCACTTCGGCTTTGGCCTCATTTCTGCTGCTATATCATGCATGCAGCCGAATGTAATGAGTGCACCATAATATATTTTTCGGAACTGATACATTTATATTTATATCGTTCCTAATCCTGATGCGATCCATTAAAGATACGAATGGTGAGGAGAAGCGCCTTTACATGCCTAACGAAAGAATCAGCTGTCTTATTTCTCGCCATAAAAACAAGCTTTTCTTTTTTAAGTAGAGACTTATGTCACACAAATTTCAACGAAATTGAGACAATTGAAAATAGTTTATGCAAGATAAAGATGTCCCAATATTTTTCATTTTAGAGTATCTGTTTTGAACCTTAAGTTCGAAGTTAAAAATTGAAATTTCCAACATATTCATGTGAATTCAAAAATTTATCTACTAATTTACTACTATTCATTATTTTATTATTATTTTTCATCAATTTTTTTATTTCTTTTTATTACTATTTAATATTTTCTTATTACCTTTTTCTTATTATTTAAAGATCATATGAGATTACCTACTACCAAATGCATCCTAAATCTTTGATAATCTTTTACATTTAATAAATAATATAAAATCTATTTTATATATGTAAATCTCTTATGCTTTACATCGTTTCAAACAATAATCCAGTCCTTATAAATTATGTAGATGTGAGTAACACTATCTTTTTCAGATAAAAATTTAGCTACAATTATAATTATGCATTAATATATACTTTAATTTAATGTGATTAGTAAAAAAATAAATTTTAATAAAAATAATATTAATTTAAATTTTAAATATAAAAAAATATGTATTAATATATAAATTAATACATGATTTTATTTATACGTTTTAAACTTCTTTTCCTAGATGGAAAATTCTAAGGCTACCATTGGCCAAAAAATTTTTATTTAATTTTTTTCTTAATGATCAAGAAAAAATTATTTAATATTATTAAAAATTATTTATATTTTTTAAAACATTCAAAAGTATTAAAAAATATATATATATATATATTTTAAAAAAAAACATATTTTTTGGCTGACGCCTGACGGTGGCTCCACCAGCGGTGCCTGTAGCACCGCTCTTCCCAGACATGGTCCTCATCCGATGGAGAACAAATGTCAATGAAAGCGGCGCCAACTTAATTAACAAAAATGAATAGCGACAAACCTAGCTAGATAACCAGCTTAGCGCATGACTAGGTTTCTCGAGGAGACACCCCAATTGATGCATCCGCAGACGCGGACAAGGACAAAGACAAGACAGGCCTAGTTGCTCATAAAGGAATTAAAACCCATTTTTTTCTTCTATTTATCTTGACCAAGAACCAAAAAGGTCACAAGACAAGCCTTCGGGGTTATTATTGTCATAACACATTCTACGGACTTCAAAACCCTATAAAATAAAAATAAAAAGGCCATGCATCGGTCCCCACCTAACACATTGTCATAATACATGATTGGTTATTGAGTTTTGTTAAGTATAAATAAGTTTGTATATTAAATTATATATTAATAATATTTTTTATTTAAAAAATATAAAATAATTTGAGAGAAAAAAGAAAAATTCTTTTCTCATAAAAATGATTTTGATCTCTATTATTTTTTACTTTATTATTATTGTTCTTTGTACTATATTTTTAAAGGATTTTATGTTACTACATTACATATGGTTTGAATTTAGAGATGAGATGAGATAGTTTTAGATAAATTTAAATGAGTTAAATAAAATATTATTATTATTATTTTGAGATTTAAAAAAGTTAAATTATTTCTTATATTTTGTGTAAAAATTTAAAAAAGTTATAATGATAAAATAAGATAAGATCAAATGAGTTGAGAAAGTTTTCGAATCCAAACAAAATTAAGTTAAACTATCCCCACGCGACACCTTGTGACTCACTATTATACTAGAAAAATGTAATGTTAGGTATAGTTATAGAATGCGCAAGTAATTATACATTATCATTTTAAAATAATGTATAATTTTATTAAAAAATAATTTTATTTTCATGTAAGTCTTGTATTTATTTATTTTTTTACAATGGTCACTTTTTTAACCATAAAAAAATAAAAATATATATATAAATAAGAATATTTGGTATACATATTTGAGAGCCATACTATTATTTTCAATACCTTAATGGAAACACTCCCAAAACACAAAGACCTTAAAAGATTTTCTAAAAATATGAAACTTTCAAGGTATAGCCCATCTAAGAGGTGGACACTGAAGAAATACAAATAAAAATGCAAGGATTTATGGTAAGAATGCAATCCACCCGAGTGGTTAATTTCTCACTATCTTTTTAGCTTACTTTTATATTTTCCGATGACCTTTTATTTTTTTAATCTAATACAATGTTGAATTAGATTATTAATTAATTGGTACTATTGGATTAATATATTTTTAATATTCAAGTGTGGATTAATTTCCCTTCAATGAATGGATTTAACACGTAAAATATTTAATAAATGGAAAAAGGGTGTTGAGTTAAAATTTGAATTCTAAATCTTTCTTTTAATATTATATAAAATTACCATTTATCCCACAAAATTAATGTAATTAAAAGAAATATATTTGATCATTTATATTATATTTTTAACACGTACATCCCAACACATTGTATTAACATTTAATAGATGAGATGCACTAGGGTTAAGTTTAGGAAATAATTTATGTTTTATAGAAAACAGCAGTTCCAATATTTTTAATTTCCACCTTCCCCGTCCAGTTGTTTTTAATGAAGAATCAAAGCAATCAAAGATAGGGTTCCTCCTTTGTGGTGTAGCCATGTACGTGTGTAATGTGTAGCAAGGTTGTAGGGTAAGTCTGAAGTTACAGGTGATCTCCAAATTACACCCTATAGCTAACCACAAGCAAGAGCATTCACATCTGGTTTTTTAAAGGATGTTTTATCTTAAATTATAGTGTTTGTAGTTAGAAAAAATCCCAAATACACTCTACATCTTGTTCCCTATTTTAAGGCTTAGATACTGGGGATGCTACAGTGGTTCCATTGTACATGGAGAATCACTGTACATCCACAATAATTTCTTCTCAATTTCATCCTGTGCCAACGCCCCACGTTTGAACCTCTGCCTCGACCGTTGTTTTCTCCAGTAAGACCCACGCACACACACACCATCGACCGATTTATCTTTTTTCATAGCATACACCTTGTATGCTTTATTGTTTACATCCATCAATGCCATGCTTTATTTGTGATTTTCCCCTCTGATTACTCTGTGATTTATTGATGTTGAGCCTTGCTTTCGATTTTGTTGGGTCTGGTTTTGCACCTTCAAAATGGCTTGTAATTTACCCATTTTCGGTGTCCTGCTAATCGAAACTATAGCACCAACCTCTCTGTTCTACACTACTGGGGCTTTGATTTCGAAAAAATTGGTCTCTCACAATCTGTTTATGATTTGTGATTTGGAAAAAATTTACCTCTAATGGGTTTGTAATTTTGCATCCCTATTGAAGATGTTGATTTTGCCTAAATTGTGAGTTTGCTCCAAATACACAAATATGTTGCCGTTTGGGTATGTGTTTTGGGTGAATATATTTGCTACCATTTTCTATGTGATTTGCAACCATTTGGATATGTGATTTGAAAATATTTTTGTAGCCAATTGGGTCTGTGATTTGTTGCCATTTGGGCATGTGATTTGTAGGATGTGAATATACTTGTCATTTGAGTCTATAATTTTGCATCCCTAGTTTGAATGACTTTGCAAGCTGTGCATTTGCTTTAACTCTTAGTGAATCTGTTGCTCAATTTGATCTTTAATTTGACTGCCACTTTGATGCATTCATTTTATTTGTTAGGAATTATTTTTCATGTTTACATTTTCACAAAGTATACTTGCCATATTGTTATGCTTTTGTAGGCTGTGAGTTTGCTCTAAAACTTTGTGATTATGCAGCTCAGTTTGGTCTTTAATAGATAGTCACGTTGATGCATTCATTATCTTTGTCGGGAATTACTTTTTATGCTCAATTTTTCACTTGAAATACTTGATAGTTGGGGTTGTGATTTTGCATGCCAGTTGGGTTTGCTTTTGCATGCTCTAATTTTGTTCTTCTATTTTGTGTAACTGCTGCTCAGTTTGGTTTATTTTTGTTAGCCACATTGATGTTGTGATTTAGTTTTACCTTCGCCTTTTACAACTTTTGGTGTTGGTTTATGCGTATTGAGTGAGGCTACATATCTAGTGTAAGATTGTGATGAGTGGGGTTGATTCACAAGCGTTTAACCATTGGACTCTATTGATATGGCAGGGTAATTCGAACCCGAATGACCACGAAGTATTTTGTGATAATTTTCACAAAAGGCAACTGGGGTTTATTGTTTTGATGCCATTCAAGTTTGAGCTCTTGATTACGTATGCTGTAAATAAATCAACACCATTATGAGCCTTGTGGAACACAGATTCTTTATGGAAGCAGATGGGAATGCTCTTATTCATTTATAGCACATCTTCTTTTAATCCATATATTAGAATATTTTTATGTTTTTTTATCCATATATTGTTTATCTCATTTATTTTTTGACAAAGCCTATTGATATTTGCAAGCTGATTTCCAGTTGTCGTTGGATTTTCCTTATTTAACCCTCTTGGTTGTGATGATGACAAAACCTCTTGGGGACACAGAAAAATTGGCACACGTCTCCATGGTTTGGTAATTTGGACGGCTAATAAGTAGTAGCAATCGGTTGTGATAGCAATTCAATGGAGGGTGCCAAATTTCCTATATGTTACCATTTGGTCCCTAAGCCGGCTAGCAAAATAAGTAAGCAAATTTGAATGAAAATGCTCACTGTTTGTTTACAAACTTGAAACAAAACAAAATATAACACTACCCAGTGCCTGGGTCAAGTAGTAGCACTACCAATAACTCACGCTCAGTAAACTATCGTCGTATTGAATACCCAATATGTTATTGTTGTATTAAAGCATGTTGACGAATTGCTCATACTGGGGATAATGAGGGGCACCAATTTTTCGGTTGACAAAATTATGAGGTAATTTTGCATGCTTTGTTGGTGGTCTATTTGCAATAGAAGTAGTCGTACTGGTGTGCTTACAGA
The DNA here is from genome assembly GCA_011037825.1 of Carya cathayensis. Taxonomy (NCBI): domain Eukaryota; kingdom Viridiplantae; phylum Streptophyta; class Magnoliopsida; order Fagales; family Juglandaceae; genus Carya; species Carya cathayensis. Next base: position 554,566 of record QGSO01000429.1, read on the forward strand.
TTTCAATACTTGTCAATTGTGCAGGCTGGACATGTTTGTGGGTTTTTTTTTTTTTTTTTTTTGGTTTGACCCAGAAATGTCAACATATGGACAAAAAACAATTAACTGATTAAAAACTAAACTTCATAAGATACGAATGGACATCCAAACTAGTAGACATCAACTATAAACAAAAAGTGGAGAAAACCATTTTGATTATTCTAATTTTGATGTCGTGGTTATTTGTTTTGGTAATTTTGGAAAATTCTGATTATGACGACATGTACTAAACTTTTGGATCTAGTATATGGGCATTTCAATAATTTTAATTATAATTCACTTTAATTGTTCATACATGACATTTGTGTTTTAGAGCTAGTTTAAATGGGCAATACTAGTACTTGTATGTAGAATTGATAAAATAATATGATTGTATTCTTTAGTTTTCAATTTTGTATTTATCTGTTACAATTAAAAAACTATTGGAAAAGATGAATATTTATTATTCAAATTAATTTGAAAACTATTCGCATAACGGGATAAAAAATAGGTTCATGTTTAAGATTTATGTAGAAACTGGAAATGCTCAATAGAAAAAAAATACAAAATAATGAATAGTTAATAGTGTAAATGGAGGTGAGAAAAAATAATAACAAAGAAAGAAATTAAATGGAATGAGATGTAGGGATTTTTTAAATATGATTAAAATTTTAGAGAAAATTATAAAAAGTGTAATTTTAGCTAAACTATAGAGCATTCACATCCGGTTTACTATAATTTTCCTTCAATTTTTGCTAGAAATCACACTTCCTATAATTTTCTCATAAGTTTTACTTATATTTAAAAAACCTCATGCATCACATTTCCTATCCTTTTTCTATTATAAAGTAATCATTTTTTATTATTATTTCTACTACTTTATTTCTACATTTTTAACTATTCTTTATAAAAATATATATAAAATTTGATTTAGGATATGAATAGTAACTCTCTAAATATAGGAAGTCACTATTCATATCCTAAACGTATACCTTAAATGTTAAAATAGGGGACCGTTGGAGTGATTATTTTGTTAAAAAGTTAATCTGACTCTTTAAATTATATAAATTATAGTAGTTTAGAGCGCAGGTGGAAATGCTTGGAAGAAAAACACTGGATGCAGTCGGTTCGTGCAAGCGCCGTGTAAACGACGTGACGTGGAAAAAATCAAACGACACCGTTTTATGCTTTTTTACATTTCCCCCGTTTCCTCCTGTGTGTTTCGTATAACCCTCTTCTATGTTTCGAAACCCCTTCCTTCCCTATCTGTGCTTTCAGACAAGCTCATTCTCTCTCTCTGCTTTCAATTAACGAAGACCATCGAAGCCCCATCCTTCCCTCTCTATGCTTTCGATTTGCGAAGACCATTGAAGCCCCGAAACCCCATCTTTGTGTATCTGGCGCCTAAGTATCTTCTAACAGGGAGAATTACAGAGAAAACTGATGTGTTTAGCTATGGTGCTGTACGTGGTTCTTGAAGTGGCTAGTGGAAGGAGACCCATCGAGATTGGGGCCGGAAGAGTTGGAGCTAGCAGCAACTCAGTGGAATGGGTTTGGAGTTTACACAAAGAAGGGAGGTCGTTAACGATGGCGGATGCGAGGGTTGGAGGTGAATTTGATGAGGGTGAGATGAGGAGGGTGCTGCTGGTTGGACTGGTTTGCTCTCATCCTGAGCCATTGTCTAGACCCACAATGAGAGGCGTGGTCCAGATGCTAGTGGATGAGGTTGAAGTCCCCATTGTTCCTCCAGAGTTTGCAGGATAGTGTGTCTTGATGAGTTTAGCACTTACACCGTTTTCTTTTCCTTTTTCTTTTTTATTGTTTAATGGCTGACGTGGCATTAGCTGACTGTAAGCCGTTTGCAAGCAATGACTGTCCCTAGCAGCAGTGATGCTTGGAAAAAATGATAAGAAATGAAAGGTAAATGCTTTAAAGTTTAAACCGTCTAGGTAGCCACTCATGCATGGTTATATCTTTCGCACTAACTCTTAACAGAAACAATAATTATAGATGTTTTTAAATTGACAACAATATTCCCACTTTACACAATTTTTTGGTTTTTAATCACTCAAAACGTATTTAATATAGAGCAAACAGAGACTTTATTTTCTAACAATTTTGTCAACCCTGTTTTAGATGAAAAATAGTTTTATAAAATTTCTTGCATTTAAAATAGAATTATAAAGAAAATTATGTCTATATGTTTTTTAATTACTTTAAGAATAATTATATTTAAGAAAATTTACGCTGCACACATTTACGCAACATCATTTGATTTTAAAAATAAATTTATAAATCAAATTATATCCTATCAATAATTTAAAATATTAAAAATTTTCAAAAAAGACACCATTTTGTATTGAACAAGTTTTCGGTGAGAATGATGGCTTGCATTTTTCTACTATTAATCTTACATATAATTATAAAATAAGCAAGTATTATTTAAAAATTTTAAAATATAATATAATTTATTATTATAAAATTTATTTTTTTCATATAAATCTTATATATATATTTTTAAAATACACAATATTTACTCATTCCACAATCATAAATATATTTCTCTTTTTCTGCATGCCATCGCGCTTACTCAGTTTCTTATTACGAGCAGTTGTTATCATGCATCGAGAGGCTATTTATTACGGAATAGACGTGCCGTGCCATGATGTGCGTATAGAATGTATACACATCTCTTCGTAATGACTTTCAGCCACCGCTTGATATGTTTTGAGAAATATTTAATATATACAAAAATTTGAATTTATAAATTGCTGCTATCTAGATTATAAAACTTTTTTTTGTTGTAAAATAAAATTGGGTTACTTTAATTAACACCATTTAAAATATATTTAAAATAAAATAACTCTTGAAAATAGAAAAATATTAAAATCTTAGATTCCTTATACATTTTTATATTTTTGTTTTATTTATTTAATTTTTTTTAATAAACTAAGTAAGACCACCTTATAATAATACCACATAAAAAAGACATAATTATAACAGCGTTTTCCAACACCTTTTAAATATAATTTATAAATCATTAACTATCATGCTAAGAAGCCGTAGAAGGTAGAAACTTGCTTTCACCAATGTACGTAAGTAGGAACCCTTTTGCGCCATCATTCAAGAATTTTATCCATTTTCTTGGGCATGTTTGTTAAGTAAATTTTCCCAAGCATTTTAGTTTATTTTTCGGGGCTTTTGAAAACAAATATTATTGAAAATAAAAAATCTACTCATCATCCTAGACTAAATATCAAATATAATTTTTTATTTTTTATTTTTTTCCTCTTACCAAATATATGGTGTATAGATAATGAGTATAAATACTCAATTAGTTTAAGAAGAATAAAATAAATTTTTTTAACAAATTTAAAAATAAATAAAAATAAATGTGATTTGTTGTGTGGGGAAATGATAAGTATCAAAACTATATATTAAAAAAGATAAATTATAGTTATAGTTGTGAGTGTGCAAGTGCTACACAATTATTTAAAAAAAAGTAAAGAAATACGAGACTCACATAAAAATATTAATTTTTTAATAATAAATCTCACTATTTTTTAAAGTGATGATACGATATTTGTACATTTTATAACTATATGTAGTATTACTAATTAAAAAAAAATATTAAAGACAAAAGAAAGAATATGATGGGATTTATAAACAAATATGCGTTCTTAACAGTTAAAGCCCACAACCAAAGCTTCGATCCATCGATATTTTTTTACAACAAAGCTCCAAGCATTTGTTCATATATAATGGCATGTGTTGACATAAAACCCACCAAAAGAAAAAGAAAAACCACAACTAAAGCCTCATTTGTAAATATAAAAATCATTCAAATATAAATATTTTATATTTTTTTACAAATTTTTAATTTCAAGTTTTGAAGTATTTCACCTAATCATTATTTAATTGTTATAATTTTTCTAAACTTCTAAATAAAGTATACAAAATAATTCATTTTTTCAAATATAAAAATAAAAATTATATTTTAATAATATTTTAATTTTATAATTTTTTATTAAACTATTTATCTCTATTTTCTAAAATTTTATAAAATATTTTAAATTTAAAAATTATTTAACTATTCTTCATAAATTTTTCAGTTATGGAAATTTATTCTAAAGAAAAAAGCTATATCACTTTTTACTACATAATTTTTACGCATTATATTTTTTTAATTATATTTTTAGATTAAATATTTAATATATAGATAATTAATAGAATAATTAAAAATAAATAAATTTAAAAAAATATTTATAAATTAAAATTTTTAAATAAATATAGTANCGTAGAATTGATAAATTAATATGGTTGTATTTTTCAATTTTCAATTTTGTATTTATCCATTACAATGAAGAAACTATTGGAAAAGATGAATATTTATTATTCAAATTAATTTGAAAACTATTCGCATAACGGGATAAAAAATAGCTTCGTGTTTAAGATTTGTGTAGAAGTTGAAAATGCTCAATAGAAAAAAAAATACAAAAGTATGAATAGTTAATAGTGTAAATGGAGGTGAGAAAAAATAATAACAAAGAAAGAAATTATATGGAATGAGATGTAGGGATTTTTTAAATATGAGTAAAATTTAGGAGAAAATTATAAAAAGTGTAATTTTAGCTAAACTATAGAGCATTCACATCTTGTTTACTATAATTTTCCTTCAATTTTTGCTAGAAATCACACTTCTTATAATTTTCTCCTAAGTTTTACTCATCTTTAAAAAAACCTCATGCATCACATTTCTTATCCTTTTTCTATTATAAAGTAATTATTTTTTTTTATATTTTCTACTAATTTATTTATACATTTTTAACTATTCTTTATAAAAATTGATTTAGGATATGAATAGTAACTCTCCAAATATAGAGAGTCACTATTTACATCTAAAATGAATACCTTAAATGTTAAAATAGGGGACCGGGAGTGATTATTTTGTTAAAAAGTCAATCCAACTCTCAAAATTATAGAAATAATAGTATTTTAGAGCACATGGTGGAAATGCTTGGAAAAAATGATAGGAAATGAGATGGAAATACTTCAAAAGTTTAAACCGTCTAGGTAGCCACTCATGCATGTTTATATCTTTCGCACTAGCTCTTAACAGAAACAATAATTATAGATGTTTTTAAATTGACAACAATATTCCCACTTTACACAATCTTTTGGTTTTTAATCACTCAAAACGTATTTAATACAGAGCAAACAGAGACTTTATTTTCTAACAATTTTGTCAACCCTGTTTTAGATGAAAAATAGTTTTATAAAATTTCTTGCATTTAAAATAGAATTATAAAGAAAATTATGTCTATATGTTTTTTAATTACTTTAAGAATAATTATATTTAAGAAAATTTACGCTGCACACATTTACGCAACATCATTTGATTTTAAAAATAAATTTATAAATCAAATTATATCCTATCAATAATTTAAAATATTAAAAATTTTCAAAAAAGACACCATTTTGTATTGAACAAGTTTTCGGTGAGAATGATGGCTTGCATTTTTCTACTATTAATCTTACATATAATTATAAAATAAGCAAGTATTATTTAAAAATTTTAAAATATAATATAATTTATTATTATAAAATTTATTTTTTTCATATAAATCTTATATATATATTTTTAAAATACACAATATTTACTCATTCCACAATCATAAATATATTTCTCTTTTTCTGCATGCCATCGCGCTTACTCAGTTTCTTATTACGAGCAGTTGTTATCATGCATCGAGAGGCTATTTATTACGGAATAGACGTGCCGTGCCATGATGTGCGTATAGAATGTATACACATCTCTTCGTAATGACTTTCAGCCACCGCTTGATATGTTTTGAGAAATATTTAATATATACAAAAATTTGAATTTATAAATTGCTGCTATCTAGATTATAAAACTTTTTTTTGTTGTAAAATAAAATTGGGTTACTTTAATTAACACCATTTAAAATATATTTAAAATAAAATAACTCTTGAAAATAGAAAAATATTAAAATCTTAGATTCCTTATACATTTTTATATTTTTGTTTTATTTATTTAATTTTTTTTAATAAACTAAGTAAGACCACCTTATAATAATACCACATAAAAAAGACATAATTATAACAGCGTTTTCCAACACCTTTTAAATATAATTTATAAATCATTAACTATCATGCTAAGAAGCCGTAGAAGGTAGAAACTTGCTTTCACCAATGTACGTAAGTAGGAACCCTTTTGCGCCATCATTCAAGAATTTTATCCATTTTCTTGGGCATGTTTGTTAAGTAAATTTTCCCAAGCATTTTAGTTTATTTTTCGGGGCTTTTGAAAACAAATATTATTGAAAATAAAAAATCTACTCATCATCCTAGACTAAATATCAAATATAATTTTTTATTTTTTATTTTTTTCCTCTTACCAAATATATGGTGTATAGATAATGAGTATAAATACTCAATTAGTTTAAGAAGAATAAAATAAATTTTTTTAACAAATTTAAAAATAAATAAAAATAAATGTGATTTGTTGTGTGGGGAAATGATAAGTATCAAAACTATATATTAAAAAAGATAAATTATAGTTATAGTTGTGAGTGTGCAAGTGCTACACAATTATTTAAAAAAAAGTAAAGAAATACGAGACTCACATAAAAATATTAATTTTTTAATAATAAATCTCACTATTTTTTAAAGTGATGATACGATATTTGTACATTTTATAACTATATGTAGTATTACTAATTAAAAAAAAATATTAAAGACAAAAGAAAGAATATGATGGGATTTATAAACAAATATGCGTTCTTAACAGTTAAAGCCCACAACCAAAGCTTCGATCCATCGATATTTTTTTACAACAAAGCTCCAAGCATTTGTTCATATATAATGGCATGTGTTGACATAAAACCCACCAAAAGAAAAAGAAAAACCACAACTAAAGCCTCATTTGTAAATATAAAAATCATTCAAATATAAATATTTTATATTTTTTTACAAATTTTTAATTTCAAGTTTTGAAGTATTTCACCTAATCATTATTTAATTGTTATAATTTTTCTAAACTTCTAAATAAAGTATACAAAATAATTCATTTTTTCAAATATAAAAATAAAAATTATATTTTAATAATATTTTAATTTTATAATTTTTTATTAAACTATTTATCTCTATTTTCTAAAATTTTATAAAATATTTTAAATTTAAAAATTATTTAACTATTCTTCATAAATTTTTCAGTTATGGAAATTTATTCTAAAGAAAAAAGCTATATCACTTTTTACTATTCACATAATTTTTACGCATTATATTTTTTTAATTATATTTTTAGATTAAATATTTAATATATAGATAATTAATAGAATAATTAAAAATAAATAAATTTAAAAAAATATTTATAAATTAAAATTTTTAAATAAATATAGTAGGAAGAAGTTTGAGTGATTGACGAGTAAAAATATCATTAGCTGGTGACGTGGTAATGGGGCCAAATGAAGAAAGATTGGAGAGGGGAAGGGGCGCTAGCCGAGTCGTGTCGGTGAAGAGGAAACGAGCATCTTTATTTCTACGTGTCGCTCTCATGGGGCCCAACGCTAACGCAACCATATCGCGGTGGGGAGAGGAGCATCCACCCATGAGTTGTCAGTAGTCACGTCCGCCAAATTCAATCGAGTGTTTTTTTCTTTATTATTGCTATTATTAGATTACAAAGTTAGTGCATAAGTAATTGATCAATTTTTATTATAAATTTAATTAATTATTTTAATTTATTAATATATCATTATTTTATTAAAATATTAATTTTATTCTAATTATAATTATTAGAATTGTTCTATTTAACAATTTTATGCCATATATTTATTGACGTTGATTTTTATTTTTATTTTTCCTCCAGCGGCTGGGGTGCAGGGAAAGTTAAATTTTTCTAATTATTAATATATATATGTGAATTTATAAATAATAATTTGATTATTGATTTAATAATCATTAATAACAAAATTAATGTCAAGGCCTACTTTTTCTAGTGTTATCATCTCTCTTTTTTCTTTTTCAGACAGATGAGGAGGGTCCCGCATGGCACAATTTTCACAACCACGCCCCTTATTGACACGTCAACGTCACTGTACCCTGTGACTATCCGACCCCACCTCGACGTGTTTTTCTTTTTCTCTTCCTTATTTTGTTTTGTGTGGTCACTGACTCACTCGCTCTCTTTTATTGACCCATCTTTACTTGCGTTGTCTTATCCAGCTACATACAACCCCAGGCTCCCTCACGCGCTGTCGTCGCATAATGATGATTGATTTAGTTCTCGTCTAATCAAGGTGAGATGTAAATTTTTAATGAAATTTAAATTTGAATAAAATATTAATTTAATTTTAAAATTTTAAAAAATTAATTTATATGTTATATTTTATTTGAGAATTTATAAAAATTATAATAATTAGATAAGATAATATAATTTATGAGTTTCAATTATTTTTTTCAAAATAATTTTTCATTATCTTCACACTACATACCATTTATAATTTTTTAATTTATAATTTTTTTCTCTTATTAAATATTTAGTGTATGGATAATGAGTAGAATATTTAATTAATTTTAAAAAAATTAAAATAAATAAAAATAAATGTGGCATATAATCTATGAAATTTATGAATTGTAAATCTCTTCTTCTTCACTTTTTTCTTCTTTTTTATTAAAAAATAAACGGGATACAAAGCAAAGTAAATATCAGAGAGTAATATTTTTTTTAAAAAAAGGATAAAGTTATTTGAATTTTTTTTATAAAAGTAAATTTACAAATAGTTATAATTTTATAATTAAAATGTCTTTCTAAAACAAGCTTACTGCATTTAAATCTTTTGTATAATCTTTTAAGTAGAAATATTAAGAAAGATTAGATTTAATATACTAAAAAAATATAGTTGTTTTTAGGTTGGATCATGTGAATAGGCTTGTTAAAAATAATAAAAATTTGAAATTTAAATTAAAATAGAAAGTACTTATAGAATGAGATTGCTATTCAAAAACATAATTTAATTATAAAGTTATAATTATTTAAAAGTTATATGAGTATTTTCATTTTTTGACAATTTCTTAAAAAGTGTAACAACATTTCGCAAAATTAAGAGAAATACGTTTGAGTAAAAGCATTAATTTGATGTTTTACAGGACCTATTAGCTTTTTTACATTAAAAATTATTTTAATATGAATCAACCAAATAACCTAATTATATTACTAAAATGTTTTTAAAACTATTTAAACATTTTTTTAAAATTTATATTGCAACCCCAAACAAAACCTTATTATCATATCATCAGAAGTGATCTAGGTAGTGAGATAGTCTGCAATAATTGATGTTTCTGTAAAGTTTTTGTGCTGATTAAGAGTAAATCCAGCTGAGTTTTGTTGCAACATCTATGATTATGGGAGTAATCCTCTAGTCAGTTGTCAAATAGCTGTGATTAATAGCGATTATATCCCATGAGTCACCCTCTAAAGATAATATGCTAATGAATCATGTTACTTTTGGGATAAAGACGTAAGATTTTGGGATAAATAAATGGAAAAATTTAATTGCAAGTATAATTGTGCACTAATCTGCGTATTAATTTAATGTAATTGGTCAAAAAGTAAATTTTATTTAAAACAATATTAATTTAAATTTTAAGTATGAAAAAACTAGTATTGGTACGTAAATTAGTACGCAACTTTACTTATATGTAATAAAACTCTAAATAAATAGTAAGAATGATCATTATAATTATTATCTCTAGTAATAGCCAATAAAGTGTTCGTAGAACTAAGATTGTTCAGTGTAAATACTCATAATTATTAATTATCCTAGACACGTGCATTGTCTCAAGTAATCCAACCCATGTATAAATTTATGGAAAATACTTTAGGTATAAAGAGATTATATAAAATTAAATTTATAAACTGATGTAGTTTGATATGGTATGTTAAATTGTAAAGTTATTTTTATTGTAAAATAAATATAATTGATCCTATAAAATCACATCAATTTATAAATTTATTTTTATATAATATATTTGTGTATATAGCAGTTCTCTAAATTTACATAAAACGTCTTGAAATTTGAATTGTATGGCATCGGCACGAGCATCATTGATCAATATGAGCATGCCAACATATTAGCTTGATAAATTACTAGTAAGGAGGATGTAACGTCTAAATAGAAGGTGAAAGTCACATGACATATATTCTAAAACAAGAATCTTACTTTATTTCTTAATTTATATTACTCATTTTGCTTATTGATGTACATTACAATGCGGCATCATGTGATTTATTAAAAAAGAAAAATTAAACGTGAAAACAAAAGGGTAGAGAGAATTTAAAGTTTTAGTCTTTCATTTTTTCTCTTTTTGGGTGCCATTTTGTTTAGAATATATATTTTTAAAAAAGTTATGTAGCACTGCATTGTAGTGTCACATCAATGAGACAAAGTGAGTGGTATAAATTAAGAGTCATAATAGCAATACTCATTTAAAAAAGACTAATCAATAATATAATTAGATCCTCATTGAATATTGAAATTTTAAAAATATAATACAAATAATTAAATATACAGTTTTCCATTAATTTAAACTTTTAGGACAAGTGATAATTTTATATAGTATCGTAATAAAGATACTGACTTCAAACTTTAAGTCTACATTCTATCCTATTTAATTAGGTATTTTACATATTGACTTACTCATTGAATGAAAATCGCTCACAATTGACACATCTAATAAATAAAAAAAATCAGAGTTCATGTCTAAAACTTGACAGTGAAATTAGTGATCGCATGTAAGATATTCTACAGCTTTGGTCACAACAGTTAGACTTTGCCAGTCTTCATCAATTTCTGCAGCCATTGTAAGTAAAGTAACCAATGCATATCCTTATCAATATCAATGTCAACGACGGAGGCCAGCCTATTGAAGCACCACTTAAATAATATATTACTCAAGTGGAAATAATATAATAATATTTACTGCATTTTAGCCAACTCTTCGCATACATATCCACAGATAACACTGACCAAGATCCACACACTGATTTTTAACCCCAAAACTCACAAAGATGACCATTTCTTCGTTATAATATTGAAATGGTGTACACACACACACACACACACATATATATATATATATATATTGGATTTGGCCAGATCTAAACATGCATTGACTTGGTCTTATCTATTTAGATATATAAACTCTATTTATACCATAGATTTTTATTTACAAGGAGTGTAATAGTTACGGAGAAATTTTATAAAAATAAATTAAAAAATTAATATGATTGTATATGATATGTATTATGTATATATACTTTATAATAAAATTAAATTTAAAATCTAACGTATTAAATCAAAACACGTCAATTTATGAATTTACTTATACGAAACTCCTTATAACTAAAGCATTTCCTTTTATTATTTAGTTCTGTACGGTGTATGGTGTATACACCACCGTCAAACATTTAATTTGGTACAAATCGGTCGAAACAGTAATATATATATCAACACCGACAGCACAGCCACCACAATCATAAAGCAAACTTCGACACGTATGCAAATGTGCAATGCCATTAAAGTCATGGGAACAACCCTTATCTTTATTTTTTAATGCAGTTCAAGTTTTTGTACCAAAATTTGGTGACATATATACATGTTTGTTTCCTTTGGCAATAGTTGAACCTTACTCGTACTAAAAATACTGCCATTTGCGTTTTAGGATACGCAATTAATGCGAATCTTACTCAAGACTTTCTCCATTTGATGGAAAATTAAGATGTCGCCTGCCTGCTGGTGCAGGGACCTCGTCCATCTCAATGCAAGGGCTGGCAAAATGGGCTGTGACCATTACACCGACACAAAGTAATTAGTGCACGAATATAGGGCTGATAATTAATAAAATTATTGGGTATTTCGTAATATATTTTCATTCTAACATAAAATATTGGGTTATTAAAAATTTTTATATTAATAATTTTAATTTTAGTTTATTTGATTAAATGATATGACACAGATTTGCTAGACAGTCGTTGCAAAAACAATTTCTCGAAAGAAAGAACGATCGTGTATCGTACGTGAAAGTCATGTGCTTATGAATTCTTTTTAAGAGTATTGTTAGTTACAAATTTTAAATAAACAAGTTCTCTACAAATTATTTGTAAAAAAGTGGGTATTATGAATAAAGAATAATTTTTTTTATATCTTTTTAAAAAGAGTCTATTTTTTTATATAATAATTTATATGAGATAAATGCTTTTGTAAAATAGAGATATCGTAAAAATAAACTCATAAATTGGTATGATTTAATTTAATACGTTAATTTATAAAATTATTTTTATTATAGAATAGATTTAATATATTATGTGAAGTTATGTCAATTTGTAATTTTATTTTTATGATATCTTTTTGTGACTGTAATATTTATTTTATATTAAATTATCCTAATATATTTAGAGAAATAATATTTGTAATTGTGAGTGTGTAAGTATTGTACAATTATTTTAAAAAAATTAAATAAATACAAAACTCACATACATGAAAAGAAAATTTATTTTTAAATAATAGATCATATTTTTTTAAAAAAATGATTAAATGATGATTATATATTTTATAAATAATTATATGCAGTATCACTTGAACTCGAAAGACTGAATGACAACGTTCATGCACTTGCAAAATTTGAATTTGAGGAGCGTGCGAGATAGATCCAAACCACCGTACAAAATAAGACAGGAGTTTTTAACTTTTTTAAAATGATTTGGCCTATTTTGGTGTATTGGAAACGTATTGAATTTTTAGACCATACAAACAAAGTAATTCTGTCTTGTTCTTTTTTTTGATAATTCTATCTTGTTCCTAAGCTCCTTTTCTTCAATATTGGTGAGGTCTATGTCAAATTGCTTTCAAGGACAAAACAGTTTCAATCTGTTTAAATATTAAAAGTATTTTATCTAATCTTATTATTATAATTTTTAAATTTTTTTATATAAAATATAATAAATAAAATATATTTTTTCAAATTTTAAAATAATAATAATATTAAAAAATAATATTTTATTCAATTTTTGTCTCAACTCATCTTATATAAATTTTCTATACATATAAATTATGTTGTGGTTGTCCCATATGGATTGTGGAAGTAGCTAGTAGTTAGTTTATAAGGGTGAGGAAGCCTCACCTCTTAAGTTAGCTTTTGAGGTTGAGAGAGGTTCAAAATTACTCAATATTGATATCAAAGTCAAATTTACTAATAGTCTCAGACCGGCGACGCCACTCTGAGTGGGTTTAAGGAGCACGGGTAAGCTGTCGAACTCCATTTTTCTCTATATATTTGATTTTTTTTTTCTGGGAATATAGGCTTTGCTGGATTCTTCTCCATTTTTCAGTTTGATTCTTCTAGTTTTTTTTTTATGCGATTTCTAGATTGAATTTGGTTTATTGAATTTTTTTCTGGATTCATCTATGTTTGAACTCCATTTTTTTTTTAATTCTCAACCTTTGATTGAATTGTTGGATGTGATTTTGATGTATTGAATTTGCTAAAATTAAAGATGATGAACCACTCCGAGTTACAAAATATATAAAAAGTTCAAATTAAAATTCTCATATTCGAATTACAATTAGAATTAAAATATATAAAAAGTTCAAAATCAATATTTTAAAATTAATATTTTAATAGAATAGTAAAAGATTTGTTGAGCATATTATTTGGTGTTTTATAAAGTGATTAGCTAAAATTTGTAAAAGTGAATTTTCTAACTAAATTTTAGCTAAAGTTTGTTGAGCTCACTACTAGTGCTCTAATAAGTTGAGATGGTAAAGTGAATTTTATGATGTCCAATTAAGATGAGATTAAATATGTTTGGATGTTAGGATAAATTTAGATGTATTTATGATAAGTTGAAAAAAATTGTAGGTCCTGCGTGTAAATAGATGTTGAGTTGAAAAAAGTCATGTGTCCCACATATAAAGAAATTTTGAATTGATATAAGTTTATTAATTTGAAAGTTAAGTATTTGAATATTAAACTTAAAATTAGATTGAAAGAAGTTAATCTCATTCAATCCAAATTCCAAACGTAGCCTTAAACTCATGGTTTATTACAAGACAAATGATATTTGCAATAATCATGAGTGTACAAGAGTCACGCAATCATTTTTAAAAAGTAAATAAATATTAGATCCATATGAAAAGAAAATTAATTTTTTAATAATAGATCCTATTTTCAAAACTCTGTATAACGCTTACACACTTTACAAATGTATGTAGCTTTACTTTTATTACAAATATTGTAAATTTGAACACTATAGATAATTAAAATATTTCAATTGTGAATAATATGGCTCGCCCTCGGTGATAAATTCAAACTTCCCATACAGATTTCTTTGGATGCTCTCTAAAAGATCGAAATCCCAAAACTTAAATGCATGTAAAAGGGTAAATTTTATTAAGATATGTAAAAGAAATGATACGTAAAAGAATAATGCTAAACTGTCTGAGGGAATGTATCGATATGTATTTTTTTAATAAAATAAAAAAACACATATCGGTACACTCCTTCGATGGTGTAGTAGCGCATCCTACGTAAAATAGCGTGTGGAACCAAAAATAATAAAAATATAGTACAAATTAAGATTAACCATTTCTACGAATTTTGGACACCAAGAGGTGGGGGGGCTACACTCCCTTCCCAAAGGGTCGATAAGAAAGAGTATCTCCAACAAGAGAAACACGGGTTAAGGAAAAAGATTGGCAAAGAGAAACAAGCGATGTAATAATCCAATTTTCATGTAACACAAACAAACCCAAATCGCGAGCCAAAAAAGAAGACAGGTTATGAATTTAAAAAGATTAACATACTCTGTTTCTCATTACAGTTAAAACTACTTTACTTGCAGTTTCTGAGTTGGAAAAGGTCAAGTCTACAAGGCAGGCAAGGACGAGGAATATATTTCACAGGAGTTGAGAGCCAAGGGGGTCATTACACTGACCACGAGCCCCTTCCAGTACTGTCTTGTGATTCTCGGCTCTCGGGCTGCTCCCAGCACTACTGTTAGAAAGAGACCCAAAAGCTGTCTTTTGTAGGACCCCAGTTGGAGATGATCCTACAGGAGGGCTATTATCCCAGCCCGCAGTCATAAGGTTCAGTGCAGATGAGTTCTTGCAGTCCGCTGCACTGCTATTACTACTATGATGCAAGACTTCTCCAAGAGGACCTCCCATGGAAGTTTCCCATGTGATAGGAATCCAGTTTGCTTGCCTTTGGTTTGGTTCATTGAGGACACCGCTACTACCCACGCCCAAACCCATCCTTATCGGGTCTAACTCGGGCGTTGACAGTCTGAGTGGAGCTAGTGTGAGTTTCTCATTGGCTGGAGAACAAGTGGACGAGATCAAGTCTGAGGAAGCCAAGGGGATTGAAATTGAAAGCTGGGTCCTGTCTGATCGCATGCCCATCTCAGGCCAAGAAATGGCCGAACGATCAGCTTGGGCTTTTGGCCAGTCATCAATGAAATGACGAAGAGATTGTTGTGATTCAGCTCCTCTGTCACTGACCTCCTGCGATGAACAGTTCATTAGACTGGGGCTTCTATGAGAAGGATTGAGGAGGGAATCAGAAGTGACTAGCCCAAACACATTTCTAGAGGGTTGATCGTATGTCATTTGCTGTTTCTGAATCGTGAACGAATTTTCTTTCGGTTTCTGGTCAATGGAGGCCGGAGATAGCATGGAAAGGCCTGGTTGATCTTTCATTCTTTCACCCATATTGTCTTTGTTGACGAACATCCTGTGACAGAAATTACCAAACCATCATTGACATTGGACTCCCAAAAGAACTACTACATCGGGTGGAAATTAAATGCCGGAATAGTACTAACTAATAAAGTTCGAGCAAATATAAATCAGCGCCGCTCAATAAGAAAGAACAGATACTTAAGCCAATCGTTATATATTCACCTGTGGGTGGTGGCCGCAGAAGGATTAGATGCATCGTGCTGCAAGTTCTTTAGTTGTTGATGGGCAGTGGCGAGGCTGCTGGATGTGCTGCCGCCACCGCCACTACTGGGCACCACCACCGTTGATGCTAATGTGGATGAAGCAATAGGCATCAGCTTTGAGTTAGTACTGCTGGTGGAGGAGGTAGTCCCGGTGATGGCATGGCCAGTTTGGCCTTCCACAGGCTTTCTTGAACGATGGCGGCCCCTGTTCATGTGCCGCTCACAATATTTTTGATCGACTACTGCATCTCGTGAGCACCGCCATTTCTTCCCATCAGTTCTACGACACCTTCCGGGCTCGGGGTCGGTGTTGTTCGAGAATCCCAGATGGAAAGAACCCCATCCCACTTGATGCATGCAAAAGACAAAAAGCATCCCAAATCAATGAAGAGAACAGTGACGGAAACTTTATAGAGAACCCCCTCCCCAAAAGAAAACAAGAAACTAAGGAAGGTTAACGATAGTACAAAGATATTTAAATAAAATGAAAGAGTTATGTTACTCATCATGTCATAATATTTTTATGATCTCAATTTTCATCATATTTGATCATCTAATGATACTCTCATCATTTTATAATATGATATTAGATTTTATAATATGATATTAGATAAGTAGAGATTAATTATTATATTTCACTTAATTTATCATATAATATCACATTATAAAATAAATAAATAAATAAATGTTAAATAGATTTTTTCTAAACGCACCACCCTCCAAAAAAACCAAAAAAATTACTGTTGGGTAGCAACTGATAATTAATTCACAACTGAAAAATAGAAATTTTGAACAGTGAGAACAGTGCTAAATTAATTAGATCCGAGAGAGGAGGGGCCATGTTCAACAACTTTCATTATCAAACGCCAATTAAAAATTACTCTAAAGGCGCATGCAAATCTGGAGCTTGTACAAAATTGCGCTTTATTTAGTCTCTACAAGGAACAGGGAAAGAACTTACATGTACTGGGTCTCAGAAGTCCCCCTGGAAAAGTAGAGAACCCAACAGAATCAAGGGATTTTCTAATTTGGATGAGCAGGTTAGATGGTACAGGCATATTTGCAGTTATGTATTTGTAGATCAACGCCTGGCGTTCTAGCTCCATCCATTGAGATGGAGTGAAAGGCCCTCGGGCTCCAGCTAAAAAACCATGCACGCTTGAACCATCCAAGCTCCCGGAGCTGTAGCCTGAAAAAGTTAACCAGAAAAGATCAGATAAGCGGTAGAAAGAAAGGAAGTATGAAGGTCAAGAAAGCCAAAATTTCAAGGCGTTTCATACTAAGATGTAGAGAAAAAGTTTGTCTCCATGATACAAGAAAAGAAAGCAGAAAAAAAGGGGGTGGAAAGGGGCGCGACAGGGAACACAAAATTATTTCTTGACTGCATTATTTTAAGGTGGCTGCAACAATAATGAATTTCTTGTCTTTGATAATTCGAAAAAAGAAAGTCATGGTACTAACAAAGATAAGAAAAACCGAAAACGAAGGGGAAATATCAGATGGATAGAGGACTCGGAACCAATCGAAAAAAGAAATGGGGTTTTTCTTGCTGATATGGCTCTTTGATCTTTCTATCCCGGCTCACTTATATCTACTTCTTTTGTGCCCAAGCCTACTGCGGGGGAATATTAGGAAAACACACCTCCCTGAAACAGGAAGACAGGAATTTTAAGAGAGAAGATAAAATTGCACTCTTTTTTCTTGACAAGACTAAAAACAAAGACCACTAGGAGATTTCCTCGAAAAGACACTCCACCGGTACAGGGTAACCAAAACCCATATAACACATAACAACCATAGCTTTTTAGCTAAACACAATCTGTCCAATGCTTCCGACCCGACAGTCAAACATAAATCAACAGATCCATGCAAGTAGTTACTTCCCCATTAACTCTCCAGACGATATTCACAAGTGATTTAACTTTTGGTTCCGCAACGGATGTCCCGGACACCACATGATTAAATACAACCTTAAAACTGCTTAATATATGTACCTGTATTTCTAGTGTAAGCAGATAATGCCTGGTAAAAGTAGGGCAATGGGGCATTCTGAGAGTTCTTTTCCGCCACAAGAACTTCTGATTTGGGAGAAGAGAAGCTTAGCATTTGCTGTTGTTGCTGACCATCAGAGAAGAGAGTGCAACTAGATCTCAATAAAGCGTTTTTCTGCTGAAGCGCATCGCCTTGGAGGCAGAGAAGTCATCAGTCTTGGCCAGCTTTGAGCTTCTCAAGTCATCTTCAGAGTTACCAGATCTCTGCTGCTTGAGCAATCCAGCTCCGTGCCACTTCTGCTTTGTCTCAGGATCTGACGCAAGAGAAGAAAAACCACTGTCTGAACCCATTAATCCATCAAAACCCACCCCCCCAAAATCCATCTAGAAAAGCCCACCAAAAGTTTACGAAACCACTAAGCGGAGGAAATGGAACATTGGGTCATTGACTCATTGAAAAAAAAAAAAAAAGACAGACTCGAAGGGTTGGGTGGAGGCGCATTTTAAGGTTTGAGTGATAAGCTTAAAGAGAGACTCAAAACCAGACCGGTTTTATTTTTGAGTTGATGTTTTGAGAAGCATAAAATAATTGGTTTTTGGGAGAGAGAGAGAGAGAGAAAGGAAGAGAGGGGGGGGGGGGGGGGGAGAGAGAGAGAGAGAGAGAGAACTACCGAGCTAAGAAACTGACCGAACAATGTTTTGTACTAAACACTCTCTTTATATCTCGCAGATTAACAAAAATATCTGAAATTTCTTTTTAATAATACTGAATTATTTAATCGGTCTAGACTCTATATGGTCTTCAACCATTGATTGGTTATTTATTTATTTTTTAACTTTAAATGGCATGGGAATTGGGATAGCGAGGGTAAAGTTAAACGAACAGGGTTTGTTGCCTTGCAAAGTCCGCTAGCGGTTTCATAGATTTCTCAATTCTCACTCATAATAGAAAAGTAAAAGGGCCAAACGAGTGGTGGACAGCATGAACAAAGATGCACCCGCCACTTGACATAGAACGCCACGCAGAAATTCTAGCCCCCATCTCATTTTGTCCCTACTACTCTCACCCAAAGTCCAAACCTTCCCCCCCTACCTATTTCATACATGCATACCCTCTCTCTCCACTCTCCAGTCTCCTGTTTTTCTTTTCTTTTCTTTTTTTTCTTTTCTCTTTTCATGTCAAAAATGGGTTATTTGGATTCCATGCCTCCTCCTATGCCTAGAGACCCCTCTCTACATTACCGTCCATTCGGGTATAACTTGTGGCAAAAGGTACACTTGTCCACATGCAAAAATACTTTGAATAGGGTATAAACCCTCTGGTTAAAGGTACACACCCCAATTTGCAATAGTGCAATGGAAGAGATCTTGTCAGAGAAGATGACAAAATACTTTCAAGATGGTATAAACCCTGTAATTAATTACCTCCCTATTAAGCCACCCACTTTTGGGTGAGTGATTAATATCCTTTATAAAGGCAGCCGTCCTAATATCCTATTATGTCCAAACTAGGGATCTCTCTCGTCGGACACCCTTCCTGTATTTTTCATTTATCGGAGAAAATATTATATAATTGACTGTCTTAAAAAATAGGAAGAAATACATATAACATGCCGAGGTCTTGATCCTCTTTCAATCTCAACAATTAATTTAAGAGATAGATTTTTCTTTATATTTATAAACTAATTACTAATCCCTTCATAATCCCAACAATCTCCCCTCACACATAATGTCCTGAATCAAAGCAGCCATAACTCATTTCTCTCACCAACTGTTTGGTCTGAGACTATTAGTAAATTTGACTTTGATATCAATATTGAGTAATTTTGAACCTCTCTCAACCTCAAAAGCTAACTTAAGAGGTGAGGCTTCCTCACCCTTATAAACTAACTACTAGCTACTTCCACAATCCATATGGGACAACCACAACATAATTTATATGTATAGAAAATTTATATAAGATGAGTTGAGACAAAAATTGAATAAAATATTATTTTTTAATATTATTATTATTTTAAAATTTGAAAAAATATATTTTATTTATTATATTTTATATAAAAAAATTTAAAAATTATAATAATAAGATTAGATAAAATACTTTTAATATTTAAACAGATTGAAACTGTTTTGTCCTTGAAAGCAATTTGACATAGACCTCACCAATATTGAAGAAAAGGAGCTTAGGAACAAGATAGAATTATCAAAAAAAAGAACAAGACAGAATTACTTTGTTTGTATGGTCTAAAAATTCAATACGTTTCCAATACACCAAAATAGGCCAAATCATTTTAAAAAAGTTAAAAACTCCTGTCTTATTTTGTACGGTGGTTTGGATCTATCTCGCACGCTCNAATCTCAACAATTAATTTAAGAGATAGTTGAAAGAGGATCAAGACCTCGGCATGTTATATGTATTTCTTCCTATTTTTTAAGACAGTCAATTATATAATATTTTCTCCGATAAATGAAAAATACAGGAAGGGTGTCCGACGAGAGAGATCCCTAGTTTGGACATAATAGGATATTAGGACGGCTGCCTTTATAAAGGATATTAATCACTCACCCAAAAGTGGGTGGCTTAATAGGGAGGTAATTAATTACAGGGTTTATACCATCTTGAAAGTATTTTGTCATCTTCTCTGACAAGATCTCTTCCATTGCACTATTGCAAATTGGGGTGTGTACCTTTAACCAGAGGGTTTATACCCTATTCAAAGTATTTTTGCATGTGGACAAGTGTACCTTTTGCCACAAGTTATACCCGAATGGACGGTAATGTAGAGAGGGGTCTCTAGGCATAGGAGGAGGCATGGAATCCAAATAACCCATTTTTGACATGAAAAGAGAAAAGAAAAAAAAGAAAAGAAAAGAAAAACCGGAGACTGGAGAGTGGAGAGAGAGGGTATGCATGTATGAAATAGGTAGGGGGGGAAGGTTTGGACTTTGGGTGAGAGTAGTAGGGACAAAATGAGATGGGGGCTAGAATTTCTGCGTGGCGTTCTATGTCAAGTGGCGGGTGCATCTTTGTTCATGCTGTCCACCACTCGTTTGGCCCTTTTACTTTTCTATTATGAGTGAGAATTGAGAAATCTATGAAACCGCTAGCGGACTTTGCAAGGCAACAAACCCTGTTCGTTTAACTTTACCCTCGCTATCCCAATTCCCATGCCATTTAAAGTTAAAAAATAAATAAATAACCAATCAATGGTTGAAGACCATATAGAGTCTAGACCGATTAAATAATTCAGTATTATTAAAAAGAAATTTCAGATATTTTTGTTAATCTGCGAGATATAAAGAGAGTGTTTAGTACAAAACATTGTTCGGTCAGTTTCTTAGCTCGGTAGTTCTCTCTCTCTCTCTCTCTCTCCCCCCCCCCCCCCCCCTCTCTTCCTTTCTCTCTCTCTCTCTCTCCCAAAAACCAATTATTTTATGCTTCTCAAAACATCAACTCAAAAATAAAACCGGTCTGGTTTTGAGTCTCTCTTTAAGCTTATCACTCAAACCTTAAAATGCGCCTCCACCCAACCCTTCGAGTCTGTCTTTTTTTTTTTTTTTCAATGAGTCAATGACCCAATGTTCCATTTCCTCCGCTTAGTGGTTTCGTAAACTTTTGGTGGGCTTTTCTAGATGGATTTTGGGGGGGTGGGTTTTGATGGATTAATGGGTTCAGACAGTGGTTTTTCTTCTCTTGCGTCAGATCCTGAGACAAAGCAGAAGTGGCACGGAGCTGGATTGCTCAAGCAGCAGAGATCTGGTAACTCTGAAGATGACTTGAGAAGCTCAAAGCTGGCCAAGACTGATGACTTCTCTGCCTCCAAGGCGATGCTGCTTCAGCAGAAAAACGCTTTATTGAGATCTAGTTGCACTCTCTTCTCTGATGGTCAGCAACAACAGCAAATGCTAAGCTTCTCTTCTCCCAAATCAGAAGTTCTTGTGGCGGAAAAGAACTCTCAGAATGCCCCATTGCCCTACTTTTACCAGGCATTATCTGCTTACACTAGAAATACAGGTACATATATTAAGCAGTTTTAAGGTTGTATTTAATCATGTGGTGTCCGGGACATCCGTTGCGGAACCAAAAGTTAAATCACTTGTGAATATCGTCTGGAGAGTTAATGGGGAAGTAACTACTTGCATGGATCTGTTGATTTATGTTTGACTGTCGGGTCGGAAGCATTGGACAGATTGTGTTTAGCTAAAAAGCTATGGTTGTTATGTGTTATATGGGTTTTGGTTACCCTGTACCGGTGGAGTGTCTTTTCGAGGAAATCTCCTAGTGGTCTTTGTTTTTAGTCTTGTCAAGAAAAAAGAGTGCAATTTTATCTTCTCTCTTAAAATTCCTGTCTTCCTGTTTCAGGGAGGTGTGTTTTCCTAATATTCCCCCGCAGTAGGCTTGGGCACAAAAGAAGTAGATATAAGTGAGCCGGGATAGAAAGATCAAAGAGCCATATCAGCAAGAAAAACCCCATTTCTTTTTTCGATTGGTTCCGAGTCCTCTATCCATCTGATCTTTCCCCTTCGTTTTCGGTTTTTCTTATCTTTGTTAGTACCATGACTTTCTTTTTTCGAATTATCAAAGACAAGAAATTCATTATTGTTGCAGCCACCTTAAAATAATGCAGTCAAGAAATAATTTTGTGTTCCCTGTCGCGCCCCTTTCCACCCCCTTTTTTTCTGCTTTCTTTTCTTGTATCATGGAGACAAACTTTTTCTCTACATCTTAGTATGAAACGCCTTGAAATTTTGGCTTTCTTGACCTTCATACTTCCTTTCTTTCTACCGCTTATCTGATCTTTTCTGGTTAACTTTTTCAGGCTACAGCTCCGGGAGCTTGGATGGTTCAAGCGTGCATGGTTTTTTAGCTGGAGCCCGAGGGCCTTTCACTCCATCTCAATGGATGGAGCTAGAACGCCAGGCGTTGATCTACAAATACATAACTGCAAATATGCCTGTACCATCTAACCTGCTCATCCAAATTAGAAAATCCCTTGATTCTGTTGGGTTCTCTACTTTTCCAGGGGGACTTCTGAGACCCAGTACATGTAAGTTCTTTCCCTGTTCCTTGTAGAGACTAAATAAAGCGCAATTTTGTACAAGCTCCAGATTTGCATGCGCCTTTAGAGTAATTTTTAATTGGCGTTTGATAATGAAAGTTGTTGAACATGGCCCCTCCTCTCTCGGATCTAATTAATTTAGCACTGTTCTCACTGTTCAAAATTTCTATTTTTCAGTTGTGAATTAATTATCAGTTGCTACCCAACAGTAATTTTTTTGGTTTTTTTGGAGGGTGGTGCATTTAGAAAAAATCTATTTAACATTTATTTATTTATTTATTTTATAATGTGATATTATATGATAAATTAAGTGAAATATAATAATTAATCTCTACTTATCTAATATCATATTATAAAATCTAATATCATATTATAAAATGATGAGAGTATCATTAGATGATCAAATATGATGAAAATTGAGATCATAAAAATATTATGACATGATGAGTAACATAACTCTTTCATTTTATTTAAATATCTTTGTACTATCGTTAACCTTCCTTAGTTTCTTGTTTTCTTTTGGGGAGGGGGTTCTCTATAAAGTTTCCGTCACTGTTCTCTTCATTGATTTGGGATGCTTTTTGTCTTTTGCATGCATCAAGTGGGATGGGGTTCTTTCCATCTGGGATTCTCGAACAACACCGACCCCGAGCCCGGAAGGTGTCGTAGAACTGATGGGAAGAAATGGCGGTGCTCACGAGATGCAGTAGTCGATCAAAAATATTGTGAGCGGCACATGAACAGGGGCCGCCATCGTTCAAGAAAGCCTGTGGAAGGCCAAACTGGCCATGCCATCACCGGGACTACCTCCTCCACCAGCAGTACTAACTCAAAGCTGATGCCTATTGCTTCATCCACATTAGCATCAACGGTGGTGGTGCCCAGTAGTGGCGGTGGCGGCAGCACATCCAGCAGCCTCGCCACTGCCCATCAACAACTAAAGAACTTGCAGCACGATGCATCTAATCCTTCTGCGGCCACCACCCACAGGTGAATATATAACGATTGGCTTAAGTATCTGTTCTTTCTTATTGAGCGGCGCTGATTTATATTTGCTCGAACTTTATTAGTTAGTACTATTCCGGCATTTAATTTCCACCCGATGTAGTAGTTCTTTTGGGAGTCCAATGTCAATGATGGTTTGGTAATTTCTGTCACAGGATGTTCGTCAACAAAGACAATATGGGTGAAAGAATGAAAGATCAACCAGGCCTTTCCATGCTATCTCCGGCCTCCATTGACCAGAAACCGAAAGAAAATTCGTTCACGATTCAGAAACAGCAAATGACATACGATCAACCCTCTAGAAATGTGTTTGGGCTAGTCACTTCTGATTCCCTCCTCAATCCTTCTCATAGAAGCCCCAGTCTAATGAACTGTTCATCGCAGGAGGTCAGTGACAGAGGAGCTGAATCACAACAATCTCTTCGTCATTTCATTGATGACTGGCCAAAAGCCCAAGCTGATCGTTCGGCCATTTCTTGGCCTGAGATGGGCATGCGATCAGACAGGACCCAGCTTTCAATTTCAATCCCCTTGGCTTCCTCAGACTTGATCTCGTCCACTTGTTCTCCAGCCAATGAGAAACTCACACTAGCTCCACTCAGACTGTCAACGCCCGAGTTAGACCCGATAAGGATGGGTTTGGGCGTGGGTAGTAGCGGTGTCCTCAATGAACCAAACCAAAGGCAAGCAAACTGGATTCCTATCACATGGGAAACTTCCATGGGAGGTCCTCTTGGAGAAGTCTTGCATCATAGTAGTAATAGCAGTGCAGCGGACTGCAAGAACTCATCTGCACTGAACCTTATGACTGCGGGCTGGGATAATAGCCCTCCTGTAGGATCATCTCCAACTGGGGTCCTACAAAAGACAGCTTTTGGGTCTCTTTCTAACAGTAGTGCTGGGAGCAGCCCGAGAGCCGAGAATCACAAGACAGTACTGGAAGGGGCTCGTGGTCAGTGTAATGACCCCCTTGGCTCTCAACTCCTGTGAAATATATTCCTCGTCCTTGCCTGCCTTGTAGACTTGACCTTTTCCAACTCAGAAACTGCAAGTAAAGTAGTTTTAACTGTAATGAGAAACAGAGTATGTTAATCTTTTTAAATTCATAACCTGTCTTCTTTTTTGGCTCGCGATTTGGGTTTGTTTGTGTTACATGAAAATTGGATTATTACATCGCTTGTTTCTCTTTGCCAATCTTTTTCCTTAACCCGTGTTTCTCTTGTTGGAGATACTCTTTCTTATCGACCCTTTGGGAAGGGAGTGTAGCCCCCCCACCTCTTGGTGTCCAAAATTCGTAGAAATGGTTAATCTTAATTTGTACTATATTTTTATTATTTTTGGTTCCACACGCTATTTTACGTAGGATGCGCTACTACACCATCGAAGGAGTGTACCGATATGTGTTTTTTTATTTTATTAAAAAAATACATATCGATACATTCCCTCAGACAGTTTAGCATTATTCTTTTACGTATCATTTCTTTTACATATCTTAATAAAATTTACCCTTTTACATGCATTTAAGTTTTGGGATTTCGATCTTTTAGAGAGCATCCAAAGAAATCTGTATGGGAAGTTTGAATTTATCACCGAGGGCGAGCCATATTATTCACAATTGAAATATTTTAATTATCTATAGTGTTCAAATTTACAATATTTGTAATAAAAGTAAAGCTACATACATTTGTAAAGTGTGTAAGCGTTATACAGAGTTTTGAAAATAGGATCTATTATTAAAAAATTAATTTTCTTTTCATATGGATCTAATATTTATTTACTTTTTAAAAATGATTGCGTGACTCTTGTACACTCATGATTATTGCAAATATCATTTGTCTTGTAATAAACCATGAGTTTAAGGCTACGTTTGGAATTTGGATTGAATGAGATTAACTTCTTTCAATCTAATTTTAAGTTTAATATTCAAATACTTAACTTTCAAATTAATAAACTTATATCAATTCAAAATTTCTTTATATGTGGGACACATGACTTTTTTCAACTCAACATCTATTTACACGCAGGACCTACAATTTTTTTCAACTTATCATAAATACATCTAAATTTATCCTAACATCCAAACATATTTAATCTCATCTTAATTGGACATCATAAAATTCACTTTACCATCTCAACTTATTAGAGCACTAGTAGTGAGCTCAACAAACTTTAGCTAAAATTTAGTTAGAAAATTCACTTTTACAAATTTTAGCTAATCACTTTATAAAACACCAAATAATATGCTCAACAAATCTTTTACTATTATATTAAAATATTAATTTTAAAATATTGATTTTAAACTTTTTATATATTTTAATTCTAATTGTAATTTGAATATGAGAATTTTAATTTGAACTTTTTATATATTTTGTACCTCGGAGTGGTTCATCATCTTTAATTTTAGCAAATTCAATACACCAAAATCACATCCAACAATTCAATCAAAGGTTGAGAATTAAAAAAAAAATGGAGTTCAAACATAGATGAATCCAGAAAAAAATTCAATAAACCAAATTCAATCTAGAAATCGCATAAAAAAAAAACTAGAAGAATCAAACTGAAAAATGGAGAAGAATCCAGCAAAGCCTATATTCCCAGAAAAAAAAAATCAAATATATAGAGAAAAATGGAGTTCGACAGCTTACCCGTGCTCCTTAAACCCACTCAGAGTGGCGTCGCCGTTCGGTGCTGCAGTTGGAAGACGAAGCTAGGAGATGATGGAGAGAGTTTTGTTCGGTGCGATGGGTTGCTCTCGTTCGGTGTTGCAGCTGGGAGACGATGGGTTTTGCTCAAACTGAGAGGGAGATTAAAGGGGAAAGACAGAGTCTTTCTTTGGCTACGTGGGAGAGAATGGGCAGTAGTGGGAATGAATATTTTACTCCAAAAATAATATTTGATCAGTCTCTTTCCCTCAATAAATTTGGTCAGCCACATAGTTGATGGCCAAATTTACTGTACATTTATTGAGCCTATTGTAGCATTTTATTTTACATTTTAGTTATTTTTTTGCTATAATTTAACTTTATTAAGCCTACTACTAGTACTCTTATTATTTATAAATAACTTAATTCATCTCAACTCAGTTCAAAATTTCAATAAAACCTAAAATATCAAATACGAAATTATATAAATTTATACCAGTTGAAACGAGTTTAAACCTAAAATATAAATTTAAACATATTTGACTCGTTTAATAAA
This sequence comes from Carya cathayensis, assembly GCA_011037825.1. Lineage (NCBI taxonomy): Eukaryota > Viridiplantae > Streptophyta > Magnoliopsida > Fagales > Juglandaceae > Carya > Carya cathayensis. The sequence goes on from QGSO01000429.1 coordinate 581,859, forward strand.
GCTCCAAATCCAATTGAAGGTAAAAGGAAAGGGAAATGCGAGCTCTGAAAAGCGGATAGCTGAAAGGAAAGCATGTAGGACAAAAACGAAGGGAAGGCCATTGCCAACTCTCGTAGGTATCAGACTTGCAGGGTGCGGTTTCAAAGTTCAAATTTTAAATCGACAATAATTCAGGCTCCAAGTATCCTTTGATAGTTGTCTTCTGACATTTGTCCATCAAAGTCAAGGGCTGGAAATGGGGCCCATCCAGGAATTATGCAGTCTAGAAAGTATTCATCTTTTCAGTTCCAAAACAATTCAATTTTAGCATTTTAGCACGAGATTATCAGCTACAATTTACAATCAAGTTATGGGTAAATATTTAACTCATGTATTGGCCAAACATTCTTCAACCCACACAACTTATCTCATTCAATATTCATAACAAACTAAAATTTCGTAGTGACAATATATAATACAATTTGTGAATTTGATGCGAAGATGGAATAAACATGGTTGAATTTAATATAAATAAATTTGAGTCTAAACGGATTAACACAATAAAATATGATTAATATGTTTCATCAACATGAAAAATTCTATTTACAGATTTTATAAATATTTAATTTTATATGCCTTATTGTATTGTTAGAATATAATATAAATATTCGTATTTGACTTCGCTAAACTTATTTTTGTTAATATGTGATTTTATTTTTATAAAAATATTAATTTTATTTTATATATTACTAGTTTAATATTGATAATAAAATATTTTACATGAATCCAATTTATATATATTAATTAGATTAAAAAATAAATATACCATTCGGTTTAACCTATTTATATGGATTTAAGCAATAAAAATTAAATATTATACATAATAAGTGGATCGTGTGATATCACCATTTATACAAATCTTGCTAAAATTTAAAGATCTAACTTGTTTAATTAAATGAGTCATATTTTAATGATTCATATAATCTAATATTCACCACCTAGACGCGAGCACAATCTAGGATCACAAATATAAATGAAAAATATTACCGTACCCCCTAATTTATCCAACTCACTTTGCCCCTTGACGTGACATCAAGATTTTAATTTTAATGTTTTTGATATTTTCGTACACTATTTAATTTGAATACATATTTTAATTTTTTTTAACAAATCACTGGCAGTACATTACCAAGTCAAAGTGTCGCCAAAGAGGCAAAATGAGTAGCAGTAACATTGTCCAACATGAATTGCAACCCATGCCAAAAATGCACAACTTGAGTCCAGATTTCATTGGAAAAAGTGGGTCATTAAGGTGTTAGAATATTAATGTGAACTAAAAGGAAGACGCTCATGGTAACTAGTAAGAAGCAAAACAAGCAGCGTAAACAATCTACTGAGATCAGTGTGATAAAGCATTAACAAGAAGGAAACTTCAAGTTAAAAATAAAAAATAAATAAAGAAATAATATTGAAGTGTGCGTAACCCAAACCTCAAAAAATTATTTGGTGAAATCAGGGCTTTAAACACTACCCAGACAGATCAAGAAGTTGGATGAGTAAAAAGCAATAATAGAAAACTGCCCTGCGATCAAAGGTAGGGCTGTTCATCCGGGCCAGATTTTTTTCTGGCCCGGTTCGGAACCCGGGAACCCGGTTATGGGTTTCGGCCCGGATTTGATCCGGGCTGAAACCCACATGACAAAACCCGGACCTATACGGTCCGGGCCGGATATTAAAACACGGGTACCGGATTTTATACCCGGTGCCCGGTTTTATATTTACTTTCACAAATATCTTTAGGGTTTCCGCCTCCCCCTCGCCTCTCTCTCTCTAACTCTCTCTCTCCCAACTCCCAAGCCGTAGCTTATGAATTTCTGAAGCAATCTCTCTCTATACTCAGACATCTCTCTCTCATGCGAATCTCGAAATCGTGAAACCGTCTCTCCATTCAAGCTTCGGCCGTCGTCTCTCTGTCTCGCTGCCATGTTTGTCTCGCCGGCGACCTTGCGGTAAGTCTCTCTCCCGATCTGTGAACAATGAATGTAAATTTGGGTAGATCTGGTGTTTCGGTGAACTGGGTCTCCTTATTGTGCATGGAACTTGTTGAATATAATTTTTTTTGTGTTATCTCTCATGGAAGTAGGCGTTGGGGGGGCAAGGAACAGAGAAGACACGAAGTGGAAGAAGACTGAAGTGGATCTGTCGAGTTAGGAAGATGAGGGTTGGACTGTTAAATGGTGACTCGAAAAGCAGTGTATGGGTCTCCTCTCTCATACTTTATTGATCTGTATGCTTTATTTGATAAATTAATAGCCATCTGGTTGTACATCTGCTTGGTTTGATTTTTAATTATCTTTGCATTTTTAGACAACCACGGTTTCTAGGGTTGATGTTGTTTTCTATAACAACTCTGAAACACACGATTTCTGATCATTGTAAAACCATGGGAGTTAAATTTATGCTTTCAAAGACAATCTACAAAAGCAAGTGAATGTATTTCACATCGACAATTTCCAATACCGCCACCACCACCTCCTTTCTCGTTACAAACTCCACAACCTCTACCAACCCCATTGATTCCATGGCATGGGCAATGTCAACTGCCTTCCAAATCCTCCACAGATTATTTCATTCCAAGAATCATGCCATAACTGTTTCCTAATTTTAGAACTAAGAAAAGGGTTATTGTCTATTCCCACATTGAAGCTTGCTTCAATGTCAAAATTCGCAAAATGCTTCGTAGACTCAAAACACAACCCCCGTCTCACTACATTGTTTTGGTCGAAAAATCTACACACCAAAGTCTTGACATTTCAATTCCAATAATTCAAATAACCTGGTGAAAATGAGAAGCTAGCAAAAATCAAATTTCCTTTGCTACGATATGAATAGTAACTGTTGCCCAAATGACTAACACAAGAGGGGGGGTGAATTGAGTTGTATTTAAAAAATTAACAATTATAAATCAAATATACAATATAAAATATAAACAAAATATGAAATAGCAATAAATATAAAGAGTAAGGGTAAGAGAGAAGCAAACTCAGTATGTTAACGAGGTTCGGCCCCACTGCCTACGTCCTCGCCTCAAGCTACCCCTTGAGGATCCCCGAATTCACTATTCAATCTCCTTCAGGTGGAGATAGAAACCTATTACACCTTTGAACAACACCGCTACAAAGGATCCGTGTAGAACACCCTCTACACTTGCAATCACCTTACACGTGGTGATTAACGATTCCCTGTGTAGAACACTTTCTACACGCACAAGGGTTGTACACACCCTTTTACTGATACAAATTTGATAGTGGGTAGGATATCAGAAAACACTCCTCAATGAGTGAAATAAGAACAATACAAGCACAAACTATATCTCTCAAAATGAATAAGAGTTAAGGCTCAATGTTTAGAGAAGAGAGAATGAAAGCTTTGAATGAGAGTTGTATGCTCTTGGTGTTGTGAATGTGAAGCTCTCAAATGATCTATTTATAGGCATATGAGACTTCATATTCAAATTTAAAAAGATTCACATGTCAAAGACATCATCATTCACTTTTCAAAAATTTCAAACCTAATCTTTTTACTTTTTGCATATGACAAAAGGAGCACACTTTTGCTTTTCAAAAAAATCAAACCTAATCTTTTACTTTTTGCATATGACAAAAGGAGCACACTTTGCTTTTCAAAAATTTCAAACCTAATCTTTTACTTTTTGCATATGACAAAAGGAGCACACTTTACTTTTCAAAATTTTCAAACAAAGACATCTTCCTTTTGCATAAGTCAAGAAAAGCATCAATCACTTTTGAAATTATTCAAATAAAACATGCACATGTGAAAGATGACAATCAATCATCTTTAATATTTTCAAAGTTCAAACCTTTAATCATGGCATGCACATGTGAAAGATGACAATCAATTATCTTTCAAAATATTCAAATTTAATTTTCAAAAATATTCATGCACATGTGAAAAATGTATTTTAATGCTTTATGATAAAATATTAATTTTGAGCCTTAATCCTAATTTCGAATTTTAAGAGATTTACAACATTACTCTATGACTTTAATGTGAACTTGTTCCCTTCTTGCTCATGCTTGGTTCTTGATGTGCTTGACTCCATTGTGTGGACAAATTGAGCTTGAGACTCCTTCATTTTTTGAATTCATTTGTTATCATCAAAATCCATGTGTAAATATATAATTACACAAAACTTGAAACCTTAGGTTCAACAGTAACATACGAAGTTTTTGCAGCAGGAATTGCTGTAGCTGAAATTGATTTCTCACTAATTGATTCATTTGGCTTTCTTTTTTGGGTTTAAATTTCCACTCATAAGGTTATGTTTTTAATTTGTTAAATTAGAAGAATATACGGAGAGTCGGCAGTGAAGATGTGTTTGGGATTGTTGCAAGATTCATGCACTAATGGGGTTTTCTTTGATTCTCTAAGTGAATGTATGTGAATCATTCAGTATTTTGGTTAGTGTTCCTAAAGCAAGTAAGTGATAGCATTCAACTTTGTTAGAAACAAAGTTGTTTGGCTTTTGGACGGAGAATTGAGATGGGTTTCTTCGGTACCTACCATATTCGTTTTTTGGTTTTGGGATTGGGTTTTGTGTCGGTCTTGTAGCTGGATATTTCCCCTTCATCTATTTCCAGCCCAGCGATGTTCAGCCCCCCACCAACCACATTCTCTCAAATATATATTTATTTACGTGAGTTTTAATATTCTAGAGGCATCTTTCATATATTGGATTGGGTTGATATAGTCAATGCTCACATAATTTCTGGTCCTGGAATTGTTGATGGATTGATATATTTGATTGGGCTGATATAGTCTTGCAGAAATTGAATTTTTCATACAGTTGAGTCTGATATTAATTTAAATGGCCAAACAATCTTTCTTATTTTCTTTTCTTTGTTAATTGGCCAAAAATGGCTTGTGTGAAAAACTAACCATATTGCCTTGTGGAATTTTGATGTTCCATAATGTGATTTCTTGAGTTTTATCTTTGGGTGTTTTCAAGCCATCGTTACCTTCTCGATGTACATGATTGCAGTATGAAATGCTATAATGAGATTATACAAATCCATTTGTTTTTTCTTTTTACTGGAGTTGCAATTCTGGCTTTGAGGGAGAGAGAGCCCAGTGTTCAGTTCCAAGATCCCTTCTAATATGCCTTGCTTGTTACTTTACTAATATGCAATTGGCTTCTATCCTACTTCCATGATTCCTATAAAAGCATATTTTGACTCTTATCCATACATTGTCACACACATGTATATAATTTTTATGCAGATTGAGGGCCTCAAGTAACATCTATATTTTGATTGAACTTATAGCTTGTAATTAGGATTAGGGAAGTGGGCATTTATGTGTATATCAGAAGGTGATGTTCATCATTTGCTTGAGAGAAGTGTCAATATCATGGAAAACATAATCAAATTTTCATCTTCATTTTTTGTTTGTTTTGGGTAATATGATTTCATAGTCCAAGTTTATTTTAATGCCCAATTACTAGTTGGTTATAAAGGTGCAGTTTATTTTAATCTATTTTTTGCTTCTTATGATTGCATCTTTTACAGGAAACTATGATATAGCAGCCCAAGAACATTATTGAATACATCTTGCAGAGAAGCTTGGACCAACAATGGCTGGAAGAATCATTGATTGCATGAAGCAGACATATTATGTAATATATATTGGTGACTGAATGTAATCCATTTTTTATATGTAATTTCATATATTGTAATTGTGTTTTGTAATGTAATGTATAAATAAAAAATAATATAATATGTAGTGATTGCATTTTTATTTTTTTGCATGCATTTACATGATCAAAATTAAATTTATTTATTTTTAGATGCATTTAGTTAAAAATAATAATTAGTTTTATATATAAAAGAATATGTTTTTAACCATTTCTTCTTGAAAAATTTACATAATATGCTTTTAAAAGATTAGAATAAAATGCTTTTAAAAGAAATTTAATAACAGGTAAATATAGGTTTTTGTAAAAAAAAAAAAAAAAACGGGTTGAACCCAGAAACCGAAATCCGGATTTTTAAAAACTTGGATACATCCAGGTTTTGGACCGGGTCTGATCCGGCTTAATCCGGACTGGATTTCGGCCCGGATTTGAGACCCGGGTTCCGGTCCGGGTGTACCCGGATTTTCGGATTGGAACCTGGATAAACAGTCCTAATCAAAGGCATCTCCAGTAAACTGTTCAACAGGAACACCAAAAACAGGCAGAAAAACTACAAAGAATCATCAAGAAACTATAACGAAACTAATTCACAAAATTATTGTAATGAAAATAAAATGGGTGGCGCTCATATTCTATGGGTGTAAACGTGTCTGTCATGCCACGGCAATGGCATTCAGAACGAGGAATTTTTATAATCATCGCAACCAACACCATGATTTTGCATATGCGAGAGAGAAAAAAAATTGAAATGTAATAGATAGCCTGGAGATTTTCATAGATATTTTGACGTCGGAACCTGGAACTGGGAGTGGAAGCTCGGCGTGGAACGTATCTAGGTATTTCAGGTGCGATGCCTCGTTTATTTATAGGAGCAGGAAACAAAGCCAGATTTCGAAACCCTAGCCACACACAACTCGCGTAGGGCTCGGCTTAGTAAACTCAAAGCTTGACCCGATTTGAATATGATTTTTTTTAGTCCGGGCCTGGGCCACTATGAGTTATTTATGTTGGTGGGCTTAGGTTGAAAAACAGAATGTAACCTTATTGACTATATGTGTATATTAAAAAAATATATTTAAAATAAAAGGTTGTCAAAAATACAAAAAGATAAAAATTAAAACTCTAGGTTTCATCTATCATTTTTGTGTTTATATTTTTTTAATAAAGCAAGCGGTACTACATGGTAGTACTATGTTAAGAGGGTCATCTGAGTGATAAATTTTATATGACTAAAGTAGCATTATTTTATATATATGTGTGTGTCAAAAGAATATAACCAAGCAAAGTAGTGCATAGGTGGATCCTTGCCACTTTAAAAATACACGGTGACGTGTTGGGTAAGCTAATGGGAATGCATCTTGAAAGTAAAGATGCAGTCTTTTTTGCCGTGTGCACTTGTGTTTGAACTTTTAGAAAGGAGAGATTCCTTAGGATTTTATGATGAGGTGGAGGAGGCTATAAACAATCAAATCTTCTAGAGACAATCGTCCCTGCATCCCCGCCACGGCCTCGGCTCATGTGGCATACTACCACGTTAGTTGCTAATATTTAAAAAAAAAAAAAAAAATTCAACCAAAATAGAATACACAGAAGGAGGAAAATTTGATTTTGAGCAAGTTGTTTGTGGAAAGAAGCCAGAGAGGGAGATCTTAGCATTTTGGTCACCTTCATTCATTCTGTGTATGGTAGCCATTCCGTGGTTGCAGTCGCCGTCCCTGCTTCCATATATTTGAGTCGCAGCGTTGTGGATGAGAGAGTGGTCTGCTTTGATATATGTAGTTGCGGCGTCGTCGGAGAGAGTGGTCTGCTTCGTCATCACATTCTGTCATTTTCTATTTCATCCAGATCTTTGTAACTGTAAGCACCATTTTTCTTTCAAAAATTCAAAATGTCACTCGGCATATCGCTCTCGCATTCTCACTCTGTGTTTGAGACGGAAATAAGGTTGTCAAAGAGGTCATCTTTGGTCCAAGAAGCAAGAAGTATCGATTTTGTAAAGTAGGTAACAGTAGTTCCCATGATTCAATGCATTATTTATCGAATTAATTAAAAGCATTTACTATTGAGTTTTGCTACATATAAGTAAAGTCGTGTACTAATCTGCGTACTAATACTGATTCCTTCATACTTAAAATTTAAGTTAACACTGTTTTCAATAAAATCTACTTTTTGATCAATCACATTGAATTGATGCGCAGATTAGTACACAATTGTACTTGCAACTAGATTTTTCCTTTACTATTTGATGAAGAAAGGAAAGCACTTTATACTGATCCGAAAGGTGGTGGGGTTGATTTCGACTGTGAAAGATGGAATGGGTGAAGTATTAGTTCTGGAAATGTAAGGGAAATGGGGAAAAGAATGAAAGGCGGGTGGGGAAATATATTTTTTAATAAAGCAAGCGGTATTACAAGGTAGTACTACATTAAGAGGGTCATTTGAGTGATAAACTTTATAACTAAAGTAGCATTATTTTATATATATGTGTGTGGGTCAAAAGAATATAATGAAGCAAAGTAGTGCATAGGTGGATCCTTGCCACTTTAGAAACTACACGGTGACGTGTTGGGTAAGCTAATGGGAATGCATCTTGAAAGTAAAGATGCAGTCTTCTTAGCGGATTCGTGTGCACTTGTGTTTGAACTTTTAGAAAGGAGAGATTCCTTACGATTTTATGATGAGGTGGAGGAGGCTATAAACAATTGGCTCGCCAATTTGTGTTCAGATTCATGGTGTACGTTCAGGACTTGGTAGACATGCAGTCGTAGAGTCCAACAGCAACGAGGGCAGCCAAGGCTTATGTGGTTATTGGATCAGTGGTTTGATATTTTTTGGTCCATTGTGGAGAAGTTTTCCTTTCGAATTACAACAAAGAGTAGCTATGATTATTATCCTGTCGTAGTTTAATTATTTTGAGCCGTGCTAGAGCTGGTGGTTGCCATATGTGTACGGGTTTTGTGTTGGGAAGTTGTTCCCGGCCCATGCATAGCTACTATAAAACTTAAATTAGCAATGGTAAACCCTGGTGGCGGCCTTGGTTAATACAAGCTCCATGAATACATGAAGATATCCCATCTATATCCGGATACAAGGATTGATCTTGAATGGTGCAGTTATCATACCTCTTTTTAAGTCTTTTATGTTGACTGTGCTCCTTCAATTAATCCCACATCGGTGGGATTAAATGAAAGAGGCATAAGCCTCAATTATAAATAAGAGGTTTAGCCTCTTAGTTTAAGTGCACCAGTTGAAAGGTTATCTAGTAACTTTTGACTTTAGTTAAATTCCTCTATTGACTTTTTTTGTAAAAAAGGAAAGAGGTGTAAAGTTAAAGTTTTACTAGTGGGGTAGCTTTGTGGGTGTGTTTGAGGTGAGGAGAAAAATTGTGTGATTATAATAATTTTTCACATAGTAGATTTTCTTCTCTGGGTCTGGTGGTTTTTCTCCTGTTTTGGAGTTTACACTTAAATTTATTGTGTTGTTATTATTTCTCTATTTTTCTTGTTACTCCTACAAAGAGTAGATCATAGGGGGGTGAATTTGGAAGGTCCAAATTCCCAACATTTTATATACCAATTCCATAATCTTTCCAAGCTATTACATTGGTTTGCACCAAGTCTCACCTCTCATTCTAACATCCATCCCATGCTATAGGGATTCTCTACAGTTGGATTGTTTTATTGGAGAGAAATTCATATTAATTAATGTAGGCAATATGGACCCTATATAGACATTTTAACATCTAAGTTTGTTTTTTGTTTTTGTTTTCGTTTCTCTCTCTCTCTCTCTCTCTCTCTCTCTCTCTCTCTCTCTCCAAATTGGATCATAGGCAAAAAAAGAAAAAGAAAAAAAGAAGAGGGTCTTAATTATCCTATTGTAAATCGAAGAGGCTGGGATCGGATCAAGTTATATATAATTATCAATTATATTTGTTAGTGTGAAGAGGCCGCATCTAAGTTATATATAATTATCAATTATATTTGTTAGTGTGACTTTTTTTAAAATGACTGTATTTAAGTGATTAATTAGATTCACAATTTGTGCGATGAGTTTATTGCATTGCTTAATCCAACACAATATCACAATAGAAAATACTTCAACTACAAAGTGATTATATAAAAGTAAGTTTACAAACTGATGTAACTTGATTATGTGAATGTCATATTGTAAAGTTACTCTTATTGTAAAATATATAAATTTAATAGATCCTATAAAACTACGTCAATTTATAAATATATTTTTGTGTAATCTTTTTATGTATATACAATACTTACCATCACTACGTATATAATAATCAGGGAGGGAAGGGGGGACCTCTAACCGAATCTGCCCCGGTCCTTAGTAAACAAGCAGGATCTATAGCCGAGATTTAAGAACACGTACAAAACGGGAAATGTTTATGAAGGTGTTTTTCGTCCATAATCATTACCAAATCAAATCCCATTTAATTACGTATCGTGTGTTATATACAAGTAGTGCACATATATATATATCAGTATGTATTTATGCATAGTTACATATATATTTATATTTAACGTGTACTTCAGCGATACTCTTATCTATTAATTTATAGTATATAGTTAGAAGAAGGCTGCTCTTGTGATCCGCATTCAACAATCTGATTTATTTACACTTCTATTAAAGGCGTGATCTATTTGTATGATTAATACAACGAACATCCTAGTCATATTTGGTCTAGACTCTAGATGCCTTGAGTCCCGGTTCAATATAATATTATTCTATCAATTCTATCTGCCACGCATTTCTTGATAATACAAATCCACAAGGCTGTTTCTGTGGCCGATCGAACGTGTAAAGCTGATACTTGCTACAAATCAGGGTAAGCCCAAGTTCCAGCCAGCCTTTTTGGAGAATATTCCTCCTCCTAAAAAAATAAAAAAGCTTGACTTTTGCCTATTAACTTCCAACATGATCTGGTGTATCAAACATGACGTTCAACCTTTTCACCTCGTTTATGTTAAAGAATATAATATAATAATAAAATTTACATCTTTTTATTAGTTTAAATTTTTAAAATAAATGATGATTTAACATAATACCAGTACATATGTCATGAGTTTGAATCATGACTTTACATTTTATTAATTTAATTAAATATTTTACATATTGAACCTACTAAAAAAAGTATGACTCACATATGAGGAAGATAGTTAATAATATAATAAAAGAATAATATCTACCTCTTCTCATCAAATTAAGCTTTTGAGACAATCGATTTAGCATAATATCAAAAATGTGAAATTACTACTTATCTTAAAAATTTATATTGATAAAAATAGTTAGATTTTATTTTTGTATTATATTCTTAACAATTTCAAGGCATATCCAAGTTAGATTATACAAAATTAGTGTAATTAGATAATAAAATTCAAGATAAAAAACAATATTTTTCCTATAGATGATTAAGTATGCATGCTACAAAAAAAATGAACTTTTGCGACCAATTAATAGCAACGAAAAGAGTATTAGCAACTAATTTGGTCCAACTAAATGGTTGTCAATTTTAGAATAAAAAGATTTATATATTTTAATTTTCCTCAAGAAATACGTATTTGACCCTCTAGACATCTGGATGACAATTCAGACAATTGGTTCGATTATCAAATATATCTGCTTACTTGTATATTTTTATTTTTATTTTATATTTTTTAATGATTAACGAATTTATATTTTTTTCTTAATAGTTAAGGAGGTTTAAAAATTAATAAAAAATAAAAAAAATTAATTTATACTAGTGTGTACATTTAATAATCATCTTAGCGCACATTTTCCTTAATTCAATTCCGGCCAGTACCTATATATACGTGGTGGACTCGGTCAGCCATCATCTAGGTACAAATTTCTCAGTCTGCCCTTGAACTTCGACCACGACAAGTTAGTTAATTAAGTACCCAAAACTTACTTCCTAACTGTTCTTTGTCAACTAGCTCCTAATCTTCTTGGCCAACTTTTCGCTTTGATGTAGACACCCATGAAATTTGGTCTCCTTTCCCCACCTTCATTGTCCTTTCCTTTAATCTTGTTTAAAATTTTTCCCCGGCCACCTGCCAACCTTCACGTTTTATGTGAGTGGCTTTAAGGGTTTCAGGCCTAACAAGAATTTTTAGAGCGTACTTACGCCTTCTCTATATGTAAGAGCCTAGCAACCAAAAATTCTTGAACCCAAAAAAAAGTTAGATGAAGAATTACTCCAAGGTTCAGTCGCGAGAGACCATCCCCTTTTCAGGGGAAACAAAGCATGGGGTTTCCATGAACACGCACAAAGAGTGCCTCATGGAAGAAGACTTTGCGTTTAACCTACCGCCCCCTCCTTATCGATCAGAAACTGCAGCTAGGGCTTTGGCCCATGATATCCAAATCCCCCTCCCTCCTTGTACTTTTCAACCTCCTTCAAGAAGTTCTTCCAGAAAGGGTCTTCGAAAGCACGATCATGACCCTTTTCTGGCAGCCTACAGGGAGTGCACCAAGAGCAGTAATGGCGGAAATAGTAAGCTGCCTAAAAATGGGGTTAAATCAGGGTTCAGGAAGAATATGCTAATTGGTTTATCGTGTAAGTGGTCATGCAGTGCTCGGGATGGTAATTTAGTGAGGATCTCTCAGCTTCCATTCGATAGATCAGATGAGGAGAAGTAAGACAAGGTGGCACTATTATTAACGTGGTGTTTCGCAGTACTTATAAGATATCAAAGGCCAAGGTTATTTCATTTGTGTTTTGGCTCTTCTACTTATCTGTGATCTGTTTTGATTTGTTTATATATATCAAAGACCATGTTGGCGAAAATTAATTTAAAGATTATGAATTCTTTTATTTCCTCCGCGTTTTAATTCTGCATCATTTAATTTGAACACTGACTTTATAATTGATCGAAAGGATAATTATCGTTTCATTCTCAAACACACGTACACCTTTTAATTTTAATTTTAATTTTTTTGTTTCCCTCGAAGAATCGGTCAAGAAAGAAGACTAATTAACTTGAATAGCCCTTCGTCATTCAAGATTCGTGGCACAATCCTTGAATGGCAACGGTTAGCCTTCAAAGTCGGCGATTTTTTTATTTTGTTTTGGTTTTTCTTGACAAATGTTAATATTATTAGATCTCGTTTAGAATTTGAACTGAGTTTAGTCTAATTTAAAATTAAATTTAATATCTAAACACTCAATTCTCAAATTATTAAATTCATCTTAATTCAAAATTTTTTATACGTGAGACCCACAACATCTTTTAATTTTCAACTCAACATGACCTCTTACACGCGGAACCTAAAATATTTTTTAATTTTATATAAATACATATAAATTAAACACATCTAAATTCATCTTAAGTAAGTCATATAAAACTCAATCTACTATATCAATTTATTATTATTTATAAAAAACATTTAATTTCACTCAACTCAATTAAATTCAACTTAACATTCAAACGGCCTTCACCTGAAATGTCGACAAGCATGATTAAAATAGAACATTGAGAGCATGGGGTAGGATGAGGGAGGGCTCGGCCTCTAGTCCCTGCCCCGGGCGGCTTGAAAGTTTAGAGTGAAAATTTAAATTTAATTTACTCGATTTGAATTGCGTCATGGCATGAAAAACAAAAATATAGACGTGAATTACGAAATTTTTAAACGAGTAGATGGTGAGCAATAGATGTCAATGACTCAATTTCAACCTTATGATGATGAGATGATCTGTCTATTCTGATTTCTGATCTACTATTGTATAAAGATGATTGGAGTCATTATTCAATCTGGAATAATATAATTTAAATAAATAAAGACATATTTAACGTGAATTCACGTAATTTTAGTTCTCAATTTATATTTTAATTCTCCATCATTTTGTCTATCATGTTAAATTAGAGGAATACATGTTCTTTAGATATATAAAGTAGATCCCGTAATATTTATTAATTATTTTAACGTAAAATTTAGTTGAACAATTATAAATATAGTGAATTAAATTAAATTCATATATCTATCTCTTTCTAAAATTAAAATTCAGTCCAAAACTCTACTAAATTCCAAAGATTCAACCAAATTAGAGAATAAGAGGAACGAGTGTCCGGTTTACAAAACAAGAGCCCAACAGGTTTACAATCCTGAATCCTTTACGCCCGGAAAAGAAGGTTTAGCGTGGCTAGCAGACTCGGACGTGAATCACGTGATGATTAGATTAACGGTTGGTTTGGATATTTAAATTTAAATTATTTTATTTTATTTTATATAATTATTATAATTTTTATATAAAATATAATAAATAATTTATCTTTTTAAATTTTAAAATAAAATTAATATTAAAAAATTATATTATAATAATATTTTATTTAATTTTTAATAAAAATTCTCATTTAATTTTATTGTATAACTAATGAGGCTTATGAGCCAAGTCACGGTGGCATCGCATGTGAATCTTCGCACTTCGCCAGGGATAGTTTTGGAAAATGATTAATAGAAAGAATACGATGGGCTCCAAGATTTTACACCGTAATACAGTAATACTTACCTCTCGCCAATTCCCCAGCTCCCTCTATCCTGCTACCCCCTTAAACCCTAGCACCTGGAAGGTCGAGCCTGAGAGATCTAAGCCTTTTCATTCGACAAGCGCCCGTTAAATACCTTCTGCATACTGTATCTCCTCCTCTGCCCTTGCTGTGAATCGTAAGCTCACTTTTGTTTGCTCTTTCCTTTTCTTATCTCGCATATATTATTACAGGGAATTTGTTGCATTTGTTTGGTTGATGGGAAAATAGAGGTAAAATCTTCGCAAGATCAATTGAAAATAGATGCGTCGTGTATATATACTAACGAAACCAAATAACATTTGAGAAATTGTGACCGGTTTCCTTGTTCCGACACAATGTAATAATCCTAGACCTTCCATGTTGGGATTAATCATCTTTTCCAATTGGTATGAATTCGTTTTATTCCTATTATTCGAAATAAGCACATCCAGACAGATAAATCTATAACTTTTTTTTTTAAAAAATAAAAATTTGTATATGTTGTTCTGTAGGAGTTTATGTGACACCAGTCATAAAGTTATCCTTGAGGCCTTGAACCGATTAAACTGAATAATCTGGAGCGTAATGGGTTGATTTCTAGGGAAGACAAGAAAATATGGTTTTCAATTCAATGGAGTAGAGAATTCTGTTCTTAGACTGTCACTCATAAGCATTCATTATTTGTTTGATAAGTAAGTTTGATATCAACAAGTGATAGGTGCAGACCGTGCAGACTTGTTTTAATTGCTTCTGCACAGTTTTAAGTCAATCATTTGGCCAGATAACTTGACTACTAAAGACCAGATGGATGCACATTGATATTATTGGCATTTGATTGGATGTTATTGCTCATGACGTATTAATTTTGCAGCCGCTCGAGGAGGCGTGCTTATGAGCTGAGATGGCTGGTAATTCTCAGTCCTCTGGTTCACAGGTAGCAAACTTCTAACTCTGGGCTTTAGAACTCAAAGTATGACCATAATTCATCCAAATTGTGTGCATATTATAACCATAGTTTGATGGCATGGTTATCCATGATTCATGAATATGCTCATCATTTAAGATATATGAGTTTATTTAAATCTCAAACAAGTTAACAGTGGCAAAGTTTTCATTGAAAAAGTCCAACTGCGGTCCTTTTCACTGAGTATCTAGGTTTCACAGTCAACTTTGTTAGCCTTCCTAGGGGTGAGAACGGTCCGGTCCGGGTGATGGACTGAGATTTTCGGTCTATCATTTTTCCTGGAATCGTTCCGGTCCGGTCGGTCTAACATTTTTTTTAAATTTTTTTAAAATCGATTAATAAAAAAAAAGGATTTAAAATACTAAATTAAAATAAATGACTTATTAAATGAAAATACATAATAAATTGTTTAATTATTAATATTACTATTACTATATATTATAGTTATACTTATAAAAAAAAACTATATATTATAGTTATTCATTAAAGAATAGAATATAATAATACATTGATCTAAATATATATAGTTATAGACTTAGTACCAATACTATAACTAATAACTATACTAGTAGTATTATTAATATACTATATGTTAGTGATAAATTGGTAATACTATATTAAATAATAGTCTATTTAGTTATAGTGATTTAATCCTAACATAATAAGTTAACTATACTAATACTATTATAAATTTATACATATACTATAATTTATACTATAACTCTTATAATATGTTAATATATTAATATATACTAATACTATATATTATAGTTATACATTAAAGAATATAATACTTATGTAATATTGTGATATATTAATAATTAATTATATACAATTATTTATATAAATAATAAAATATATATTTTTTAATTTTATTTTCATTCGGTCCTGTCCGGTCCGGTCTGTTTCTCCGGTCCGGACAGCCGAATCTCACCCCTAAGCCTTCCCCATATTATGAAAATTCTAATTCCTGCTTTCTTCAAATGAAATTAACTCGAATGTGAACATGAGTTCAATTCTTGGAATGCCCCCCACCTCGTTATTGTTTATTTATAAAAAAAATTAACTTGAATGTGAACATGATGCTTTCTATATTTTCATTGTATTGTGGTCAGCTGAATTGTTTATGTTTTATTTGCTTAATTATTTAATTATTTTCAAATGAATATTTGCTTTTAGAAAACCATTTTTACTTTGTACTTGTAATTTATTTAGTTTTTTATGGATAAATTAAGATTTTATTTGGTCAAGTAAATAGGCAAAGCCCAAATACACAGGAATTTATTTCAAGGGAACTGATTTATTTATTATTTTCCCTCCTGAATCTCGCTCTGGGTTAGCCCCTTCAGCCTCCTGCAGTTGCATCCTTAGGTCCTCAAAGCTTTGGTTCATCTTTATCTATGCAGGTAATTTATTTTCTGGTCTATCTTAATGACTTCTATTTTCCATTTTTTTTTTATACAAGCTTGAACTTAACGTCTCATGGAAAATTGTTTCCACTATAGTTTCGATCAGTTGTTCCAACGCAGCAAGGACAGCCATTTGGTCCGTCTGCATCCCAGCAGTTTCGGCCTTTAGGACAGGGTTTTCCTTCAAATCCTGGGATGCCTGCTGGTCAAAACCAGCCGTATCAGTTCTCTCAGCCAATTCAGCAGTTACATTCAAGGCCAAATCAGCCTGGTCATGCTACACCGCCATCACAGGCTATGCAAATGCCATATGTTCAGACAAACAGGCCACTTGCATCCGTCCCGCTGCAGTCTCAGCAAAGTGCCCCCCCTTTAACCAATCATATGCCTGGCTTGGCTGGATCGGGTATGCCTATCTCTTCATCATATATGGTAAGTTCTAACCACGGATATTTTTCTGCTCTTGGCATATTGCTTATTTTTTCCCCTACCTTTTGTACTCATATACATTCCTCTGCATTCTTCAGTTTGCACCATCTTCTTTTGGCCAGCCACAAAATAGTATCAACACATTGCCCCAATTCCAGCCAATGTCTCAAATGCATGCACCACCTGTACCCGTTGCAGGGCAACCTTGGATGTCCTCGGTAAATCAGAGTGTAGCCCCTGTCACACCAGTTCAGCAGGCTGGGCAACATCCCTCAGTTAGTTCTTCTACAGATTCTGTAAGTTTCTTTTTTGTTTTTACTTTTTGGTTTATTCTAGTAATTTAAAATACAAAATTGCGAGGGTCACAGATTTTCTTCACGTTTTTCTTATATTTTTCCTTTTTAATACTTTTATGACACCGTCTTGCCTTTTGATATTCTGGAAAAAATGTCTTAAGATATGTTGAATTTGAATGTCATATCAATTTGGAGGTGACATTTCTTTTCATTAAATCCTTATTTTCAAATGTCTTGTTGGCATCCTTACGGTAAATCTAACTTTCATTTTCATCTAAGGCTCTCGATTTTAATCAGATCCTGTGTCAGTCCTCATGCATTTATTATTTGCTTCTCTCTTTTGTGAAACCTGACAAGTTAATAGTAATGTTTTGGAATTTCAGGCAGTAAATGCTCCTAGCTCCAGTCAACAGTTATCTTCTGATTGGCAAGAGCATACATCTGGTGATGGGAGAAGGTAGTATCTTGTTATAGCTGCAGGTCTTGTTGAATTATTTAAACTTTTGACCCAAATTTTTTTTTGATAATTAACAAGAATTTTATTACCATGAATAGGCATAGCCCAAGTATACAAGAGGTATACAAGAGGAAATACCTACACACAGCGACTAAAAAGATAGAAAAAACTAGAATAACTCCAACACATCATCACCATTCATTACATTAGCCTTAGCCCATAGGCATAGAGTTTTAAAGAAAAATTCCCTAATTTCTTCCATCGATCGATCCTTGTCTTCAAAACTTGTTCCATTCCTTTCTAGCCATAGACGCACATCAAGCACGAAGGAATTATTTTCCAAATGGCTGCAATAGGTAGACTCTGCCCAGCATACCTCCAACAAGCTAGTAAATTCACCGCATGCTTTGTCATTACCCAAGAAATCCCCATCCTTCCAAAAATGATATTCTACAAACTATTAGCCACCTCACAATGGAGAAACAAGTGATTAACTGATTCACCATTTTTCTTGCACATAGAACACCAATCAACAATACAAAGACCACGCTTTCTTAGATTTTCCGTACTCAGAATTCTATCATGAGACACCAGCCAACAGAAGAAAGCTACCTTACTCGGCACTTTGACTTTCCAAATACTTTTCCAGGGGTAATCGCATACACCTTGGCAGGTTAAAGCATTATAATAGGAGTGTACTGAGAATCTGAAATTTCTTTCATGAATCCGCAACAACCTGTCTACACTTCCTTGGACAATCTTCAACTCATATAATCTGCTGAGAAAATCTGAAATTAGATTAACTTCCCAATCATTTACATTTCTCACAAAGTCAACAGTCCATTGAATGCTATAATTTAAAAAAGATAATGAATCAGCCACAGTAGCATCTTGCTGCTTTGCAATCTGAAAAAGAGAAGGAAATTCATCTTTGAGAGTTAACTCTCCACACCAATTATCATGCCAAAATTGAATTCTTGATCCATCCCCCACCTTAAGTTTGACATGTTCAACAAACTCCCCCCAACCCATTCGAATTGATTTCCATAATCCCATCCCATAAGCTCCTTCTTATACTTCATTTGAACACCAACTACCCCACATACCCCATATTTAACATCATCACATTATAATCCATCTCTTTCTAACTAATATCTCCATAACCGCAAAGAGCTTTATTAAAAAGCCTCAAGTTACGCACACCCAAACCACCATTTGAAATCGGTTGACATACCTTATGCCAACTCATCAAATGATATTTCTTTCCCCCCCACCACCACCTCCTCACAAGAAATTCCTAGAGATCTTTTCAATTTTCATAGACACCCCAACTGGTAAAGGAAAGAGAGAAATGAAATATGTTGGAAGATTGGACAGCATACTCTTGATTAAAGTGATTCTACCTTTTTAGACAAATATAATTTTTTTCCAGCTGGCTAACCTCCTCTCAATCTTCTCATTCACTCCTTCCCAAGTTGAAACAGATTTATGTGAGGCATTCCGTGTCTTTTGACCCAATTTTTGTCTTAAAGGTTCAACAGTTGGACTTTTTTTAATCCTTGAAATGGTTGATGACATTCTGTGTCTTTTTATTGGTTGTTTCCCTTACTGGTTAATACATTTTGTCAGATATTATTACAACAAGAGAACAAAACAATCTGTTTGGGAGAAGCCGGCAGAATTGATGACTCCAGTTGAGGTGATTCTCATTACTGATTTGTTGCTATTGCTGTATTCACTCTGTCTTCTCCTGTTACCTGTTATACATTTGATTGAAATGCTCAGGAATACTCATAAACAATGCTCTCTGTATAGATGTTGACAATTGTAGCCAGATTAATCATATTTGTTTATGCGAGTTATCCTTTTATTTGCATCTGCTTCCACTGGTTTGTAGATGTCATGGCAAATTTGGAGAAATTTAACGAGTGCTCTATATGCTCACTATGAAGGCGGCGTTTTACTTTCTCAAGGCAGGCAATGACTTTGTTATTTACATATTGTTTATCATGTAGGATGATTATAATCCATAGTGTTGTTTGATGTGTTTGACCAACGTCTAAAGTAATTGTTTCCTTCCTCTCACTTTTTCCTTGATTGTCCTTACTTGTGTCATAGGATTAGGGATGTACTTTATATCTATTATTTTCGATATTTACTTCATGTCCTCGCTATTATGGCAATAATTTTTAGCTATTTCTGCTCCCTAGCTAGGTGTTTTCTCTTGTATACATCCACTGTACTTGGCTATGCCTATTGATGTTAATAAATTTTTAACTTATATAAAAAAAGATGGCAATAGTTTTTAGAGTTATTTTCTTATATTTCTTAAATTGCTTTCTGAATTTCTTGTATCTATCTCTAGTTCCTAATTAGGTGCATTCTCTTGTATACTACCTGTATACTTGGGCTATGCCTATTTTTGTATTAATAAAATCTTCCTTACGTATAAAAAACTATTTGTTAAATTGCTTTTTTCTCCCTCATCAAAAAATTCTTTTTTAGATAACTCTGGTTTACATGTCTTTATGTCCCACAAATTGCGGTATGTTCCACCCATGATTATGTGATATTGAAACACTCATTTATCCATATTTTATGTTCAAATATCTGATTTATTTCGCTATATTGATCATTTCTAATTTTGTAACATCATTTTTGCATATTTTCATTTGTTTTTGGCTTCTTTGGTGTCTAGTTAAGGTTGGTTGTACAAGTACAGTAGGTGCTATTGATTTTGGAGGTATGTGATGTGGGGTCAATGGTACTTGCTGTAACAATGTTTTAATTTTCTGTGAGTTTATATGTGATCAAAACATTTATTGAAGAGCACAAAGGCTAACTCAAGCATGTGTGATGTATACAAGAAAAACAAATTATTAAAAACAGAAAGAGATACAAGAAAATCATGAAAACTTAGCGATGAAATCTATATCAGCTGCCCAAGGAAATGAGGTATTGAAGAAAAACGTTTTAAGCTCATTTATTGCCTTCTCACGGTCTTCAAACTATCATTTCTTTCCCTCCAAGTTCACCACAAGGGCTACCATATAACCCTCTCTAGTTTGCAAAGATTTCTACTATCCTTCTAAACATAACCTAGGCCGACCCTAATCTACCGAAGGCAACAGTCCACAAGGCTCTGGCAACCATACTGTGGAGTAATATGTGGTCTATATATATCCTGCACTTTTTACACATACAACAATCAGCCACAATGACAATCATGCTTCCTTAGATTCTTGTGGTGAGGATCTTCCCTAAGGAGGCTGTCCAAGCACAAGAGGCTTCTCTTATGGGTGTTTTAGTTCGCTAAATACTCTTCCAAGGAAAAGAGTTCCTACCCTGAGTTATGAGGACCTGATAGAATGGCTGGACAATAAACTTCCCTTTCTTGGAGTTTTTACCATTTGGGCTTTGTAGGTTTCATTATGATGGAGTTGCATGTTATTTGTGCGCTATGCATGCAAATTGATGTGGCTCATTTTTTTCCCCATAGAGAGGTAGAGGATACTATCAAAGTTGAGAACCTAATGGTTTTGAGGATAAAACTCAATTATGTTGTTGCAGCATGCCCCCCTTTTTGGAAATACAACTTTCACAATATACACCTTTCATGCTCTGTAATTTTTTTGCACGGTTTAGAAGGTCGTTGTGTGACTAATACATATCAGATACTACATGAAATATGGGCATGCTATGATGCATATTTTCCTTTTAATATTTGACTTGCATTTTGGAGGCTATCTCGTATACTTAACAGAAAAAATGATAATGTCTACTGATTTCTATTGCAATATAGGACAGATGATTTCTGCATATCAACTTGCACTTGTATTGTCAATTTCCAGATGAAGATGCTTACAGTCACCAATAATTCCTTCCATCCTTTGTAGCTTATTTTTCTCTAGATCATAGTAAATTTACTATTTTCATTTTGTTTCTCCTTTTCTAAGACCTGAAGTCATCATAAATGGTCTTGGTTCGATTTATAGCACATTAGTTATTGGAGCTTATTCCCTCAACAACTAATTTGTCCCCATCTTCATAGATATCACACATTTGTGTTTGATAGTTCACAATCTTGTTCCAATATTTAATAGGTTCTTTATGATTCTCTCTTCTAGCATAGTGCTGTCATCTAGGGACTGCTTTAGCAATCTTTTTGGTTGTGTAGTGTTATAAGCCTCCTTATTATCATTAAAAAGGGTTTTTTGATAGGTTATTACGATTAAAATAGGTGCATACTTCTATATTATGTGGATGCAAAATTTTTTGTGAAACTATAGGTATTTTTTTTTTGTTATTCTGCATGTTTGCAAACTCTGCCTAATTGCCATGTGTTAGCTGGAGTATATCGTGACATCAAAATTGACATCTACTATGTATATGTGAAATCTAAGATGAAGCTTATGACACCGATAGGAACTAGAGGGAGTTTTGAGCTGATGGCTTCGTCAAATCTGATGATGATCCACTCAACAGTGATGGGTGCTATATTAGGGCTTTTGGAGGAATATATTTTCAATATGGATGCACTCATTTGACATACATTTATTGTACATATAGCTTGAAGTTGTTGCAAGGAACATGGAATATTTTTTTTTTCACAAGTTTATCTGTTTGAGTTATTATTGTACAGAGGCTCTATGGTATTCTCTGCTTGTTTAATGGAATATGGGGTTCTCTTTATGTTAGTTAGGCAAACTGGTCGAGGAACCATGGTTCCATAACTATTTTATAATGGGCAAGTGATTAAGTTGGAATTATCGTGTACTTGGGTTTTTAACCATTACTTTTTTGCCTTTTTAGTTTATTTTATTTTGTGAAAAAACTTCAGCATTCTTTCTTGAATCAATTTCACCTGCTCACGTAATTAACATTGTCATTGGAACAGAAGGCTGATGCATCAACTGTTTGGAAGGAATATACTTCTCCAGAGGGAAGAAAGTGCGTTTTACCTTCCTTTTTCATTTGCTACATTATTTTATAGTATAAGTATTGTTGGGGTCCTTTTTAATTCATCATTTACTGCTTAATGTTTGATGTATAATTGTTTTGAGCTATAATTGGCATGGCTTTTGCAGGTATTATTATAACAAGGTTACAAAGGAATCTAAATGGACAATTCCTGAGGAACTGAAGGTTTATCATAAGTTTTTATTATGTTAATATTTTTTGGGGTTGGCTTTAGCTTGGTTTTAATTTTGAGATGCTTGCTTCTAGTTGGCTCGTGAACAGGCGGAAAAATCAGCTAGCCAGGGAACACAATCAGAAACAAGTGTGAGTTCTCATGCTCCAGATGCCGCTGCTGTATCAGTTGAAACATCTGTTGCAACTGTCTCAGTTAGCTCTTCAGCTGCTTCAACATTAGCTGGGGTGGCTTTGAGCCCAGTTCCTGTGACACCTGTTGTTACAGATTCAAATCCTTCTCCTGTGGCGATTTCTGGACCATCAGTCATTTCTGGTGCACAGCCTGTTCTATCAACAAGTGCAGCTGGTTTTCAACATCAGGCGCTAGCTCCTCCTCCACCTTCCACCGTTTCAGCAAGTACTGGAGTTCCTGCTGCTTCAATAAATGCCAATTCATCATCGATGTATGCACTTATTTTAGTGCTTTAAATTTTGTGTTATTTTTTTACAAACTATTTCTTTATTGATTTGGAAAGATGGGGTTGGCTTGAACACTTATTCCTGTCAATTATTGCAGGAGCCACCTTGAAACCACAGCCTCTCAAGAATTTCCAGGATCTATAGATGGAGCTTCTGCACAGGATATTGAGGTATGTTTTTATTTTCATGTTTTCTACTATGCCTAAAAAAGTAATGTTTTATTTTTCAGCACGTTTCTGGAAGGCTTTGATTGGGTTAGTAATTTTGATCATGTCCAAGATTTCACTGCATGCTGGTTGCATAGTTTGGAGAAAAGCACAGCTTTTGCTTTTTCCAGAAAGTTTTATCTAAAATGAGTTCAAGAAAATTTTTTATCTAGCCCAGGTAATTGTTCAAAATCAGGGGGCTCTTGGTCAGCCCATTTACAAAACACATTTTTCCTCTTGTCAGGAGTACGCTCAAGAACAAATACTTGATCTTTTTTCATGACATGTTTCTGTGGTCTTCCTGGCAGGAAGCGAAGAAAGGAATGACGGTTGCTGGAAAAGTTAATGTCACTGCTTTAGAGGAGAAAACTCTTGATGATGAACCTTTGTTATATGCCAGTAAGCTGGTATTGACCTATACTTTTGCTTCTCGAATTGATAATTGAAACTGAATCCGTGGTGTGATTGTCATTGTAATGATTCTCAACACCCATATCTTTCTTCTTTGTTGACTTATTTTCACGTGATTTTGTATATAGGAAGCTAAAAATGCATTCAAAGCTCTGCTGGAATCTGTTAACGTGCAGTCTGATTGGACTTGGGAACAGGTAGATTGGCTTTAACTTTCCTTTTTTTTGATAGGTAGATTGGCTTTAACTTTCCTTTTGACCATTTCAACTCCTAGGGGTTGGTTCAATTGGTAAGAGCCTTGGTCTTGGTGGTATGCTCCCTCCAGGTCCATGGTTTGAACCTTTGGGTGCAAACAATCCTGGGCCTATGTACCTTGGGATTAGTTGGAACTTTGTTCCAGACACCCGGTAATAATAATAAAAACTTCCCTTTTGAGCATTTCTCATCTCTTTTTAAGTGCTTCTCAACAGTGTTGACTTTTAACATCAGGCAATGAAAGAGATAATTAATGACAAAAGATATGGGGCTCTGAAAACACTTGGTGAGCGGAAGCAAGCATTTAATGAGGTAAGTAGAATGTGCAACTTATGTGAATGGCTTTACTGGATTTTTTTATTATACAGAATTGTTTCTGATTTCACCTGGAATTTAGTGATACAACCTTTACTTGCCTTTAAATTTGCAATATTACAGTATTTTTCATCTTTATGCGACACAAATTGGTCTGTTATTTTCAGTACTTGGGTCAAAGGAAGAAACTGGAAGCTGAGGAGAGACGCATGAGGCAGATAAAAGCTCGGGAAGAATTCACAAAGATGTTAGAAGTATGTTGTGTGAAGTTCACAATGTTTTTTTCACTGCTCGTTTATATATAGCTGCTTGATATGATACTTCTTTTCCCTCCCTGACTATACATGTCTGTTTTGGGGGTGTATTGTCTTTCCAGGAGTCCAAGGAACTCACATCATCCACCAGATGGAGGTTCTTGCTTCTCCACCTTTTAACTTTATGTGTTACCTATCTGTACTGTAGTTTGTTTTTTGTTATTTTTTAACTTAGTTTTCAAGAAAAATCTTTAAGATCTTCTTTTTTCCCTCATTAGCAAAGCTGTTAGTATGTTTGAAAATGATGAACGATTCAAGGCTGTTGAACGAACTAGAGACCGGGAGGATCTTTTTGAAAGCTACATGGTGGAACTTGAGAGGAAGGTAATAAAAGGCTACTTCATTTGCTTGCGTAATTGTCATTATTCTGTTGGATTTCTGAATCTATTTCTTTTCAATATGCTTAGTAGGTAATGAATAGATAACTACATGCAAACTTCTAATTCAAGATGCTTACTTAAAATAAGGCAAAATGATGGGCTTAATTTGAGCTGTTTTTGTTAATCCCATTGTCATTTGAAGCTTTTGTTCTATCTTAGGGTAGAAAACTTTTAGACTTGGGTTTTTTTTTGAGTTTTGTGAAAGTGGTGGGACTAATGAAATATATCTTTAGATCGAGAAAATGTTTGAGATATGTTTTTATTTGGGTTTGAGAAAGTGGTGTGAAATCCTGTCATGACAGCAGAGGGGTTATGTGTGGCAGCAGTGTTTTGGGGTAGACAAAACAGGAATTGTAAGGTATGAAAATTGAATGAGGCAAACATTGCATGTGCATCAAATTTTTCCAAATCATTGGTAATGGATATACCATGAACTTGTTTCTTGATGCACACTTAAGGTTGTGGTGTTCTTAATTGGTTAGGTCTTATCGTGCTCAGGGACCATAAAGAACTAAAATTTTACCATGTAAGCAGTTAATGTTTTTTTTTTTCAAATATTTAAATCTTAAATTTATTAGGAGAAATATTTTTGGTTCCAAAAAATATGAAAAAATACATTAAAAGGTTGTGGGTAGAATACTCATATTTGCTGGTTGTATGGTTTAAGAAAGATACTGAAGATAAACTTGCTATCTGTGCTGTCATGAAGACATGATTGACTACCTTGGCTTGCTCAGTTGCTAGCTTAGTTTTGCATTTTCTCTTTCATTCCTTTGTCGTGTGGATAGCTGTAGAGTGTTGTATGTCCCAAAGCACACCGTATTTCTTTTTGTCTTAATTCTTGATTGCAGGAAAAGGAAAAGGCTGCAGAGGAGCATAGGTGGAATGTAGCAGAATACAGGAAATTTCTGGAATCTTGCAATCTCATTAAGGTATGCCATAAAAATATGGCATATACAAAAAATTTACGTTGATTTTTCATTCTTCAGGCATTATTTGTTTTTTATTATAGGCACATACCCAATGGAGAAAAGTTCAAGATCGCTTAGAAGATGATGAAAGATGTTCACGTCTTGAAAAACTGGACCGTTTGCTCATTTTCCAGGTATTTTGCCTCATCTATGCTTTTGATGATGTCTTCTCGATTTATATGCTGACATAGGTTATGGTAGGACTATATACGTGACCTGGAGAAAGAGGAGGAAGAGCAAAAGAAGATACAGAAGGTAGGATCCCATCTTTCTGGCCTTAAGATCGTAATTTATTGATTTTTTGTGGTATATTTATCAGAAAATCTTGTTCTGATATATGTTGTCATTTTCATATGCATCCACATATAAGGAGCAATTGAAGCGCGCTGAGCGGAAGAATCGTGATGAGCTTCGCAAGCTGATGGAAGGACATGCTGCTGCTGGCATTCTCACGGCTAAAACTCACTGGCGTGATTATTGCTTAAAGGTGCCCTGCCTGGTTCCGTTCTTTGTGAAATAACTGTAATTAAGAGCTGGTTAAATAAGAGAATTTGGTTTAATAGGAATTGCTTCTGGATCAGTATTTTGTTTTGTATCTATCCTTTGTATGTAGATTAAGGATTTACCTCAATATCAAGCGGTTGCATCAAACGTTTCTGGTTCCACGCCGAAGGATTTATTTGAGGACGTTGCTGAAGAGTTAGAGAAACAAGTAAGTTCTCATATTTAATTTTTCAATGCTTATTGTTTATTTGTGGACGTCGCTGTAGAAAATTGTAAAATTGAAATATTCAGGGAGAGTGTAACTTCATTTTGTTCCTGTCAAGAATCTCAAATAAACTCTTTTAGGTTATCATCACCATGTCTCAAAACTAAAGGAGGCTGGCTGCTCACTAAAAACAGTAGGACTTTCTTGTGTTAAGAAGTGACTTCACTTGCTAAACTTCCACTGTATGTGGGTAATTTTATTTTATGTCGTTTAGTTGTTTCTTAAAACGTATTTATTCTCAGAACGTGTCAAAGGGAGTGCAACTGAAGTACACATGCAATTAGGATAACCCAGATTAATCAGAAAAGGAAGTTATAATACCTGGTTTGTGCTTTATCATGGAAGAAACAGGTTCAAAACCACAATAAATTCCTTTTACTTTTTTATTTTTTATTTTTTATTAACACTTGTGGCCACACAAAACTTATGACGATGATTTTAAGGTATTAAGCGTCTGACCAAAGCGTACATGCCTTTGTTTCTATCTTCTTGTTCTGATCTGCCTGAACAAGATGATTTCTTTGGTGTTATAACTTGGATTGAGCTTTGTGTGTATTTTCATTATTAGTACTGTTCTGCTCTTGATCACATCTTAAGGAATTAGTTATTCATGCTTCATGTTGTGGTGTTGATAATTTTTAGTTTATTATTTACTTGATAATGTTTTCAGCTGCTAGCTGCTCCTCAAAACTTTGGTGTTTATTGAAATAATTGCTTAATTTATAAGGAGAATTCATGTAATATATGGGATATCTGAAACATATTCTTACAAAAATGAAAAGGAAATCTACTTGATCCCTTGTATTTGTCGCTGATTAGCTTCCTTAACATTTGGTGTTGTATTTTCTGTTTTGCCTGAGGTAGCTGAGAGCTGCAATGCTTATTGTTGAATATCTCTGACATCATTTATTTGCATATGGACAGTATCATGATGAAAAAACACGTATCAAGGATGCAATGAAGTTGGGAAAGGTAGGACGTCAACAACTTTTTATTGTATCTTCTCTGGGTATATTTTGATTTCAATTGTAATTTTTTTTTTGGCAGTTTACCTTGTTATCAACATGGACTTTTGAAGACTTTAAAGCAGCTATTCTTGACGATATTGGCTCCCCACCGATATCTGATATCAACTTAAAGGTTTGTTAACAAAAGGAAAAAAAAATTTCCTATTAATATCTGTTCCTTCTTATGTTTGCGGTGTCTGAAAAGATCATAATATGCAGTCATATGGTCAGTTTAAATGTATGGTTCAATAGAATTATTTTGTCTTTAATGGGATAATATTTAATGGAACAAATTTGCATCTAGAGGAGGTTTTCAAGTTCCCTGAAAATGTTATCTTTCTTGACTTCGAATTTTTTCTCCAGATGGACATTGTTCCCGTGACCTAGTTTTTATTTTTCATTTCTAGGTAACTAACCAAACTATGCCTGCTTTTAATTGGAAGAGTCCAATTTGACTTTTATTCTTCTAATAAGCAAATCCTCTAGTCAAAGCTTAAAGGATGTGGATATCTTGTCCCTCCATGAGTAATGCTAGACAAGCCCCGCCGAAGCCCTTTGTAAAAAAGTAGGTCCTACTCAAAAAAATTAGTTTTTTTACACTTTTTCAAGGTGGGTACACTTTTTTCCAAAAGCCCTATTTGGGGCTTATATAAATCATTTCTCTATGAATAAACTTTTTTAACTTTTGTTTCATGATATACTAATATATGTGCTGACCACTGACAAAGATAAGCAATTATATCTTTTTGATAAGTCGCAAAAGATCTTTTATTTAAAACAAAAAATAATATTATAAGGAGCACATGCAATTTTTTGCTAGTTATGGTTGTCTATTGCCTACTGTAAATCTTGAACACCCCGTTTCCAAGCCCCACCCCAAAAGTAATGGCCTGCTTGGATTAATGGTAATTTTTTTCTATTATGG
This sequence comes from Carya cathayensis, assembly GCA_011037825.1. Classification (NCBI taxonomy): domain Eukaryota; kingdom Viridiplantae; phylum Streptophyta; class Magnoliopsida; order Fagales; family Juglandaceae; genus Carya; species Carya cathayensis. The sequence continues at coordinate 610,791 of QGSO01000429.1, forward strand.
TTCTAATGGTTCTTGTTGTAGCTGATGAATTTTTTCACCATGTACTATAAATGGCACTTCCGTTTGAGAATTCTGTAATTAGTTGGTTGATAATTTTTTTTATTGTTTAGATTCTTGCTATATGATACGTATATGTGATATGCCAATTCTTCTGATCAATAATATTTATCTTTTACTTACCAAAAAAAAAAAAAAATGTGATATGCCAATTTTTGAAAATCTAAGATATGATATCATGGGCTATGCAAAATTAATCCCAAGGGGTTGGCGCAAGTGGTGAAGGCCTTGGTCTTGGGTATCACTCCCTTCAAGGTCTAAGGTTCAACACCTCATGGGTGCAAACAATCCTTTGGGGCCACACCTTCTGGTAAAAAGCCAGCGATTTAACCAGTTCCGTGTAGGGAAACTTCCGAGGGTGCGGTGTATAGGACCAGGGTTTACTCTGCAAGGATGGGTCTGAAGGACCCTGCCTTGGAGAGGTTTCCCAACATAAAAAAAAGAAAAGATAATTTATAAAATTATTTAAAATGTATAAATGCTACCTTTTTGTTTATACTGAAATCAGTTTTGACGATAAATTAACAAAAGAACGTGCCCTTAATTAGTGACCATGTTTGAAATTCATAAAATTTGGATTCCAAAATATTTAAATTTACCATATTATGGATAAAAAGCAGTGGACAGTGGGTAACCATATATCTGCTCTGTGCATGTGGAAACCCCACTGTTTTTACCTGAAAGAATTCTCTCCCCCAATGTATCCATGTTGTACGAGTCATTATAGACTAGGGGTGTATGATGTCATATCAGGGTTAAAAAATGGATTTGTCTTGGATGCATATCTTATACACATCTTTATCAAGTATCATCAAATATGAGTATGATGGTTATTTGAAGTATCTGTGCTTTCTAGAATTTTACCACGAGATAAGTTTTCAAAGCCAATATCAACAAACTTACTGTGTCATACTGTTTGAACAAAAATACCCACTGCTGCTTCACTGTCTAGCTTTTATTTTTATTTTTGTATACTGATAGTTATTATAATGGTTTGTCCTCTCCCATAATCTCTGTTCATTTTAAGGAACTGATGAATATGTCACTTGGTTACTGCTTAAGAACTAACTTGTACTATATTTCGTCATGGCAATGGATTCAATGCTATGTCATTTAGAATCTGTTGATTATTTGTGCTAGACTTGATCTTAAGTGCTCTACATGAGACCTTTATTACTGCTGTTTTCACTACTATTGCTGTTATAAGCAACATTGAGTCCATTCCCAGTGGGAGTGGCCGAGGTGTAGAGGCTTTTGGATTGTACAGTTAAATTAGCCCAAGAAACCTTGCTAGCGGCATCTTTTCAAGCTGAATCCTCTGACATCTTTGTGATAGTTAACATGCATGGTAGGTAGTCTGTGGATGAAATTCGTCTCTACAATGCATTAAACTAAATTTTTAATCTCTCTTTGAAGTTTGTGTTTGAGGAGTTATTGGAGAGAGCCAAGGAGAAGGTGGAGAAGGAAGCTAGAAAGCGTCAACGTCTTGCTGATGACTTCACTAAGCTATTGTACACTTTCAAGGTATCGTGAGAGTCATTGAATGGGGATTGATAGTTCCACTTTGCATTGCTAGGCTAAGTATATTGCCTTGACCATCCTATCTAAGTTCTGATTGCTGTGCCACTTTATAGGAAATCACTGCATCTTGTAATTGGGAGGATTGCAAACCACTCTTTGAAGAGAGCGAAGAATATAGGTATCACAACCCCCCGTTTTTTCTCCGGAACATGTTTTTCAGTTAGTGGATAATGTTATTTGTTATGCTAGTATATTTATTCTTTAGTTTTTTTTTTTAAACTTCGTTTGACCATCCCTTCTTCAGATCAATTGGGGAGGAGAGCCTTAGGAGGGAGATTTTTGAGGAATACATTGGACAACTACAGGAAAAGGTTAAAGAGAAGGAGCGCAAACGTGAAGAGGAGAAGGTATGCAAGTCTTGTGTGCATGCCTAGGTCGTTGGTGTTATTCTATCTGTTTACTGGATGTGGCTGTTCAGATTACCATGTCCATGCACACAAACCATCTACATCCATTTGGAAGGAATATTTTTTGGAACAAATTGAAATCTCTATCTCTTGTATGATCTTTAGGTTTTTATTCTTTACGATATGTTACGTATTTGAAGGGAACTGAAACACCAAGTTACATTGAGCAGAGATGCTACAAAGCAATTACCTGTTGCAACTGAATATATGACCCTTGCTTTTTAACATTTTGAAACTGTTAATTAGTGACTCTCTTTCTAGTGCCTAATCTGAGAGACTGATTATTGGGGTTTGTTACAAATATATATATATATATCATGATGTGCATGCCAGTCTTTTGGTGGGTTTTTTTTATCATGACTTATTTCTTTCTTCCATCTCTTTTTAGAAAAATTCTGCATCAATGCTTGTGTAAGATTCATTATGCTTTTATAGATAAGTAAAATGACATTAAAATTGTAAAGGTTGAGCACCTCTTTACTCTTAAGCTGATTGGGAATCTGATCTTATGTGCTGCATCCTCGCGCATTTTCTTAGAACTTCGCCTTGCAGTGTAAATGATACTCCTGGAAAAACATGTAGTTGTTCAGTGATTTTGAAGCACTTATATGGAGTTTCTAATTCTTTTCAGGCCAAAAAGGAGAAGGAGAGAGAGGAGAAAGAGAAGCGGAAGGAGAAAGAAAGAAAGGAGAAAGATAGGGAACGTGAAAGAGAGAAGGTTAAGGAACGTTCTAAGAAGGATGAAACAGATGGTGAAAATGCAGATGTGATTGACAGTCATAGCTATAAAGAGGATAAGAAAAGAGAAAAAGACAGGGATCGGAAACACCGGAAGAGGCATCAACCTGCCACAGATGACGTAAGTTCTGACAAGGATGAGAAAGAAGAGTCTAAGAAATCACGCAGGCATGGCAGTGACCGCAAAAAATCAAGAAGGGTAAGTGAATTTTAATTTTTAGAAGCATTTATACAATTGCTGAATAAGGGTTTTTACTATTCCTGATGTTTCTTGGCAGCATGCATACTCACCTGAATCAGATAGTGAAAACAGACATAAAAGACATAAGAGAGAGCATCGGGATGGTTCTCGTAGAAACAGTGGATACGAGGAACTTGAAGATGGGGAGCTTGGTGAGGATGGTGAAATCCAGTAAGGCAGTACCTGATATGTTTGTTTCATTCGAAGAGTGCTAAAATTGACTTTCTGATGGTTTATTATGTAAGCTGCAAAGCACTTTCTGATAGTTATGAATGCAGCCGCCCCTGTAACCCCCCCAAAAAAAACCCCCCCGAACTGTGAAGGAAAGTGGGGCTAAGCATGCTTTAGCGATAAGCTGTAAAATGCAATGAAGACGACGTCGATATCTCGGTTTGGATGGTGGATGAAGTCTGTCAAGCAACTTATTCTGGAACTTTTTTAGTTAAAAAATGATCCTGTTGAAGAGTACTTTATGAGAGGAATTTGACTGCATGCAAATGTCTTGATGCCGCTTTTGTACAAAAATGTTTATGGGGTTATTTATATTCATTTTCAATTAGAATAAAAAAAAAAAATTGCAGTGCGGCCTTTCAATTCAAATGACGATCATGAAACACTCAAGGATCATGAAATGCCGAGGGTGGTAATTTGTATTCGTGAGTCACGTTTGTATTGTGTTAAATCATGTGTAACTTAACTAAGATCATTTTAATTAAACGGATCAGACACTAACACGATCTATGTAAATAGCAGATGAAACGATTTAATCTGATTAAACCATTCAGTAAATAATTTTTATTGAATTATTTTGGACATAATCTATTTATCCTGTTTCAATCAGTTTTATATTTTTTTTCTACAGGAGTGGGGAGGGGCAGCTAGTGTAGCTTTCTCCTTTAGGCATGATCGTAAAAGCTCCCACTTGATGCAACATGTTTGGATTGGGCCATAGTTACTTACCCTTAGTAAGGGCAGCTCGTCATCACAATTCCACCGAAATGTTAGCATGTAAAAGCTTCCAAGACTTTGGTTCACATGTTTTACTAATACAAGCTGTTCCGAACACGTGACAGTGGGCAAAGAAGGGAAGAACGGTCCCCTATCGTTTGCTAACAACTAGTTTTATATAAATGAATTGAGTTGATCGTATATTTATTTTTAATCTATTAAAAATTTATATATAATATAAAGGTAACTATATCATTCATTCATAATCACAATATCATTCACGATAAAATATTTTATTATCAATATTTAAACTAATAATATATAAAATAAAATTAATATTTTATCACAATAAAATTAATATAAAATTAATATATTAATTATATATATAATTAATATATAAAGTAAAATTAATATATATAATTAATAAAATAGTTTGAGGAATTTAGATAAAGAAATTAATATCATATACTCTCAACAACAGAAAGACATAAGACTAAACATTTATAAAATTTGAAAATAGAATGTATTCGAATTATACGGGTTAGTTTCACTTGACTTTCTATTGACTCATCTATTAATGGTGTCATATTGAGTCAACATGTTTTGATTTAAACCTCAATTATATCAAACCTAAACTCGCTTATTTCATACTGTGTTTATGTTAAATTTACATAGTCATATATTGCCAACCCCTATGAAACACGGTCTAATACATCGATCCTATGTTAAAATATTTTAAACTAATATATTGAGGGTGGGTTATGCTATTCATATTAATACAAACATTTTTTACTTAAAAAAAAAAACTAATATATTGAGCGCTGGAAGCTAAAACCCATGTGATAGCGCCCATTGATGTACTTGTCCTCGATGTTTTATACTCTTAATATTATATTAGGACGGCTCTAATGGCAACATAACTGATCTTTGTACACGACGGAAACACGAAAACAGTCTGTATTAGGTTACAGAAATTTATATATATATATATATATAAATTAAGAACAGAAATCTATTTGAATGCATAATAAGCATCCTAAGGTTCAAAAAATAAAAAATAAAAATAAAAATAAAAACCTTTTAACAGGGCTCAAATTATACGCCTTTTACAAGCATTAAAAATTTGAAGACTTGTGGCCTTTAACATCCAAGCGGTTTGGGTACAGAAACTATATATTGAGCTCTCAGGTTTTCATATCTGGACTTAATATCGCCATGGAAAGACACAAGTGATCTCTGGCGAAAGGCGAAAGCTGTACTAAGCTGTACTAACCACTTGACTAAAATCAGTTTGAAGTGCATAATATTGGACCAATGAATTATACCATTCTCCTTTTGTAGCTTTGCATAACCATTAAATTTCCTCAGTATCTTCCCTCAACTTTAGTTTACACCACTGGGTTTCAATCCAACATCATTTGGGTACTTTGAAGACTTGATATTTCATTTCTAACATCTGGCACATCCGGTGTACTAGAACTAAATAGGTGGTGTCTAGAATCCTTATCTCTAACCAAATTTCATATTTCTTTAATTCACAAATGTTTTGAATAGCAAATTATTCCATGCTAAATCACCAAAAGGAGGAAGACAAGCCCTTTAATCATTAACCAAATATAAATGACAATTGTGCCATTGTCTTTAAAGCCAATGACTTCTCTGATAAAAAGAAATGTGTTACTATCATAAAAGGAATATGTAGAATTGTATGTTTTACGAAAAAGAGTTCTGTTACATATAATCACTTTTGCATACTCTTTGCGGATTTCACTGATATGATTGGCCAAAGCAATTCTTTTATATTAAAAAAAGTGATGCAGCCAATTACATTAATGAAGTGTGTAAGGAGTACGCAAAAATGATTACACATATTTTCAGACATGATCTAGAATAATCATTCAAATTAGGTTTTAGGTGCTTTAAAATCCAATGCGAGTAACAAAAAAATATTTTCAGACATACGGAAGGAAGAGTTTTCTTTTTTAAATCATGCACTAGTTTCACTCCATACGCTACAATAAAAACCAGGAAGACGAGTGGGATGCACACATGACACTAGAAAGACGCACCAAAGAAGCACCCAGAAAGGAAAAAAATATTTGATCTTTCAATGTTTTCAGATACAAAAATTATCGAAGGGAAACTAGGATGAGACAATGCCCCACTGTATTTCCTGAAATTGAACAAAAATCTAAGCACTTTTCAAACTTGAGTTACTTATTTGCTCATATTCTCATACTATTCCAGAAACAACTAGCCACTTATCGTATGACTCAGTCAAAATAAAAAGAACACATAATTAAAGAGTCAAAATGCTGAAAAAATTTAAATAAAAAAATCCTAACAACATGATGGAGAATAAAATCATAATTAATGCATGAAATCTTGATAATTGTGACCAGGCAGCTACCTTATTTTCACAGCTACACTGTTTAGCCTCCAGCTGTTCATTCTCAGTTGTTGGTGTTTGCGATAAAACCAGGGATGTAATTGTGCTAGTCAACTTCTCATAAAGCACTTTACGTTGCTCTTGAATTAAAGAATTGTTCCCAGTGAAAGGAATATGGTCGTCCATTCCCACTGAGAAATGAGTTTCCAAGGTCCTAAAAAGGCACATACCAATTTCACTTGTGCTCGATAGCAATTTTGCACTTGTGGATTTCTCATCAAACACAAAACTCTGTTGAGATCACAAAGAATAAGCTAAAATTTCATTTGAGAGGCAAACTTCATATAAAGTTGAAAGATGCAAAAATGAGACAGTTTTGACCTGCATTATTGACAAAACATCCCCATAGATATCCTTGCAATCCGCCACAGATTCACTTAACCTTTTCGGCATTTCTTGTATAAGTTTTGCTTCTTTTTGGAGTCCGGATATGTCATCCATTAGTCGATGATTCAACAGTACTTGCTCTGCGTGCTCTCTCTGTAAACAGGTGCATGTAATCAACCATAAAAAATTGCAATGCATGCTTTTCTTGTTGAAGTTCGAACATATAGGCTTACTTTTGACTTCAATGAAGCAAGCAAAAGATGGTACATTGCCACAGAAATTTAAAGAATTTAGGCATTTTCATTGCCGAAAAATGCATTTGAAAATTTTGTAGCAACTAAGAAGAATGCGTCAAAGTAATGGTATATACTAACCTCCAATTCATTCCTCTCTTCAGTGGCAATCAGCAACTGTCTTTTGAGATATTGAACCTCTTGTCTATAATTCTCAGATGAACTAACCTAAGAGAATGTAACGAGTCCAACCAAAACATCCATAAAAATATTAGCTTCAAACAGAAATACCAAATCCTACAAACATGAAAGGCATCACTACCGTAGCCATATGTTACATAATAATTTGTCTTAAGTTTGTAATTATTCAGCATTTCATTATCTTCTTCAACCAAAGAATTGTTTGTTCAAAATCCTCACAACCATGTTAGATAAATATTATTTATTTACGACGGCTGACAAATAATGAAGCCAATGAGCTTCTAAATATTAAATTTCTGTTTTTCCTAAATGAAACAGAATACAGACTATTTACAACTTTTTTTTTTTTTTTTATAAGTAAACTATTTACAACTAACATGAATTAATCAATTTTTGGGAAAAATAAAGCAATATAAACTCACAGGAGTAGCATCACTTGAAGGAAACGATTGAACTTTTCTTGCAAGAGTCATTTGAAGCGAATCAGGGTCAACTATGTGACCTTTATTGATTCTCAGCCACGTGTCTTCATCGACCACATTGCTAAATGTATCTGGAAAAGGGCTATAATCAGAGAGCGTTAAGTAGCTTGAGCGCTTGACAACGAAGGCTGTAGGAGATGCCTTGACACAAGGGGTTCTGAAAGTATCTCCATGACATATACCATTGCTGTCATTGCATTCTTGCTTAAGCCTTTGTGTCACAGAATCCTGACCCTACCGGTAGATGGAAATAATGAGATCATCAACAACCAAATAGAAATGTGAAAGTATATAAATTAAGAATGGAAACATTATAAAAGTGTATATAAACACTCTTTTCATGAGCATTTAGGGAGAGGGAATAAGGTTGCCCATATGTTATATCTCAATATGCTAGGATTTTCAACTGGTTTAGATGTTTTATATCAAACAATTGGGTGTCTTCTGTGGCTTGCAATTGAGTAGGTGTAGTTTGGATAGTGAGATGAGATGGTTTTATATGAAAGTTGAAAATTAAATAAAATATTGTTATAATATTATTTTTTAATATTATTATTATTTTGAGATTTGAAAAAGTTGAATTGTTTATTGTATTTTGTGTGGGAATTTGGAAAAGTTGTAATAATGAAATGAGATAAGATGAAATGATTTCTGTATCCAAACTAAGGTGGATTCAAGGAAGACATTGACTTGGTAGATAAAGAAAAATGGTAGAATAGCTAAAATCGGTTAAAAGGCTTGGATGAGAAAAGCAAAGTAGAACCTTGGCTAGGAGAATTTGAAAACACTTGGAAATGGAAAGAGATTGTGATTAAAAAGCAGCTACATATTATTGCTTTTTTTTTTTCAATTTAATGAATAAGAAAATTAACTGCATATTATTTGCTAAAATCAATATCATAGCCATTATTTGCAACAGTACCTGACCAGATTTCGCGTCAAAGCCTGATGAAGTAACAATATCACAAAGATCGACAATTTTCATCTGCTGCTCCCAAATGCTTTTATCATGTTCTCTGTGTGATTTCCTCTCGTCTTCCAGTTCCATCTGCAGCTTCTCCCTCTCTAATTCATGCTGAATAATGGAAAATAAGCAAGAAATATATGCCTCTATGCTTCGCTAAGTAATGGTTATCATTTCAGAGATGAAAAGACAACCAACCTTGAGCAAATCATTCCGCAAAGTCAAAATCACTTGCTCCAGCACCTCAGCATGGGATCCCTAAAAAAGACCAACTTTTTTAGTTTATTTCTAAGTTCTAACCTCCTCTCTGTAACACTAACACGAACAAAAAATGATCATCACCTGAAGCTTCTTACGAAGCTCCTCGATCTCTAGTTTTTGCCGCTTCAACAAGGCTGCATCTGTCAAGATCTAGGACAATACACGTCACTAGACTTATTAGAACCATCAAATTGAAGGGGAAGGATTAAAAATTTAAGCTCTGTGATGGGCAATGAAAATGCCAATAGCTGCCCAATGATACTTTTGGACCATATCCTTTTGTTTGATTCATTGGGAATTCGAGGGTTAGCTAAATAACGAAAACTGAAATAATTAGTGCCACGAAAAATAATCATAACATGACCTGACAGAGAAAAGACTAAAAACTGGAATGATGTTACATTTATCTCTCTCTTGGAAATAAGGTAAAGGGATCGTAGCTTTTTCCGAGACCATTACACATACACCAAAGTTTCCTTTCCAATAAGCTTAAAAAAACGCTCACATTGGCCAGATCACAGATTCATAAACGTAAAATGTACTAAACAAAATAGAGAACATACTTCATTCACTCGAACACAATTAGTGATGCGCTTGGCTCGACTAGCAAATTGGAGAGTTCCCTTTGTTTCCTCAATGTGTACCTAAAGGTGTTGTTACATACTATGTTATGAACCAAAATTGATGAACTAAGATGTACCATGCCAAAAGAGTAATACTGATCAGCAAAATAGATGAAAATAAGAAAATAAGAATCAGATAGTTGACCACCTCCTCAGGTGCTATAGTGCATATTATTGAAGTCTTAGCATTGCCGCCGAGAGCAGGTTGAAGTATGCGGGTTAGCTTACTATCGCGATAGGGAATATGACCCCTGAAACAGAGAATTTCTTCAAAACAACATTGTTATTGTATAAAATATTTTATATGACTTACTGAAAGAAAAGCAAATACCTCTGTTTTGCACCATCACTTAGTTTGTTGATCACGTTACCCAGAACCATTAAGCTCTTGTTAATGTGCTTTCCTTCCTTTAGTCGTACTCCATCGGCTCCAGTTTTAGCAATCCGTTCAGACCCAGCTAAGTCTACCAAGTTCTTTGTTTCATGCAGCGAAGAATTAATAAATAAAAGGTAAAAACCAAAAGATCTCAAATTTTTGAACATCATCCAAAACATGAAAACGGTATATGGAATAATTTTTAAGGAATTATAATGCAGCATGGTGGGCAGATTACAAACCAAGACTGAGACACGTATAGCATCACTACCTGAGTAATCGCTGGACAAATTGGTGTCCTTTGCTTTGCTTTCAATCACCTGCATATACAGAATATAGTCGAATAAAAATCCAAAATTTTTAAGTGAGCTCCAGAACAACACGTCAAAAACATACCATCCTGAATATTGTGTGAGATCTACTGCTACGAACATTCATATTAGTCTCCCCAAAGTGCCTATTAACTGAAAGACATGATTTTCAAAATATCTATAAGAAAGATATTTAACTAAAAGAACGTGTAAGAAACCTAAGCCCAAGAATTTAAGCTTTCATGTCAAACCTTCTCCCGAGCGTATGAGCTTTAAAACTTGTTCAGTGTTGTTAACAATTTCCTCCCGCAGTCCTGCAACAAATACCCCACGCTAACAGCCAAGAAAAATTGGTGATCACATACATCAAAACAAACTATAATAAACTGTGTAACTAACGAACTATATTAAACTGTAAACTGTCGATAGCCTACCTCCAGATTCTCATGTATTTGCAATTTCTGGTTCTCTACAGCAAAAAGATCATTAATTTCTTCATTATAAATTTCCATGTAGGAAACTCGAATAAGAAACTCACGATCGGAGATCTGAAATTATTAAGTACCAACAGAAGGTAAAAGTCGAAAGGTCATTATCAGAAATCACGAGCACATCAACTTCAATAACATCCATGGACCTGCTTACCAATTGAATTTTTGCAAATACATCTTTAACTGCCCGGTGAATAATCCCCGGATCAGTTTCAGAGCCACTCATGGTGAAAGTCTTCCCGCTGCTGGTTTGTCCATATGCAAATGCGGTACCTATTGAAATGCTATTGGTCACCTTCAACACGAATATCTATATGGAATGGCTTAAATAAGCAATCATATATTCCCCTTTTCATGCATTTCACGTTTAATAGATACAGAAAACACTACTGGCGATTAGCATTACACAGAACACCCGCGATACAGCAGTACAACATGAGAAAAGCCAAGGAGGTTTAGAAACATGTGTAACTGACAAACCCCATGGCACGCATCAATAACTTTGATAAGGTACGCCAAACATCAAAATCTTCCCGTATAAAATATTCCAATTGACCGACTACAGCCTTTGCTGCTGTTCATTTTTCATTATCACGAATCTTATAAGGAGCAGCATACCATTTTCCCTCTCATACCAAATTCCAACAAAACCTTGAAACAAAAGGGATACCATTAAAGCCTTCAACTGCGGCGTGCATGATGTCCTTTGTAAGAAGCTCATAAACCATAGCATTGGTGCAACTTCCGTCGCGTACATGATCTGCTAAAGAAAAGAAAATCGCTATGATACAAACTCTCAAGAAAATATCAAAGAAATGAAAAGAAAACTAAGCGAGCACGTAGAATCCACAGATACATACGCGTATAAAGGTATAATATGGAGAGATAAAGAAGGGGAGATGTACCGAAAGCGTAAGAGAGGCAAGAGATAGGGGTGTCGTGGACCTTGTGAAGAGAAATGCGATTTTCTTCAACCTTCCAGTATGTTCCCTTGGAGAGTTCTGAGGGTACGGTAGGTCTAACTCGGACTCCGACGCAGATATTCTCCATGGATTACGACTCTCACTTCCTCCGCTCGCTCTCTCTCTGTGATTTGGGGTTGGTGGTTTTTGTGACGGAGCGACTCGCGGGCGGGGCAGTCTTCTCGAAAGCCTTTCAGATTTTCGAATATGTTGGTACTTTACGGAATCACCCTCGAAACTAATTTAATTGACAATCATGGATGTGTAGGCCCGTATGTAGAACATGGTGGGCTGGAAATTACGAGCCCCGAATCCATGGGTTCCGACCGTAAGATATTTAATGGACCTAATAATGGGCCTTGAACTGGGCTCTAAATTTTTCCAATATTCCAACATACGAAAGGATCGAAAGACTTTTTGGAGTAATGACGAAGACTTTTGAAAAATATTGAGATTTATTATTTAAAAATAATTTATTTATATGAATATCATATTTATTTTCTTTTTAAAAATAAATATATAATGTTTGATCACTAAAAATTTTGAGACCAATTGAGTGGTAGATAAATGGGTCAATTTATACATGATAAGTGGTTTGGTTGACAATTTAGGCCTCAAGGAGAGGACCGTCGAAAGTCTCAACAGTATCAGTATGTAGGCCTGCAACCCGGCTTGGAACAACCGGGTTTTTACCCGACCCGAACCGCAATCCCTCATTTAAGGCGCCAAACCGCACCCGCTTGACCCGGACAAAATAAAAGCGGGCCGAACCGTATACCCGACATTTACAAAAACATTTAAAAAATAATAATAATAAGGAAATAAAAAAAAAACAGCCATTTTGCACATCGAGTTCGTCGATCTGGTTCTCCTCGTCTACAAAAGCCATCTTCTTCATCAACTATATGCAATCGGCAACAGCTTTGCCTCTAATCCTGGGGATGCAGATGGGTATTTGTAGTTTTTCCTGTTCAACGGTAGTGGCCTGGTGCGAGTCTTAGGCAAATGAAAGAAAGCAAGAGAGGGAGATTGGGGGACTGACCTAGTGCGAGTCTTAGGCAGAGGAAATCGCATCCATGGCGACTGGTTGAGCTTCACGTACTTGCCGATCCTCATATTCAAGAAGATTTACCAGCAGGTGGTACTGGAGAGAGATCGAGAGAGATATTTGTTTCTTTGTAAGGCTACGGTTCAAATTTCTCACCATCGTACTTGGAGTGGAGGCTAGGGTATGAAGAACTGAAATCTGAAATTGCTTTGGGTCTGGAATCGAGGCTGTAGGAAATTGCCGGAAGCTCGCCACATTGTGGGTCGTAGAGGACGAAGCCGTTGCAGGGGAAAATCTGGACGCAAGGTGGAGCAGCAACAGAGGGCAGCAGAAACAGAAGGTCGAGGGCGAATGACAACGACAAACTGCAACGGTGAACGTCAACGGTGATAGCTAACGGGGAGGAGGAATGGAGTGGGTGGATGGGTTTGAGAAGAAGAACTGGAGAGGCTATGTGGTGTTTTCGGTGGATCGGTTTCGACGGATAATAAAGTGTTTTTACCCGTATTGGAGTTTGACCCGATGAAACCGATTTTATTCGGGTTGACCATGTCGGATTTTACGGACGGATCGGGCACAATCACTTTTATGCACAGCCCTATCAGTATGTACCATGAAACGGGGAGGCCACAGTAGGACTGAGTGTGGACATACAAAATCTGAATAAACTATAGCAGCTGATGAATATTTTTGGGATAAAGTTATGTATTCTCACTTTGAATCATAAGTTTACGTTTCACCCCCCTACTTATATTATACAAAATTTGATGAATATAAGTTGAATTTAAATTTTAACTATTCCATTCACATAAATTTCTATATTAGAATAGCTATTTTTTTTCATTATATAACAATAAAATAATATAAGATGAATTTGACTTTGACTATTAACATAAAATCTCCATATTAGATTATCCATTTATTCATTATATAGTAATGAGTAATTAATATTTAAAAAAATATTTAATTTTTTAATTATTAATTTATTTTATTTTATCATATTTTACTATTTTACTGATTATATGTTAATTAGTAATCATATTCTAATTAAATTAGTAATCAGGAATAATATAAAGCAATAAATTAAATATTTACTCCTTAAATAGTAAGAGTCAAATTTGACTTTATATTTACTAATACTATAGCTGATTTGAGTTTAACTAAGCCATTATAAGCTTCCTTTTATTTCGAATAATTAAAAAATATTTTATTTTTATATATGCATATTCATTAACAATGCCGTGGAAGTTTCAAAGAAACCCAAACAATTTTTTTTTAAAATAAAAAAAAATCCTTTGGCAAATGGATAACGATCATGTGGACGTCAATTAGTAGATTGTAGCGATGGCGATGGGAATTAAAGAGTATTGACAATGATTTAACCATTGTCAAGTCTAAATTTTGACCATTGTCAAGTCTAAATTTTGACTAAAACTTAAGTTTTTAGCTAATGTTCAAACCAATAGAAAAAGTGCTCCACTAGTTATATTAAAGTTAAAATAAGAATATAATATTATATATTTAAATAACAAAATTTTTAATTTTTTTAATATTTTACAAATATTCTCCATATATTAATTACTAAAGAAAACTATTATTTCCCAACACTAATATATCTTAATTAATTGACTTTAGTTTGAATAAATAGATTAATTACAAAACAATAATCAAAGGACTTTAATTAAAAAATAATAATTTATAATCAAAGGACTTTAATTAACAAAAAATTTATAATATGAATTAATTTTTGCATCATAAAAATAACTGTAGCGTCTTGTGTACAAAAATTATAGATGGAATTACGGGAGTAATTTTACATAATAAAATAATCTATAGACTTGCTACAGTGATTAGTCAAATTTAGAAAAATATATAGCATTACTGTAGCTGAAAGTTCAAATCATTAAACTTTGACTAAGTCAATGTAAATTAATTTTAACATCTTTAACTATAATTTGACGAGCACTGGCATTTGATTAGTCTTTGGAAAGACGAGGAAGCTAGCAGGCTGCAAGGAAACCTACCTAGCTGTCATGATCAACACCATCACTGAATAGATAAGAAATGGAAGGAGAATATTAGAAATTATTAAATTAAAACCTGTACTATGAATTTATCTCCAAATTCTTGCATGCCAAGAAAAAATCTTATTTCGGTCCAAGACAATGACATGATATATCGTTTAATCGGTATAAATTTAGTTATTCTTTCGTATCGAACAGGTTTGCTGACTAGATTACTATTTTCCGGAAGAAAAAAGATAATAAAACTGTAATATAATTAAGATGATATAAAAAATACAAAATGCAATTGTCAAACAATAGTACTTAACATATTATTGGGTGTTGTAGGTAAGAACCTTTTTCTCTGCATAAATCTAATAATGTTAAAAACTCTCTCTCTCTCTCTGTTTTTATTTAATTTTTTTTAAGTAAGAAATCCTAAGCAAAAGGCACAACCAAGTACATATGATTTGAGAAAATCTACTCCTAATCCAGTTTGCAGATCACACACCACACGAATCTGATGTGGCAAACCTGGTCTAATTTAAGTCCAGTCCACTAAAATGAAACAATCCGTCTCTCGTGTGCCTCTCCCTCCCTCTGAATCCCTCTCCCCCGCAATGGACGTTTCATCTTCTCCCTCCCTCGCGACATGAGGTGGTTGTGTGAATATGGGGAGGGAGGAGGGTCAGGGGTGGAATGGTCTCTCTAAAACACATGCATTTAATTAAAAAAAACCCACATCACCAGTTTTGTGTGGTGTATGTGGGAAGGAGGCAGATGAGTAGAACTTCTCTATATGATTTATAGAAGAGACACAGGCAAACCTGTAATGGTCACCGAGTCACTGACAAAACTCTTTTTCTTCCTAAGAAAGAAAAGTTGCATTCATCAGCAGTACATGTTTTTATTAAGGTTTTCAGTGGACTCTGATAGTTACATTGATTATCACATTCCAATCTCTTTCAAAGTGAGTAAAAAATTGGATGGTGCAAAAGAAAAATAGTAGCAGCATAGAATTAGATCATCATTTCTTGCCTTCTTTTTCATGTGTCTGACCGATATGGTTTTGAAATTTTTCATAAATGCTTTGCTTCTTACAGAGAACTAGGTTTGAAAGCTGAAACCTTTTGGGTGTCCCCGGATATCCTACCCAACTTGATTCTAATAGGTTTCATTGAGGAAACCTAATTTAAAATGTGGCAAGTCTATAGGAAACTGTGGTGCATTTTACAGGGAATTTGGGCAATTTTCAACCTTCCTCTCAGCCCAGCATTCATTGCTTTTGTGCAGAAGGGTCTTTTCTTCTCAGTGGTGGCTGCAGCCCTTTTTAATGAACCATGGGTGCCACACGAGTTGTCAGTTTGAATTTCTTGATTTATTTTTTAATTTTCAATGTGGAATGTTATTTGCAGATCTTAGTTTTCATTTTTTGGTTCTGGGTTTGACTATTGGGCAGGCTGATTGGGTTTCTGTTTTCTATTATTGATTGTGATCTCAAGTTCATGCTCTACACACCAACTCAAGTTTGGCTTGGGTTCTGGATGAGATAGATATTCTAATGGAGGCTTGGAAGGCTTCCCATTCCAAACCCACCCCATTTCAATCCGTACATAGAACACATGTTATTTCTGGTTTTCTGATTGGTTTTGTGAAGTAGATGTTGTGTTTGTCAAATGATTGATATTATGAAGTGAAGGGTATACTCTTAAGATTGTTTGATATACTGAATCTGGAAGTACAATATCAGATCAAAGCCAGCAGGACCTGGGCCCCTTTTCACCTGTTATATCGAGTAGAAGATTTGGGATTGGCTCAATTTTTCGCAAAGCGGCAACTGTTGCATCAGCGGCAGCAAAACATGCCTATGCAGCTGCGACAGCCACACACATAAGTTCTGCCGAAGAAATGCTACCTCTGAAATGCTGCTTAATGTCCATTTCATTGCCCTGGGAGTACATTGCTCGCGACCTGTTGTTTAAGGTGAAATCTTGGTTTTCCAATTGCTTTCTATTCTGCATTGTTGTTGTCCAATCCTCTCTGTTTACCTGTTAGGGGCACTTTTTAGTTTTTACCCATGCGTCGGTGTATTTACCTGATCACCTAGCCTCACGAGTGATGGCATTAATTGGTCATGTCTTTTAACTGTGCTTTGTCACTAGAAATATTAGATCCCAAAAGTCCAGTGTGTGACCTTGATCTTTTGGATTGAGTTCCTCAAAGGTGGCGATCTTTCATTCTTTGCATGCCTGGAAGAATCACTAATCTAATACTGTGGTTTCAAATGCAGGGGACTCCTCATGTGAGCTTGTAAGGACCGTGTGGTTGCGGAAAATTCTGAACAGCAATAGAAGTTATACGTGGCTGGCAAGTAAGTGTTTATTTTTCATGGAGTTGAGCCCCTCGTGTAACTGTGTTGTGCATATCCGGTGCTGGATCGACTGTCACAGGGCTTTTGTGTTCAAGTATTTTTGTCGATCATTCCATTTAAAGTCCACAAATTCAGCATCAGAAAATAAGTCCCCAAAATCAGGCTTTGTAATATTGTAGACTTCAAACAAATAAGATGTTGACGTGGCATTTTGTTCATTGGTGTTTTGTATGAAAATTCAACGATTTTTTAAAATGCCACTTTTGAGAACTTGGTGATATATTTTAAGATGATCTAAACCGACCATATTTATTAACTTTCCACTCTTTCCTTAAACGAGGCTATCATTCTCATCTTTTTTACAAGAATTATCAAATGGAGCAGGTGATTCAAGTATTCAAGCGGTTTCTCGTTGATTTTGTGTATTTTGCCATTTCGGTGTGAGAGCCTGTTTGGGGTTGCGGTGGAAAGTCTAAAAAGTGCTTTAAAATGATCTAAAGTACTTAAATGATAAAATTTACCTGTTTGGTAATTTTATATTAAAGTACTTTTAAATTAAAAAAAGCTAAAAAAGTACGTTTCAACAAAAGCATCAAAGTGATGCTTTTTATCAAAAGCACTTTACAAAAAGTAAGTCTTATTTTTCTGTGATATATATATTACGAAAAAATCCTCACTATTTTACCACAACGACAACACTACCCCTCCCCTTCCCCCACCCTCTCTCTTTCTCTCTCTAACTCCGAAGACCTTCACACCTTCAATGTTCAGATGGAGCTGAAAATTTTCAGATGGCAGTTTGTTTTCAAATTTTTTTTTTTGTTTTTTATAACACCGAATCTCAGAGAGCTAATAAATTTAGAATTTGCAAACAATAACATAACTGAAGAGATTCTCGAAGAGATAGGAAACCTCGTGAACCTTTGGTAGCTTGAGCGTGATTATATTGTTTTTTCACTTATGCATGGTTGAAATTATTTTCATTCAATTATAATTACTGAAAAATCTATTAGACTATTTTCGTTGTTATTTTGTTATAATATTTTATTTCTATCAAGAATATACCCTTTTGTGTCATTTCTACTTCAAAAAGTACTTTTTAAATTCGTTTCCAAACAAATCTAATATATTTGAAAGTGCTTTAGACATACGGATCCCAAACAGTAAATAGCTTTAAGATATAAGTCTTAAGCTAAAAGCAATATTTTCTACCACAACTCCAAACATGCACTGATTCTATATAGAAAGTGTTGGCCATCCTAATCTATTGCAACGGAGGCCACAAGTCCAGCACCAAGAAAACACAAAGGAAGCCCTCGAACTACCTAGATTGGCAAGTCGGTATGTTCCCCCACATCACACGGTTGGTCGAGAAGTTTTGAGGTTCAAACCCTCGTACTACAATGCCACCTGAGTTAATGATTGTGATAAAGCGTCAAACATTTAAATAGTTACTATAGCAATGCTTTTCCTCGTTACAAAGATACACACAAAGCAAACATGAAACATCAGCTTAATAATTATATATATTTTTCAGACCAAGAGAGGGAAAGGTACGTTGCACATAATCTTGAAATCACTCCATCCCAGTGAGAAAAAATCACTGCTTGCTACTTCAAACAAAAAACTTCTCGAGCTGGATTAGAAGATTAGTATGAGCTATAATTTCTTGAGGATGGAATTCCGTAACAAGTGGTGGCTCAGGAGCGGAAGGCAGACAAAGGAAACAAAACATGTGAGTTGCAAAGCATTTTAATGGCAGTTTGATAACCATAAACAAGACATCACTATCAAAGGCAATGCTACATTTCTTTCGAAACTTATCATTATCAAAACTTATCGAGGGCATAGTTAGTGGAACTAAAGATGACAAAATTCAGAATAAATGACAACATTTTCCTACAAACAGAGTAATTATACATGCATATCACTTTTTTACAACTGTGTTAAAATAAGTGTATTTGTGTGAAGTGATTTTACGAAAGTATTCCTCATTTAAAACATAATTGTATAAAGGTTGTAAAAAATGGTCGATATGTATCATTTTTCCATATTAAAAACCTCACCTTGATCAGCTGAAACTAGCACACATAAAGAAGGTATCGAAAGACAAGATTCTAACTTCACTTTAATCACCCATTAAACTTTCAAAAAAAAAAAAAACAGTAGAAGTACTCGTCCATGTTAGACCCCACTTATTGTGTCTTCGGGCATGCTAGCGTGCAACGACAATTAAGACCAACTGCCAACTAAGAAAACTAACCAAAATGCTACCGAGTAAGAAAACTACCCAGAAAAGTTACCAGGAATATTCCTTATTATTAAACAAATAAAACTATAAGACAACAATGGTAGTGTATGCCATGTTCAAAGCCACGAAAAAGCCTTCAATATCTCCAAAGAGTTGATCTTTAAATACAGTGAGTGAAAGTAGATCCAACCTACTTTAGGTAACAAACAGGACCCTGTAACTCAATGAAAGCCAGTATTATTGTTCTTTTCATTATTATGTTGGACAATGAAATGCAATTTTAGTTCGCAGAGCTAAAGAACTTTATAGATGCAATATGTTAGTACTAAAGTGACCATTAATTTGATTAATATTTCTTTAAAGTAAAAAAAAAAAAAAGGAACCTTAGAAACTTTCTTTTTGTGCAACAACTTTAACTTTTCTTCTTTTTTCCTAGGTTAAAACTTAAAATGCAATTTCGGTCATTAAACTGCTAATCCTATTTAAATATAATTGAGTGTTATGAAAAATGATAATTACAGTTATAAGTGCGCAAATGTCGCGCAGTTACTTTGAAAAAAAAAATGAATAAATGAAAGACTCACATGAAAAAATATTAATTATTTTTTTATAGTAGAATCCATTTTTTTTCAAAATGACTGCACAACGCTTTCATATTCTACGACTATATGTAGCATTACTTGTTTATAATTGATTTTTTATCTCTAATTATGCCGATATCAATTAAATTTTTATTTAAGTTATTGATATTAAAAAAAAATACTTTAATGTATTATATAAAACGACGTGATTAAAGATGATAAACTCGGAATGAAAAAACATTATTTTAATTGCTATTTCAGGAAATTTGCGATTTTTTCCAGATACTTTAGAACAATCAGTACTTAAAAACAAGGTAATCGGTGATCCATAGTTCTTTTTTTCATTTTGCTGTTTTTTTTCGTTTTAGAATGATAGAGATCGTATCTTTAGATGTGTAGCAAAGGAACATAGATGATAAGGTATGCTGCACAGTTCCTACGACATTAGCTGTTTAGATTTAAAATGAAAGAGATGAGACGAGATGGATTTTTAATAGAAGATAAAAATTGAATAAAATATTATTAAAATATTATTTTTTAATATTATTATTATTTAAAAATTTTAAAAAATTGAATTAGAATTAAAAAAAGATAAATTATTTATTATATTTAACGTAAAAATTTTAAAAAAATTATAATAATAAAATTAGATAATTTTGAAAAGCAATCGGATTAATTACACACATCCCCAACCGCCCACATTTTTCCCTAGCTTTCGGATGAATAGCTTTTCGTGTAGGACCCTTCAGCAGACAAAGGTAGCCTCACTCCTACAAAATGTTTTGTTCACATGGACCCTCATTTGCTCTTCCACTATGCATTATAAATACCCAACCCCTCCACCTCTTTCCTTCCCCTTTTCCCCTTCCTTCCTTTCCTCCTATCATATTCACTCCTTTAGCAATGGTTTTGTCCCAAAAACCGTCGAATTCCGATATCCAATTTCCAAAGAAACTGGGTTCACGACAGATGAACTCCAACAACTCTTATCCTTCTTTCACTCAAGACATTCGGTCAGTCAAAACTCTAGTACTTCTGAAGACTCGTTTCGAGCTATCTATTCTAATGATGAGAAGAAGCTTCGGCGCATGAACTCGAATCGGGAATTAGCCCGACGGTCACGCTGGCGAAAGAAGAGGCATCTTGCCGACCTTAAAGACAAAGCGAACCAATTGAAAATGGAGAATCAAGAATTGAAGAACCAGTTGGGCCTAGCTTTACATCAGAGTCACGCGATAGGGGAGAATAATCAAGAGTTAATATTTGAGTCCATGGCTCTCCATGCAAAACTTTCGAATCTATACAGGATTTTATTTACCATGCAAACGCCATAATAAAGCATGAAATCCTGAATAGAAACCAAAGTTTATAACCTAATAAATTAAAGCTTAAACTCCAATATTCAGATCAGCTTAGAGCTCTCTCTTCTGTGTCTCCCTCTCCCTCCCAAAGGCAGAGAAAAAAAGCTAAATGCCCTCCCTTTTTTTTAAGGGTTTTGCCACTAATATTACATTTAGGGAGCTTAAACAGCCTTAAAGGCTAATGATCAGTATCATATTTTGTCAGCCATGCATGAATGTGTGGCTTATACAGCCATTAAATTACTTTTATATAATTACTTTATAGTCTAAAATATTTTTATATATATAATATATATATGTTTTGTTTGATAGGAGCTAATTAAGTATTTTTGAAATATCGGATATGTAGAATTAATTCTTATTTTATTATATATGTCGTTCATTAAAAACTAGTATTTATACAAATAATAACTAGCGCTATCATTTTAAGAAGTAAAACTTTAATTTTGATAGAGTGATCATCATAGCGTGCGCTTCATGATCATCGTTTTGTACAATATAATATTTTCTACAATTGATTAATCTACGTACCGACTGCCACCCTTCTAAGCTCATCTACGAAAGCAAGCCTAAAAGGGGTAATTCGGTCCGACCGATACAACTTTATGCCATCATGATTCATATTCACGAGAAACTACGATTACAATATATATATATATATATATATATATATATATTTATATATATTCAATGTTCATTATAAACTGATTAGTAGCCGGGGTTGAGCGGCACTGGATTGGGACGGTCGGGTCGGGAGTTGGATTATCCTTGGACCACTTCCGTAGTAGACACGGTATCCTTTCGAAAATTAATTTGATCCTGATCTCCACGTGTAACTCGGCCACAAATCTGGAGAGACGTTGAGCCTGATAACACCTGAGAAACCATATACATGGTTGGCCTAGATTTTGGATTTTCACGTAGGCAAGAAATTGCAATATTTGCAATCTTTGTTAGTTCATCCGCAACTGGAACAGTGGGAGGTGGAAGTCTTTGGTCCAAGACATCCTTCAGCTGTATGTTAGCAAGTGGAGACATTGCAGAGAAAATGAAATCACCCACATGATTTCCTTTGATTATTTCAAGTGCCAACACTCCAAAGCTATAAACGTCGCACTTCTCGGTCACCTTCCATGTGTAAGCAAGTTCTGCCAAAATTTGAAAGACGTTTTGGGGTTAGGCCGCCAGGTGGGTCGAGGCCAACGTACGTTCTTATTTTGTATTTATATATGTTTAATTTGCATGCGCTCTTATGTTAAAATAGACTACTATATATGTAAGCTATATAGTTTTACCTGGTGCAGCATATCCATATGTGCCGGCAAAGCCCGTCCAATTGGATGAGTCTAGATTCAAAAGCTTGGCAGTGTCGAAGTCGGAGAGACGAGCTTCATAATCAGAATCCAGCAAAACATTCTTGCTGGCTATGTCTCTATGAACAATCGGCGGTGAGCACTCATGATGCATGTATGACAAGGCATGCGCCACTCCTTTCACGATATTCACCCTTCTGCTCCAATTCAATTCTTTAGCTTCTTCTTTGCTTAGGATCCGGGCCAAGCTTCCCTTCTCAATGTAGTCGTAAATCAGAAATGAGTGTCGTGCATTTGAACAAAAACCACGCAGTTTCACAATGTTTCGGTGTCGTACTCGTGTTAATGCCATAACTTCGTTAAAGAAATCTTTTCGATCTATGGCATAGTTTTCCTCACATGATGAGTTGAATCTCTTTACAGCTATAATAACACCCGATGGGAGTTGAGTTTTGTAGACACTTCCACATCTACCTCTCCCAATGCAATGCATGGCATCAAAATCCCCCGTGGCAGCAATGATTTCTTCGTACATTTTTTTCCCGTCAAAGGTTGATATCAAGTTCTCATCTTGTACTTCTTGCAAGTTTCTCCTTTTTCTTATAAATCTCCACGTTCTCATCACGACAAATAGAAGTATCACTACTCCCAATAAAGGGAATATTATTTTGATCAATAAGATCCTGCGGCCATTTGGTGAGGCATGTTTGCATGTACTGAGTGATTGGCAAGGTTGCAGGCCTTTGACCTTGCCACACAAACCTTTGTTCCCCACTAATGCTTCAATCGGAGCATCTAGAAAAGCTGTCTTGTTGGGAATGGGGCCACAGAATTGATTGTATGATATGTCGACGTTTAACAAGCCGTTCAGTACCTCAAAAGCCCTAGGGAGGATGCCAGAGAGATTGTTGTGGGAGATATTCATTGTCAGCAAGCTTTGCAAGTTCTTGAACTCCATCGGTATCTCTCCTGTGAGATGGTTATGACTCAGATCCAGCACGGACAGGTGACCTAACTGGCCCATCTGAGTCGGAATTCTACCGCTGAACTCGTTGTTACTCAAATTCATGTGGAACAGTAGTGAGAAGTTCCCTACACATCCTGAAACTGAGTTGCTCAATTTGTTCATGGACAGGTCAAGCTTTTCAAGCTTTATCATGGACCCAAGCTCCGAAGGCATGCCGCCTGAAAGTTGATTATGACTCAAGTCAAGGCACCCCAAAGAAGTCAACCTTCCAAATTCCTTTGGGATCTCCCCAACCAAGTGATTTGAAGAAAGATCAAGGTGTTGCAGTTTACTTAAATTTCCGAGCTCAGGTGGTATGCTACCAGTAATATTATTCCCCCGGATCTCCAGATTTGCTAGCCGCGAATTCCTTCCCCATTTTGGTGGAAGTTCACCATAAAAGCTATTGTTGCTGATGTTTATATAATCCAAGTCTGGATATTCTCCAAAAACTTCTGATATATTTCCAGTCAGTTGGTTGCCATCCAGACGAATTCTAGTCAAACTTGAGCAGTTTCTCAAGCTCTCAGGAATCGGACCTATTAAGCGATTACCGCATGCAGCAAAGATTTTAAGCAATCCACCTTGACAAATATTTTGTGGCAAGCTACCAGTGAATTGGTTGTATGATACTCGAAATGCAGTCAACTTCATGAGATTCTCGACCTCTCGAGGAATGGAGCCAGAGAGCTGATTGTCTCGAATGAGTAAAACCTCTAACTTGCTTAAGCTACCAATTGTAGCTGGAAAGGAACCATTGAGCTGATTGTCGTTCACCTGGAGAATGACAAGAGACTTCAAGTTTCCAATGGCTTCCGAAATGGGGCCAGAAAGGTTATTTTGGAAAAGAGACAAGAACGTAAGATTTCCTAATTCATATAATGATCTTGGGATAGAACCAACAAGATGTTTGCTGCAAGACTCAGATTCTTCAAAGATTCCATATTCCCTATATTTGCAGGGATGGGACCCGAAAGTTGGTTGGCAGACAAGTCCAGCACTGTTAACCTTCGTAAGTTTCCAACAGTTGGAGGTATGGGACCGAGTTAATCTATTTGAATACATGCAAAGCTCAAGCAAGTTCGAAAGGTTTCCAATTTCAGAAGGAATGGAACCAGACAGTGAATTGCTATAGAGATTCAAGTAAGCCAATTTGCTTAAATTACCAAAAGAATTAGGAACAGGACCTTCTAAAGAGTTGCTATGTAAGGCAAGCTCACCAAGAGACCTTAACTGACCTATTTCTTGAGGAATCGAGTTGTTCAGTTTATTTTTACACAAAAACAGAACCTCAAGGTTTGCGAGCAAACCGACTTCTGGTGGGATTTTTCCGGAGAACTGATTGGCGGACAGATCGAGATAGATAAGTTTGGAAAGAGAACTGATCTGTGGTGGAATGTTACCAAAGAGAGAGTTCATTCTGAGATCAATATATTCCAGATTACGGAAAGATGAGAATGAGAACTCTTTGAGTGAACCTCTTAAGCTTGAATCCCTAAGATTTATTCTGACGACACTTCCGGTACTGGAGTTGCAATCAACGCCAAACCAAGAACACGGGCTTTTGCTTGAATTGCTAGTAGAAGAAGAATCCGTGGCATTGTTGGGAAGGAAATTCCAGGAAGAGAGATTAATAGACTGAGCCTCGTATTGGAGGGTGGCTTTCCATGCGAGAAGAGCTTCAGCTTCTTCATTAGAGGAAGAGGTTGAAGAAGCAACATGCATTGATGAAACCACGATGATTCAGAACAAACCAAACAACTAAATATCAGAAAGCATACCTTCTGATCAAAGCTGCTTGATGATCCCAAATTGATTTTGTGTTGCACTGCGTGATGCATGTGATGATCATATCCTAGTACTCATGGCTTCATTGATTGAGTTTATATATATATTTCGTCCCTAATTTCCAGTTCACAGAATATTCCCCAGTGACAAATTCCTTCTTGTTTCCTGTTTTTTTCCTTGACTGCACACGCACGTACGTACTTACGTATAAGGGCGCGTCCAATAATTTAGACAGAGAAGGCATTGACATTTGAATCTTTGATCACTGAGTGCTCCATGGGAGTTACACAGTTTACAGCAATTGTTTTTCCACGTTATACATCCTCCATAGTCCTGAATAGATCTTTTGTTTTCTTTTTCTTTTTTTCTCTTTCTTCACGCGGTTGATAAGCACCCTTAACGCTACAGGCCGGCTCATGCATTCAAAACATTGACCAATAATATGTTAAGTACTATTGTTTNTTAAAAATATTTTATTTTTGTATATGCATGTTCATTAACAATGCCGTGGAAGTTTCAAAGAAACCCAAACAATTTTGTTTTTTTTTTTTTTTATAAAAAAAATCCTTTGGCAAATGGAAAATGATCATGTGGACGTCAATTAGTAGAATGTAGCGATGGCGATGGGAATTAAAGAGCATTGACAATGACTTAGCTATTGTCAAGTTTAAATTTTGACTAAAACTTAAATTTTTAGCTAAAGTTCAAACTAATAGAGAAAGTGCTCCACATTGGACTAGTTATATTAAAATTAAAATAATAATATAATATTATATATTTAAATAATAAATTTTTTAATTTTTTTAATATTTTGCAAATATTCTCCATATATTAATTACTAAAGAAAACTATTATTTCCCAACATTAATATATCTTAAATTGACTTTAGTTTGAATAAATAGATTAATTACAAAACAATAATCAAAGGACTTTATTTAAAAAAATAATTTATAATCAAAGGATTTTAATTAACAAACAATTTATAATATGAATTAATTTTTACATCATAAAAATAACTGTGATGTCTTGTGTACAAAAATTATAGATGGAATTACAGGAGTAATTTTACATAATAAAATAATCTATGGACTTGCTCCAGTGATTAGCCAAGTTTGGAAAAATATATAGCATTACTGTAACTCAAAACTCAAATCATTAAGTTTTGACTAGGTCAATGTGAATTAATTTTAACATTTTTAACTATAATTTGATGAGCGACTGGCAATTGACTAGGCTAGTGCTTTAAGTGTAAGAGCATTGGCAATGGCCTAGCCATTGCCAAATGCAAATGTAAAATAAATAGAAATCCGGCTGAAATGAGCTGCAATGGCCTAGTTAAAAAGTGAAAGTTTGAGAGAAATGCTACGGTAATTGTTAGAAGCTCTCCAAGCCTGGCGAGTTCCTGTACAAAGATCAAATAATATTTTATAATTTTTTATCTACCCGCTCCTCTCTCTTTCCCTTGGTTTCCCGTTTATTCCCAAAATCAGTTCTTGGTTTCACTCTCCGATTCTTCACACCAGTCCCCCCTCTTCAGGCTGGAACTCCCAATTTCTCCATCGCTCGCCTTCTCCAGCGGACCCGTCATCGCCAACTTGTCGAAGGTAAGCTTCTCTTCCTCAGTTTTCTCTCATTCTTCTCTGTTGAAGACGTTCTGTCCATCGTGCTGCAACCCCCTTCTGTCCCTCTTCTCCGATTTTGATTTTCTCTTCAACAGGCCAATTGAATCACTTCCCAAACAAGATGACCCTGGTAAGGATCTTGAATCGGGAGAGAATAATGGCTACTTCCCAATGGTCCTTGTTCAGATCCCCATTGCAATGAAAATGAGGTAAATGAAATTGAAATTTCCACTTTGGGTTTTTCTAATTCTTGCTGTTCAGAAATACTTGAAACAATTATTTACGTATAGTTGTTAAAGTTTTTTTTTTTTTTTTTTTAGTCGGGGGTTGCTTTCAATCAGGTACATCAGCAATCGATTGTTGCAGTGTGTAATTTAGAGTGGCCGAATTGAAGCTGCTGATACAAATTTTTGATGATTCTGATGATCCAATAATGCAATTGATGATCAAGGAGGAGGTTCATAAATGGCAGCAAGAGGGTGCCCACATTGTGTATCGACATCGGGTCATTAGAGATGGATACAAGGCTAGTAATCTCAAGTCTGCAATGAATTGTAGCTATGTCAAAGACTATGAGTTTGTTGCCATTTTCGACGCTAATTTCCAGCCCAACCCTAATTTCCTCAAACTTACAGTTCCTCATTTTAAGGTAGGTAATCATGAGTTGCTAAAATTTCTAGACTTGGATGGGAATTCGAAAATGCATAAGGAATCTAATGCTTATGTTTATCTTTGTAATTCACTCGGAGTAAATTGAATGGAGTCTCGTATTGTGACACAACAAGATAATGAGAAAGTTGGATTGGTCCAGGCAAGGTGGTCCTTTGTGAACAAGGACGAGAACCTATTAAAGAGGTTGCAGAACATTAACTTGGCTTTCCATTTCGAGGTAGAGCAACAAGTGAATGGTATTTTCATTCATTTCTTTGGTTTCAATGAAACGACGAGTGTGTGGAGGATCAAGGCCTTGGAGGATGCTGGTGGGTGGTTGGAGAGGACCACCGTGGAGGACATGGACATTGCTGTCCGTGCTCATCTTAAAGGATGGAAATTCGTTTTCCTCAATGATGGCGAGTTCCTCTAAAATTCAACTTTCTATGATGAATACTTTTTTTTTTATAAGTATAATGAAGACTTTAGTTGAGCCCATAGGAAGAGAGACGCTATCACAAATACATTCCTGGGAAGTGGATTAAGCAAGATGTAATCGTTTGTGGATTGAAATTGGATTGCTTTATTTTTCCAATGGTTTGCTAGTCTCTATTATTATTTTTGCTTCTTTATTTTATGTCTATATGCAAACACCACTCATGCACCCATACAGAATTCTGTTACCTCACCCTCTGGCACTTTCTAATGGAGGAGATGCCATTTGGTCCAAAAGAGCATTTGCTTTTTGTTTTTGTTTCATTTCTTTCCCATTCCAGTGATGATAACCCTGCTAAAAAATGTGCCTGTAGATACTGCAGAAAGAAAAACCTTCAATTTCGGTGGAAAGCAGTTTCAATGTAGGAGTGATGGGTGTATCTCTGAAGCTGGTGTGATGCGTCTGAGGTATGCCAATTTAATAAGGAACAGATGACGCTAGAATGTACTTTTGTCACTCATTGCCTTGAATTTTTTTAGATAAAGAAGAAACTGCTTTGTGTGGGAGTGATGGGTTTGTCCATCTTTGTGTTTGTGAAAATACACCAACAGATCATTTATTTTAATAAGAACAGTGATGTAAATGACATACGGTGTTATTTTTATTGTTCTTACAATCTTTACTTAGCTTAAGTGTAAAAAAAAAATCAAATATTATTAAAATAAATAATATTATATTATTATTTGGAGTTTAAGATAGCTAGTCTGACGTGGACTAATTTAGTTAGAAGTCTATATTATAGCTAAAAGATCATATTTAAGTTTTATTTTAAACTTGATAATGATTAGGCTATTGCCAATGCTCTAATAGAACTATACGTAGATTAATAGAACTATATGTAGATTAATAGCCAATTATACTCTTTGGAAAGACGAGGAAGCTAGCAGGCTGCAAGGAAACCTACCTAGCTGTCATGATCAACACCATCACTGAATAGATAAGAAATGGAAGGAGAATATTAGAAATTATTAAATTAAAACCTGTACTATGAATTTATCTCCAAATTCTTGCATGCCAAGAAAAAATCTTATTTCGGTCCAAGACAATGACATGATATATCGTTTAATCGGTATAAATTTAGTTATTCTTTCGTATCGAACAGGTTTGCTGACTAGATTACTATTTTCCGGAAGAAAAAAGATAATAAAACTGTAATATAATTAAGATGATATAAAAAATACAAAATGCAATTGTCAAACAATAGTACTTAACATATTATTGGTCAATGTTTTGAATGCATGAGCCGGCCTGTAGCGTTAAGGGTGCTTATCAACCGCGTGAAGAAAGAGAAAAAAAGAAAAAGAAAACAAAAGATCTATTCAGGACTATGGAGGATGTATAACGTGGAAAAACAATTGCTGTAAACTGTGTAACTCCCATGGAGCACTCAGTGATCAAAGATTCAAATGTCAATGCCTTCTCTGTCTAAATTATTGGACGCGCCCTTATACGTAAGTACGTACGTGCGTGTGCAGTCAAGGAAAAAAACAGGAAACAAGAAGGAATTTGTCACTGGGGAATATTCTGTGAACTGGAAATTAGGGACGAAATATATATATAAACTCAATCAATGAAGCCATGAGTACTAGGATATGATCATCACATGCATCACGCAGTGCAACACAAAATCAATTTGGGATCATCAAGCAGCTTTGATCAGAAGGTATGCTTTCTGATATTAGTTGTTTGGTTTGTTCTAATCATCGTGGTTTCATCAATGCATGTTGCTTCTTCAACCTCTTCCTCTAATGAAGAAGCTGAAGCTCTTCTCGCATGGAAAGCCACCCTCCAATACGAGGCTCAGTCTATTAATCTCTCTTCCTGGAATTTCCTTCCCAACAATGCCACGGATTCTTCTTCTACTAGCAATTCAAGCAAAAGCCCGTGTTCTTGGTTTGGCGTTGATTGCAACTCCAGTACCGGAAGTGTCGTCAGAATAAATCTTAGGGATTCAAGCTTAAGAGGTTCACTCAAAGAGTTCTCATTCTCATCTTTCCGTAATCTGGAATATATTGATCTCAGAATGAACTCTCTCTTTGGTAACATTCCACCACAGATCAGTTCTCTTTCCAAACTTATCTATCTCGATCTGTCCGCCAATCAGTTCTCCGGAAAAATCCCACCAGAAGTCGGTTTGCTCGCAAACCTTGAGGTTCTGTTTTTGTGTAAAAATAAACTGAACAACTCGATTCCTCAAGAAATAGGTCAGTTAAGGTCTCTTGGTGAGCTTGCCTTACATAGCAACTCTTTAGAAGGTCCTGTTCCTAATTCTTTTGGTAATTTAAGCAAATTGGCTTACTTGAATCTCTATAGCAATTCACTGTCTGGTTCCATTCCTTCTGAAATTGGAAACCTTTCGAACTTGCTTGAGCTTTGCATGTATTCAAATAGATTAACCGGTCCCATACCTCCACCTGTTGGAAACTTACGAAGGTTAACAGTGCTGGACTTGTCTGCCAACCAACTTTCGGGTCCCATCCCTGCAAATATAGGGAATATGGAATCTTTGAAGAATCTGAGTCTTGCAGCAAACCATCTTGTTGGTTCTATCCCAAGATCATTATATGAATTAGGAAATCTTACGTTCTTGTCTCTTTTCCAAAATAACCTTTCTGGCCCCATTTCGGAAGCCATTGGAAACTTGAAGTCTCTTGTCATTCTCCAGGTGAACGACAATCAGCTCAATGGTTCCTTTCCAGCTACAATTGGTAGCTTAAGCAAGTTAGAGGTTTTACTCATTCGAGACAATCAGCTCTCTGGCTCCATTCCTCGAGAGGTCGAGAATCTCATGAAGTTGACTGCATTTCGAGTATCATACAACCAATTCACTGGTAGCTTGCCACAAAATATTTGTCAAGGTGGATTGCTTAAAATCTTTGCTGCATGCGGTAATCGCTTAATAGGTCCGATTCCTGAGAGCTTGAGAAACTGCTCAAGTTTGACTAGAATTCGTCTGGATGGCAACCAACTGACTGGAAATATATCAGAAGTTTTTGGAGAATATCCAGACTTGGATTATATAAACATCAGCAACAATAGCTTTTATGGTGAACTTCCACCAAAATGGGGAAGGAATTCGCGGCTAGCAAATCTGGAGATCCGGGGGAATAATATTACTGGTAGCATACCACCTGAGCTCGGAAATTTAAGTAAACTGCAACACCTTGATCTTTCTTCAAATCACTTGGTTGGGGAGATCCCAAAGGAATTTGGAAGGTTGACTTCTTTGGGGTGCCTTGACTTGAGTCATAATCAACTTTCAGGCGGCATGCCTTCGGAGCTTGGGTCCATGATAAAGCTTGAAAAGCTTGACCTGTCCATGAACAAATTGAGCAACTCAGTTTCAGGATGTGTAGGGAACTTCTCACTACTGTTCCACATGAATTTGAGTAACAACGAGTTCAGCGGTAGAATTCCGACTCAGATGGGCCAGTTAGGTCACCTGTCCGTGCTGGATCTGAGTCATAACCATCTCACAGGAGAGATACCGATGGAGTTCAAGAACTTGCAAAGCTTGCTGACAATGAATATCTCCCACAACAATCTCTCTGGCATCCTCCCTAGGGCTTTTGAGGTACTGAACGGCTTGTTAAACGTCGACATATCATACAATCAATTCTGTGGCCCCATTCCCAACAAGACAGCTTTTCTAGATGCTCCGATTGAAGCATTAGTGGGGAACAAAGGTTTGTGTGGCAAGGTCAAAGGCCTGCAACCTTGCCAATCACTCAGTACATGCAAACATGCCTCACCAAATGGCCGCAGGATCTTATTGATCAAAATAATATTCCCTTTATTGGGAGTAGTGATACTTCTATTTGTCGTGATGAGAACGTGGAGATTTATAAGAAAAAGGAGAAACTTGCAAAAAGCACAAGATGAGAACTTGATATCAACCTTTGACGGGAAAAAAATGTACGAAGAAATCATTGCAGCCACGGGGGATTTTGATGCCATGCATTGCATTGGGAGAGGTAGATGTGGAAGTGTCTACAAAACTCAACTCCCATCGGGTGTTATTATAGCTGTAAAGAGATTCAACTCATCATGTGAGGAAAACTATGCCATAGATCGAAAAGATTTCTTTAACGAAGTTATGGCATTAACACGAGTACGACACCGAAACATTGTGAAACTGCGTGGTTTTTGTTCAAATGCACGACACTCATTTCTGATTTACGACTACATTGAGAAGGGAAGCTTGGCCCGGATCCTAAGCAAAGAAGAAGCTAAAGAATTGAATTGGAGCAGAAGGGTGAATATCGTGAAAGGAGTGGCGCATGCCTTGTCATACATGCATCATGAGTGCTCACCGCCGATTGTTCATAGAGACATAGCCAGCAAGAATGTTTTGCTGGATTCTGATTATGAAGCTCGTCTCTCCGACTTCGACACTGCCAAGCTTTTGAATCTAGACTCATCCAATTGGACGGGCTTTGCCGGCACATATGGATATGCTGCACCAGGTAAAACTATATAGCTTACATATATAGTAGTCTATTTTAACATAAGAGCGCATGCAAATTAAACATATATAAATACAAAATAAGAACGTACGTTGGCCTCGACCCACCTGGCGGCCTAACCCCAAAACGTCTTTCAAATTTTGGCAGAACTTGCTTACACATGGAAGGTGACCGAGAAGTGCGACGTTTATAGCTTTGGAGTGTTAGCACTTGAAATAATCAAAGGAAATCATGTGGGTGATTTCATTTTCTCTGCAATGTCTCCACTTGCTAATATACAGCTGAAGGATGTCTTGGACCAAAGACTTCCACCTCCCACTGTTCCAGTTGCGGATGAACTAACAAAGATTGCAAATATTGCAATTTCTTGCCTACGTGAAAATCCAAAATCTAGGCCAACCATGTATATGGTTTCTCAGGTGTTATCAGGCTCAACGTCTCTCCAGATTTGTGGCCGAGTTACACGTGGAGATCAGGATCAAATTAATTTTCGAAAGGATACCGTGTCTACTACGGAAGTGGTCCAAGGATAATCCAACTCCCGACCCGACCGTCCCAATCCAGTGCCGCTCAACCCCGGCTACTAATCAGTTTATAATGAACATTGAATATATATAAATATATATATATATATATATATATATATATATTGTAATCGTAGTTTCTCGTGAATATGAATCATGATGGCATAAAGTTGTATAGGTCGGACCGAATTACCCCTTTTTAGGCTTGGCTTTCGTAGATGAGCTTAAAGGGTGGCAGTCGGTACGTAGATTAATCAATTGTAGAAAATATTATATTGTACAAAACGATGATCATGCAGCGCACGCTATGATGATCACTCTATCAAAATTAAGGTTTTACTTCTTAAAATGATAGCGCTAGTTATTATTTGTATAAATACTAGTTTTTAATGAACGACATATATAATAAAATAAGAATTAATTCTACATATCCGATATTTCAAAAATACTTAATTAGCTCCTATCAAACAAAACATATATATATTATATATATAAAAATATTTTAGCTATAAAGTAATTATATAAAAGTAATTCTAAATGGCTGTATAAGCCACACATTCGTGCATGGCTGACAAAATATGATACTGATCATTAGCCTTTAAGGCTGTTTAAGCTCCCTAAATGTAATATTAGTGGCAAAACCCTTAAAAAAAAGGGAGGGCATTTAGCTTTTTTTCTCTGCCTTTGGGAGGGAGAGGGAGACACAGAAGAGAGAGCTCTAAGCTGATCTGAATATTGGAGTTTAAGCTTTAATTTATTAGGTTATAAACTTTGGTTTCTATTCAGGATTTCATGCTTTATTATGGCGTTTGCATGGTAAATAAAATCCTGTATAGATTCGAAAGTTTTGCATGGAGAGCCATGGACTCAAATATTAACTCTTGATTATTCTCCCCTATCGCGTGACTCTGATGTAAAGCTAGGCCCAACTGGTTCTTCAATTCTTGATTCTCCATTTTCAATTGGTTCGCTTTGTCTTTAAGGTCGGCAAGATGCCTCTTCTTTCGCCAGCGTGACCGTCGGGCTGATTCCCGATTCGAGTTCATGCGCCGAAGCTTCTTCTCATCATTAGAATAGATAGCTCGAAACGAGTCTTCAGAAGTACTAGAGTTTTGACTGACCGAATGTCTTGAGTGAAAGAAGGATAAGAGTTGTTGGAGTTCATCTGTCGTGAACCCAGTTTCTTTGGAAATTGGATATCGGAATTCGACCGGTTTTTGGGACAAAACCATTGCTAAAGGAGTGAATATGATAGGAGGAAAGGAAGGAAGGGGAAAAGGGGAAGGAAAGAGGTGGAGGGGTTGGGTATTTATAATGCATAGTGGAAGAGCAAATGAGGGTCCATGTGAACAAAACATTTTGTAGGAGTGAGGCTACTTATGTCTGCTGAAGGGTCCCTACACGAAAAGCTATTCATCCGAAAGCTAGGGGAAAATGTGGGGGGTTGGGGATGTGTGTAATTAATCCGATTGCTTTTCAAAATTATCTAATTTTATTATTATAATTATTTTAAATTTTTTACGTTAAATATAATAAATAATTTATTTTTTTAATTTTAATTCAATTTTTTAAAATTTTTAAATAATAATAATATTAAAAAATAATATTTTAATAATATTTTATTTAATTTTTATCTTCTATTAAAAATCATCTCGTCTCGTCTCATTTCATTTTTAAATCTAAACCAGCGTATGTACGTAGGAACTGTGCAGCATACCTTATCATCTATGTTCCTTTGCTACACATCTAAAGATACGTACTCTATCATTCTAAAACGAAAAAAACAGCAAAATGAAAAAAAGAACTATGGATCACCGATTACCTTGTTTTTAAGTACTGATTGTTCTAAAGTATCTGGAAAAAATCGCAAATTTCCTGAAATAGCAATTAAAATAATGTTTTTTCATTCCGAGTTTATCATCTTTAATCACGTCGTTTTATATAATACATTAAAGTATTTTTTTTTAATATCAATAACTTAAATAAAAATTTAATTGATATCGGCATAATTAGAGATAAAAAATCAATTATAAACAAGTAATGCTACATATAGTCGTAGAATATGAAAGCGTTGTGCAGTCATTTTGAAAAAAAATGGATTCTACTATAAAAAAATAATTAATATTTTTTCATGTGAGTCTTTCATTTATTCATTTTTTTTTTCAAAGTAACTGCGCGACATTTGCGCACTTATAACTGTAATTATCATTTTTCATAACACTCAATTATATTTAAATAGGATTCGCAGTTTAATGACCGAAATTGCATTTTAAGTTTTAACCTAGGAAAAAAGAAGAAAAGTTAAAGTTGTTGCACAAAAAGAAAGTTTCTAAGGTTCCTTTTTTTTTTTTTTACTTTAAAGAAATATTAATCAAATTAATGGTCACTTTAGTACTAACATATTGCATCTATAAAGTTCTTTAGCTCTGCGAACTAAAATTGCATTTCATTGCCCAAAATAATAATGAAAAGAACAATAATACTGGCTTTCATTGAGTTACAGGGTCCTGTTTGTTACCTAAAGTAGGTTGGATCTACTTTCACTCACTGTATTTAAAGATCAACTCTTTGGAGATATTGAAGGCTTTTTCGTGGCTTTGAACATGGCATACACTACCATTGTTGTCTTATAGTTTTATTTGTTTAATAATAAGGAATATTCCTAGTAACTTTACTGGGTAGTTTTCTTACTCGGTAGCATTTTGGTTAGTTTTCTTAGTTGGCAGTTGGTCTTAATTGTCGTTGCACGCTAGCATGCCCGAAGACACAATAAGTGGGGTCTAACATGGACGAGTACTTCTACTGTTTTTTTTTTTTTTGAAAGTTTAATGGGTGATTAAAGTGAAGTTAGAATCTTGTCTTTCGATACCTTCTTTATGTGTGCTAGTTTCAGCTGATCAAGGTGAGGTTTTTAATATGGAAAAATGATACATATCGACCATTTTTTACAACCTTTATACAATTATGTTTTAAATGAGGAATACTTTCGTAAAATCACTTCACACAAATACACTTATTTTAACACAGTTGTAAAAAAGTGATATGCATGTATAATTACTCTGTTTGTAGGAAAATGTTGTCATTTATTCTGAATTTTGTCATCTTTAGTTCCACTAACTATGCCCTCGATAAGTTTTGATAATGATAAGTTTCGAAAGAAATGTAGCATTGCCTTTGATAGTGATGTCTTGTTTATGGTTATCAAACTGCCATTAAAATGCTTTGCAACTCACATGTTTTGTTTCCTTTGTCTGCCTTCCGCTCCTGAGCCACCACTTGTTACGGAATTCCATCCTCAAGAAATTATAGCTCATACTAATCTTCTAATCCAGCTCGAGAAGTTTTTTGTTTGAAGTAGCAAGCAGTGATTTTTTCTCACTGGGATGGAGTGATTTCAAGATTATGTGCAACGTACCTTTCCCTCTCTTGGTCTGAAAAATATATATAATTATTAAGCTGATGTTTCATGTTTGCTTTGTGTGTATCTTTGTAACGAGGAAAAGCATTGCTATAGTAACTATTTAAATGTTTGACGCTTTATCACAATCATTAACTCAGGTGGCATTGTAGTACGAGGGTTTGAACCTCAAAACTTCTCGACCAACCGTGTGATGTGGGGGAACATACCGACTTGCCAATCTAGGTAGTTCGAGGGCTTCCTTTGTGTTTTCTTGGTGCTGGACTTGTGGCCTCCGTTGCAATAGATTAGGATGGCCAACACTTTCTATATAGAATCAGTGCATGTTTGGAGTTGTGGTAGAAAATATTGCTTTTAGCTTAAGACTTATATCTTAGAGCTTAACGTAATAAGCTCTACTATTAAAAAGCTATTTACTGTTTGGGATGCGTATGTCTAAAGCACTTTCAAATATATTAGATTTGTTTGGAAACGAATTTAAAAAGTACTTTTTGAAGTAGAAATGACACAAAAGGGTATATTCTTGATAGAAATAAAATATTATAACAAAATAACAACGAAAATAGTCTAATAAATTTTTCAGTAATTATAATTGAATGAAAATAATTTCAACCATGCATAAGTGAAAAAATAATATAATCACGCTCAAGCTACCAAAGGTTCACGAGGTTTCCTATCTCTTCGAGAATCTCTTCAGTTATGTTATTGTTTGCAAATTCTAAATTTATTAGCTCTCTGAGATTCGGTGTTATAAAAAACAAAAAAAAAAATTTGAAAACAAACTGCCATTTGAAAATTTTCAGCTCCATCTGTACATTGAAGGTGTGAAGGTCTTCGGAGTTAGAGCGAGAAAGAGAGAGGGTGGGGGAAGGGGAGGGGTAGTGTTGTCGTTATGGTAAAATAGTGAGGATTTTTTCGTAATATATATATCACAGAAAAATAAGACTTACTTTTTGTAAAGTGCTTTTGATAAAAAGCATCACTTTGATGCTTTTGTTGAAACGTACTTTTTTAGCTTTTTTTAATTTAAAAGTACTTTAATATAAAATTACCAAACAGGTAAATTTTATCATTTAAGTACTTTAGATCATTTTAAAGCACTTTTTAGACTTTCCACCGCAACCCCAAACAGGCTCTCACACCGAAATGGCAAAATACACAAAATCAACGAGAAACCGCTTGAATACTTGAATCACCTGCTCCATTTGATAATTCTTGTAAAAAAGATGAGAATGATAGCCTCGTTTAAGGAAAGAGTGGAAAGTTAATAAATATGGTCGGTTTAGATCATCTTAAAATATATCACCAAGTTCTCAAAAGTGGCATTTTAAAAAATCGTTGAATTTTCATACAAAACACCAATGAACAAAATGCCACGTCAACATCTTATTTGTTTGAAGTCTACAATATTACAAAGCCTGATTTTGGGGACTTATTTTCTGATGCTGAATTTGTGGACTTTAAATGGAATGATCGACAAAAATACTTGAACACAAAAGCCCTGTGACAGTCGATCCAGCACCGGATATGCACAACACAGTTACACGAGGGGCTCAACTCCATGAAAAATAAACACTTACTTGCCAGCCACGTATAACTTCTATTGCTGTTCAGAATTTTCCGCAACCACACGGTCCTTACAAGCTCACATGAGGAGTCCCCTGCATTTGAAACCACAGTATTAGATTAGTGATTCTTCCAGGCATGCAAAGAATGAAAGATCGCCACCTTTGAGGAACTCAATCCAAAAGATCAAGGTCACACACTGGACTTTTGGGATCTAATATTTCTAGTGACAAAGCACAGTTAAAAGACATGACCAATTAATGCCATCACTCGTGAGGCTAGGTGATCAGGTAAATACACCGACGCATGGGTAAAAACTAAAAAGTGCCCCTAACAGGTAAACAGAGAGGATTGGACAACAACAATGCAGAATAGAAAGCAATTGGAAAACCAAGATTTCACCTTAAACAACAGGTCGCGAGCAATGTACTCCCAGGGCAATGAAATGGACATTAAGCAGCATTTCAGAGGTAGCATTTCTTCGGCAGAACTTATGTGTGTGGCTGTCGCAGCTGCATAGGCATGTTTTGCTGCCGCTGATGCAACAGTTGCCGCTTTGCGAAAAATTGAGCCAATCCCAAATCTTCTACTCGATATAACAGGTGAAAAGGGGCCCAGGTCCTGCTGGCTTTGATCTGATATTGTACTTCCAGATTCAGTATATCAAACAATCTTAAGAGTATACCCTTCACTTCATAATATCAATCATTTGACAAACACAACATCTACTTCACAAAACCAATCAGAAAACCAGAAATAACATGTGTTCTATGTACGGATTGAAATGGGGTGGGTTTGGAATGGGAAGCCTTCCAAGCCTCCATTAGAATATCTATCTCATCCAGAACCCAAGCCAAACTTGAGTTGGTGTGTAGAGCATGAACTTGAGATCACAATCAATAATAGAAAACAGAAACCCAATCAGCCTGCCCAATAGTCAAACCCAGAACCAAAAAATGAAAACTAAGATCTGCAAATAACATTCCACATTGAAAATTAAAAAATAAATCAAGAAATTCAAACTGACAACTCGTGTGGCACCCATGGTTCATTAAAAAGGGCTGCAGCCACCACTGAGAAGAAAAGACCCTTCTGCACAAAAGCAATGAATGCTGGGCTGAGAGGAAGGTTGAAAATTGCCCAAATTCCCTGTAAAATGCACCACAGTTTCCTATAGACTTGCCACATTTTAAATTAGGTTTCCTCAATGAAACCTATTAGAATCAAGTTGGGTAGGATATCCGGGGACACCCAAAAGGTTTCAGCTTTCAAACCTAGTTCTCTGTAAGAAGCAAAGCATTTATGAAAAATTTCAAAACCATATCGGTCAGACACATGAAAAAGAAGGCAAGAAATGATGATCTAATTCTATGCTGCTACTATTTTTCTTTTGCACCATCCAATTTTTTACTCACTTTGAAAGAGATTGGAATGTGATAATCAATGTAACTATCAGAGTCCACTGAAAACCTTAATAAAAACATGTACTGCTGATGAATGCAACTTTTCTTTCTTAGGAAGAAAAAGAGTTTTGTCAGTGACTCGGTGACCATTACAGGTTTGCCTGTGTCTCTTCTATAAATCATATAGAGAAGTTCTACTCATCTGCCTCCTTCCCACATACACCACACAAAACTGGTGATGTGGGTTTTTTTTTAATTAAATGCATGTGTTTTAGAGAGACCATTCCACCCCTGACCCTCCTCCCTCCCCATATTCACACAACCACCTCATGTCGCGAGGGAGGGAGAAGATGAAACGTCCATTGCGGGGGAGAGGGATTCAGAGGGAGGGAGAGGCACACGAGAGACGGATTGTTTCATTTTAGTGGACCGGACTTAAATTAGACCAGGTTTGCCACATCAGATTCGTGTGGTGTGTGATCTGCAAACTGGATTAGGAGTAGATTTTCTCAAATCATATGTACTTGGTTGTGCCTTTTGCTTAGGATTTCTTACTTAAAAAAAATTAAATAAAAACAGAGAGAGAGAGAGAGTTTTTAACATTATTAGATTTATGCAGAGAAAAAGGTTCTTACCTACAACACCAGAAACAGCAACTTCAACTTCCCCACGTCCACCAGGACCTTTCATGTATAGTCTGTCCGTTTTTCCAGGGGAATGTCCAAGTGACAGAAAGTTACCAAATCGAGACTTTCCAGCTGTAAAGGAGAGAATAAAATGTCAAAAACAAAGGCTATTCTGAAAAGTGAAGCCTAATCGGAGATCTAGCTGCATAAGTCAGAGAAGATATATATTTTTTCACAAGTCAGACAGAATTTTTACAACGCTATATTTCACAAATGATTACTCTTGCGCACCAAAGTCTGCAAGATTTTTTTATAAAAGTCTCACAATAGAGCCATAGCTGGTAAAAGTGGAAGAATGGATGTATCCACAAAATAATATAGTGACGTGTAAAACAAGCATCTGAATGCATCAACATTTGACATACCAGAGACAACTAGTGACATCCCAAGTTTTTGGGAATAAAACTTAACCAAAGGACAAAAAAAAAAGACATTCCAAGGCAAAATAGTCCATCCTTTCTTCCAACAGTTCCTGGCTGTCCAGATGGATCTTCAGTCCTAATAGATTTTATTTAATCTTGAATTAGACTTTAAGCAATGCAAGATGAAAGTTCAAATGTAACACCAGAACCAAAGTTGTATCCAGCATACTTACACCGGTTTCCCCTATCAATAATTTCGCACGTACAACATTTGGAAACAACACAAATATATGCATGACCTCAGCTTTAACTTATCAAAAAAAAAAAATGCATGAGCTCAGCTAAAACTAAAGAACATTATAAATAAATATATGATAATCTAAAAGGCAAAGTCAGCATACATAAAATCTGAATGAAACTACAGAAAGAAGAAATTTCAATTCAAGTGATTAATCTTTTGAGAGAGAGAGTACTTTGCAGGAAGACATACCATCATATGCATCGCAAACCATTTTATAGCTCACAAATCCCGAGAAAAGAGTAAGCTGCAATCACTGTGACCATGTCGAATGAGTCTTCCAAGCACCAAAATGAGTGCTTGTGTGTACAAGGCAATGCCATCTTTATAGTTACATATACTTAAAAAAAGCTTGTGTGTGTATAAGGCATGCCATCTTTTTTGTCCAATAGCAGTAAGTTGCTGGTTCAGTCCTAAGGAAGGTGAAAGCTTGAACTTCTTAAGAGGAGGTCAACTTTGATTTTATGAGAAGGAAGGAGAGGGGGAGGGGGGTTGCAAACACTAGTCAGTCACAGTTATGTAGGAGACCAATCCTTCAGCCTCAACATTTGTTGTACGTCAGCATTACAGACTATCTTTGGCTGGTCAATAACGGATGTCCATTAGAGAAAAGTTATGCACAGGCAGCAATCAAATATATGCTGAGCAGGAAAAGCATTAGCTCAGCAAGTCGGATCACCGGTGGGGCAAGAAGCTGATAATAATATTAATATGTATACCTTAGTACTTTTGGTCAAAGTGGTATCAACTCTCAAAGATGAATTATTGCCGGAACTGCAATCTTGTAGCTCCTTTTCACTAGATGATGTTGCCGCAAGATTTGCATCATTACTAGGAAATGCTGCCCCATCATTAGCATTGAGGAGTACACAAAAGCAGTGGTCTGTCTCTGTCAAGACCTGCATAAATAGTCAAAATAAAATCACATGAAAGAGTAAGGTATGTAAGTGGATCATATCAGGTAGTGATCATATTGCAAATCTCCCATAATGCAAAAGACCTTACATTCTTTCTGTCCTCAAGACTAGGACTTGAAGAAGATGATTCAAATGTTAAGGAGGAAATTTTTTTTTTTTTTTTGGATAAATAATTAAGGAGGAAATGATTACACGGAAGGTTGCCAAAAATCTAGCAGACTCAAATTTTTACAAGGTAGAAGAGGATACACCACAAAATATCTTTTTTGCATAGCCGCTCCCAAACATGCATAAAGGAGTGTTGCAGTAGGTTAACAGAAAGTGTCAAGACTTTTGGGACATAAACATGGATCCTAATGATATACACCTCAAAATATGGGCATATTTTTTTTATTAAATGGGAAACAGATTCATGTCAAAGACATGTCTAATAAGATATATTATTGATTTCCGTAATTGTCATTTATTTCCTTTTTCATTCCCTTCCCTCAATTTTGAATTTGTGGATATAAACAACTTAGACAGATGGACTCGTAAGAATATTAATGAATATATTGCTATAATTTGAAAGACCAAAACAGGCCTGCTTTTGAACCCAAATGTATCTACCACACGATCACACAACGAAGTAAGAATCTCCACCTCCCAATCATGTGTATGCCTCACAGTTAAACTCAGCATACCATTGATAAGTGACCTCAGATTAAAGTAAATGATCCGCTGCTGAAGCTTCCTAGAGATGAATGATATTATCCAAATAAACTACCTTAAAAGCCTTATATCCACACCACACACCATACCATCTCAAATCAATTAGACAATTAATGCAATATCAACTTAATATAAAATTCATTAAACTAGTATGACACTGTATGCACTTAAACAAGCTCATTACCATTGCATCAAAAGTAGAATCAAAGTCATCCACTGCAAAACAGATATCTGGATAGGCAGGGGTTGTCTCCACTTCCTAGACACACATTTGCAACAGTGTCAGAAATTTAAGTGAAGGTGGTGCAACTCAAGAAAATAACATTTTTTTTTTTTATAAATAAAAGGAAAGAAAATAACATTTTTCACATGCACATACTTGCCTTTCTGGAATCCAAATGAAAGTTGACACGACTTGGAGATGCATAAACAGTTTTTACAACCTGCAAAGATGCCACAAGCCATACTTCAAGATTACATCACTAGGATACATATAATTAAGAACAAAGCTTGGTGGTCTACAAGACACTGAAGTTGAGCTAAACATGATCTAAGAATTAAAATTCATCTGACAAAACACTTTGCTACAGCATCCTTCTGGTTTTTCACGAGAAAAAATCGAAATTCCAAGATCATGGAAGCAACAATCCATGGCCACAGCCAACCTGGGGCTGATCGAAAGATGAATATGCTAAACGCATACATTACATAACCACAGCCTAATTCTTCCACAAAGAACTAGATTTCCCAGCTCA
Organism: Carya cathayensis; assembly: GCA_011037825.1. Lineage (NCBI taxonomy): Eukaryota > Viridiplantae > Streptophyta > Magnoliopsida > Fagales > Juglandaceae > Carya > Carya cathayensis. The sequence goes on from QGSO01000429.1 coordinate 654,040, forward strand.
GGACAAAAGATTAAAAACCAGCATAAATAAATAAATAATGTCCATGATTCTCTCATAAAAAAAAATGAAAATAAACGCACAATGAGCAGGACACTCAAATATACAGAGATGTCATAATATCTATTTTCTCCTTGACTGCAAATTCAAGAAGATTGTACTTCTCACAAAGAGACTTCATTACAGAGGTTAAAATTATTTTAAAAATGTAAAGGAAAATAAATAGCCTAATAGAAAAAACTACCTCCTCTTGACAATAGGTGTACACATGTCTACCGCTCTACTTAAGGCCGCAAATACCTTATATATAGGCAGCAATGGTTTATCTTGCCCAGCTAGATGATTCTGAAGGTCCTGATGACTGAAAAAAGAACAAAAATAAATAACCATCTTTCAGATTCTACAATATATTTCATGCAGAAATAAAGGAAACTGCAGTTGCAAGCTCCTACAAGATATATCTGTTAGCAACTGCTATTTCTTCCTTTCTAATATCTCCTAATTTATGGGTATATTCCTTACCAATATTTCAGGACATTCATATTGGCAAAAGGTGAACTCACTCCTAAAGAATGGGCAGATAATACTGGTATGACTAAATTCAACCTACAAAGCTAGAAATCAATCTACTGCCATGCCTAGTTTGTTTTTGTAGATGAGATGAGATGAGTTGAGATAAAAGTTGAAAATTGAATAAAATATTGTTAGAATATATTTTTTAATAATATTATTGTTTTGGGATTTGAAAAGGTTGAATTGTTTATTTTATTGTGTGGAAATTTGGAAAGGTTGTAATGATTAGATGAGATGCGAAAACAAACGAGGCAGCTGTAACTCAATTCTAAAAGAATATTATGATCACTGCAACTCAAATTCTTACTCCCCTAAAGATCTTTGTGAGCAATACAATCCACTCAAAAATTGGCAGAATCATAGAAATTGATTTATTAATGGCAGTATCATACATCAATTAGATGGCAGCAACAAGGAACTGCTTTATAAATCAATTGCATCATTCAGTGTGGATACATACAGCAATAACACCGTTTCCAATTAAACCAAATCACTTCCTGTGGGAGATGAAAAAAAAAATTTTGATAGGTAAAAAAAGGCATTATAACGAGTATGATGCAGGAAACTACAAAACTCCCAACCAGGGTAACACACACGTGAAATGAGAGTATTACTGTCATAATTGAACAATGAAAGTCATAGACACCTATGATATTACTTGCAAGAGAAAAACAACAGAAGCAACCATATAGAAGTTGAAAGCACGAGATGTCCAATGCAACTTCAGGACCAAGATATTATGCAAAAGATGCGAAGAAGAAAGATTACCTACAAATTGCTACCGTCACAGTGAATGAGGTGTGAGCAATCAAGTTCAAGTAAAATGAGCGCCTCCAATCCACATCAACAGAACTTTCTCCGACTACCATATCCAACTGGTCGATAGAAGTAAAGAGAGTTATTTTATTGAAGTCATGAAATTTGATAGGTTACCGAACACACAAATCCAATCAATGACTAAATTTAAGCAGTAAGAAGTAACATAAACCAATTGCCTAACGGGTGAACTGTCTCACATGTTAACCCTAGTAGACAGTCCCAAAAATGAAAAGCAGTAGGCCAAAAATAGCATTATTTAATGCATTTAGAAAGGACATAAATGCCAATGATGCAACCTAGAATAAAGCAGAGCTGCCAGAAAGATCAATGTACTTAACCCCCACAAAGTGGAGAATAAAGTTTTTTTTCAGTTCCGTATTTTTGTTATGTCAAACTTTATTTTATATTCCACTCGGTTTTCGTTATGATGATGATACCTGATCTTCTCTCTCCAATACACAAGTTTCACCGGACTTTTGAAGCTCATAAATTCTAAATTGATTTCTTCATGCCATAGTTAAAGGGTATATACCTTTTGTTCTTAATTCTTTTCACTTCTGAAAATGGCACATAATTTCAGAGTATAGGAAGGTATGTGGTCCCCACCATTTGTGTGCAAGCTACATGCCACCATATTAATGACTTATATTTTCTAGATATTGCTTAGTCCGACACATATTCTTAAAAAAAAAAAACTAAACTAAACTAAACTGAAAATTTCCACTGCAATGATCATTTTCAGTGTTGCAACAGTCTCATAAACGAATATTAAGATTTCTGACACATATAATTAACTCTTAGTAAACAATTAAAATATAATGAGTGTTACTAGCAAGATAATAACACATAAAGGAACTCAACAAGATCATCAATATGCATTGGAAGTCATTCATAAAGGAACTTAGTTTAGCACACGTTTACAGAGGCATTCAGCTCAAAATGGTTTTTCATGCCGCTTTTACCTTAGCCGCCCACCTGCGTACAAAGTAAGGAGCAACAGCTTCCATGACACCATATGCTTGTGAACTCTGCAAACACAAAAATTGAAAGAATGCAGGTTAACAGATGGAAGGGATTTTAACCAAATGAATTTCGTTTCCGGGGGCTGGGGTTCGGGGGAGCAAAAAGGCATACCAATTTTCTGACGAAAAATAGAAGATCGTCGTCCTGGCGTCCCCTGGACTCCTTGCCTAGAACAAAGTATAAATCGAAGACATCATGCCAAAAGCGCGGATTAAATTCGACGTCTTCGGAAGCATCATCTTTAGGCGGCTCGTCCGCTACGGTTCTCCCTAACGAGTTCGAGTGCTTCTTCACCATGCTCAACAATTCGTACCTATCAAACAAATAATTTCAAACAGGCTTTTTTTTAAATAATTTTTTTAAAACTCGGACACGAATTGAATGAAATTGAACTCGGAACGATTTGTGATGGGGAAAGAAGGCAATGAAGGAAAGGTGGAGCTGAATAGTTCCCTGTACCTGGAAGGCATCTCTCCTCCATCTCCAAGCATATTTCAAATGTTTAGATGCCAGAGTGTCGCTGGTGGTGTAGATTGAGTGGAATTAAACTAAATTCTTCGTCAAATCAAGTCTCGGGGACCATGGTTTAGGGTTTATGCCGGAAAACGTTAGGACTGGCTCTAGCTGGGGAGAGAGCAGTGTTCGATACTACTAGTCGCCGAGACAACGTGGCAGTAAATTTTGTCTTAGCTTTGGGAAACAACTGTATGCGACGGAGCCAGAGGCTGACAGAGAGTAAGATACCCCCATTCGCTCCAGGTTGGCAAAGTTTGGAGGAATGATTCTGTGTGCAGGGGCGCACGAATCGACGTTTTAGGAATGCAACCGGCTTAAGCACAAGGACACCATGGATGCCCGGTAGGGGTGCAACCCTAGCAATCCGTTTAGAATTTGGGCCCGGCCCGGCCCGGCCCGATCTTCTGGATAAGTTAGGCGGAATCGATCCGACCTGCATGTTACTGAGCGGGTCAACCCGTGTTTTTTCCCCCTCTTCATAATCTCAGATTCTCGCCCCCCAAACACATACCTCGTCTTCAACCTTCACTTTTCTCCAATCCATCACTGTCCAAGTCTCAATTACTTTTAGATATCCTCTTTTCCAATTTTATTTCGTTTCATATTTGAGTGTCAAAAACCTTTATATATGTATATATTCTCTCTTTCCTCTACGATATTCCTCCCTCATATCGTATTACCACCCACCGGAGCCTAACGCAACAAAACGAGAAAACCCACACAGCCAATCGAGACACTTACCTCGCCGGAGAAGATGCCGACGGTAAGCTCTCCTTCCTCCACGACGGATGTCGACCACATGTTCTTCCTCTGTCATGTCTTTCTCTACCATGAATAATCAACTAATTTATGTTTTATTCCATCTTTGTCCACTGTCAACCACCACAAGGCGTTGGAGTTCTCGGTAGCCACAGAATCTGCCGACCGATCTCCTTCCATCAGGCACGCACCACTCTGATGAGTACACAACCACCCCTCACTCTCTCCCTCCGCTTTGTTATTCTCGATTGAAGACCACAATTCGCAAAACTAATTTTTCTCTCTGTACTCCACCAACGTGATTCTCGACTCAGATCACCCAGACCCGTTGTACATTGTTTTCTCTCAAAGCTCTCTGTTTTTCATTTCGGAAGCTCAAGGATAGAGGTGAAATCTAAATATAAGTGAGAAGACTCTGGGGGCGTTGGGTTTCAGCTGCAGATTTTATAAGCAAGTCATTGGGTTGTATGGATCGAACCCGAGTAGTGGTTAAAACTGTGTTTTTTGGTGTGGGTCGAGTCAGGTCTCACGGGCAGGTCGGGCCACTCTATTTTTTGCACAGCCCTAATGGATGGATTGTAAATTTTAGGTATTTATTCTTAAATATAAAGTAATTAAATGATAAATTTTATTTTTAAAATTAAATTATGATATAGAAGTATTTTAATATTTGTGTTCTACATGCTAACTTGATAATTAAATTTATCTTATCGAAATATAACCAGAGGTGGTACTCTCATTTTATTTTAATATTTTATACAATTATAATTTCTTATATAAGTATTACTTTTGATTTATATAATAGAACAAAAATAGCACGAGTCTCCTATTTTAAAATATCTTAATAATTATAAGAAAAACTAATTAATTTAACTTGTCAAGAATATCATTTAAGAAAATTAAAAAAATGTAAAAATAAATAAATTTAATTAATAGTTATCAAATTGGAGTGTTCTTAGCAAGACCCTACATATTGTACTTAACGTGTTACGAAGTAAAAATTTTGGAATCAAAGTTTGCTTCTGGATTTGGGAGCGTATCAATTCACCTTTGAGAAAGGAAAAAAAACAAATATTTGTTTGTGGGCCCGAGTTTGTCCGCAAAATCGTAGCGTAGTGGGAACGGGGAAGTATCAAACCATGACTCATGACTTCCAGAAAAAAGAGGTATGGGCCACTTCAGGGCCCAAGACTGATCCGTTCTGTCTTGATAGGTCCACTAATTATGGTCTAAAGAAACCATATGGCCAGCAAATCCAAATCCGAAAGTAAAACCCACTTGTCAATTCACTTTTCCCTGCAAAGATCTTTCAACTGTGGTTTCAATATTTCCCATTCGCAATTCTTTGTATAGAGGTTGGGATGATGGAATACACCTGCTAATATATATCCAATGTACTTGCTGCAATATGATGAGAGGCCATGCTGGATTTATGTATTGTACCATTATGATTGGTCAATAAGGGTCGGACACTCATATTCCAGGACCATACAATCACGTTACATGAAATGCGCAAGCCCATATATAATATAAAAAATTTATTTCATTTGCTTTATTCAGGAGTTATGTGAATAAACACTTATACAACTTTATCTCTAGAGTCTAATATCCGTTTATTCTCCCACCAGCTTCTCTTTGTTCATACCTTGGATTATAATTTTAGCAATGTTTGTTTACGTATGTTACTTGTAACACATCAATATAACGCACACCTAACATCATTGATATGGATTTAAAAAAAAATCATTGATATGGCATACATGTTTCAAAGGTTATAGTTTTTTTTTTTTTAATTTAAGCTTTTTTCATAAGTAACGTATACATCACATAAATAGTATTTCATAGGTGTTACGCGGGTGACAATATACTTAGAGAAAACCTTAGGACCGGTTGTGTGACGCCCCCAAATTCCGCTTGGGATTGAACGGACATTTGAAGCGTCGAGACATGCAACACAAGGTTACCTGCCCCCGTTCATGACATATAAGATGCAATGTTCCTAACATGCATCTAGCATTATGCAATATTCGCAGCGGATAATTTTTTTTTTTTTTTACAGATACTATGCACCAAACTAAAAATATCCCAAATACTTGAAACATATTTCATACATAAAGGCATACTAAAAAGCCGTGATCACCACACTAGTCCAAAATGGTTGTGATCAAAAGAATACTTGAGATACAACTCCAAAAGTACAAGTATTAACCTAAGTTAAATACTATACCATCATCAACATCGCACCGTAGCCTAGATGACCGTATTCAGTTGGTCAGATTCCAATTCTCCTTTGGGTCCTGTAACAAGATCTACCATTCGGGGGGAATGGTAGTTGGGACTACCACAGTGAGATTTGATTACAAATCTCAGTAAGTTAACATAAAACTTATACACAGGTTAAAAATGCATGCATGGCAGTAAAAGCATAAATGCATAATTATAGTCATACATAAACATAGTATAACTTGACATATAGCATGACTTAACCAGAACTTAAGCGTGAACTGAACTTGACTTAACATGGCATGAACTTAAGCTTAAAACATAACATGAACAATCAACATAACATGAACGTGAAACATAACATGGACATGAACATAACATAACATGAACGTGAGCTTGAACGTATCATAAACGTGAACATAACATGATGTGAACATGAACTTGGAACATAACATGAACATGAACATAACATGTACGTGAGCATAACATAACATGAACTTGATCTGAAACTTGACTTATCATATATTTGATCTGAAACTGGACTTAACATAAACTTGGAATCTTATTCAATTGTCTTGATTAATAACGTGCGTTAATACGTACTCCACAGTTGTTGTGGCCCCACGTATTCAAGTAACATAAAACATAATACGTACTCCACAGTTGTTGTGGCCCCACGTATTCTACATGTCACAATTGCTGTGTCTCATGTAGTGTATGCTCCACAGTTGTTGTGGCCCCATACTTCATGCTCCACAGTTGTTGTGGCCCCATGAATACACATAACATAAAATATAATACGTACTCCACAGTTGTTGTGGCCCCACGTATTCTACATGTCACAATTGCTGTGTCTCATGTAGTGTATGCTCCACAGTTGTTGTGGCCCCATACTTCATGTAACATAAAATATAATACGTACTCCACAGTTGTTGTGGCCCCACGCATTATAAGTAACATAAATATAATACGTACTCCACAGTTGTTGTGGCCCCACGCATTATAAGTAACATAAATATAATACGTACTCCACAGTTGTTGTGGCCCCACGCATTATAAGTAACATAAATATAATACGTACTCCACAGTTGTTGTGGCCCCACGCATTATAAGTAACATAAGATATAATACGTACTCCACAGTTGTTGTGGCCCCACGCATTATAAGTAACATAAATATAATACGTACTCCACAGTTGTTGTGGCCCCACGCATTATAATAACATAAATATAATACGTACTCCACAGTTGTTGTGGCCCCACGCATTATAAACATAACATAAGATATAATACGTACTCCACAGTTGTTGTGGCCCCACGCATTATAAGTAACATAAATATAATACGTACTCCACAGTTGTTGTGGCCCCACGCATTATAAATAACATAAAATATAATACGTACTCCACAGTTGTTGTGGCCCCACGCATTATAAGTAACATAAATATAATACGTACTCCACAGTTGTTGTGGCCCCACGTATTATACGTAACATAACATGTCTTATCTTTCTTAATGCATGAGATATTATTTAATATCATATACTTTTCTAACATGGCGTATACTTGTAAATGGCATAATATGATTTAATCATAAACATTTCATGGCATACATGTATCATATGGCATACTTAACATGGCATACTTATAACATACATCATTGTATGACAGAAAAGATTATGTAACAGATAATTATTCATGAGATATTAAATCATACGTAACAGATGAACATATAATGACATATCATGACATGGCATATACGATAACATACATACATAAATTGTAGTTCCCTTACCCATCACACATACACAATAAACTGATAGTAAGTTAGAGGCTAACTTACTCGATCGTCGCGTTCTATGAGAATAGAGTGCGAAACACGAGGAACTGCACAACAGCTGGAAGAGGAACACTCAAGTCCTTAAGATTTTCACTTCTGAACTCAATTGTCATATTATGAGCACTTGCAACACCACGGCAACTTGAGGTTTCACTATACCCAGAAGAGATAATTTGACTTCATAAAGCCTTTGCACTAAAACAAGTTCATTAAAATTATCAATAATAACCAACAAACAATTCCTTTCTCAATCCATATACTCTTAGCCATAGTCAACCACAAGATGACACCAGTCACCCCAGACTATAATCCATAACACCACTGCTTCGGGACACTGTCATACAGTTTCCCAACACTACACCATGCTCTACACTTCTCTGTTACGCCATCCAACCCTTCGTGACACGCCATCCGGTGTTTCACGACTTAATACAGAGTACACTCACGTGAACTCTCTTCCATCCACACTACAAAACCCATCACTGCGATACACGTCTCACAGTGCATCGCTACGCGACACGGAGTACGCACTACGCGTACTTCCTTCGCTACAACACTCATCAACACGATGCACATCACACGATGCATCGCCATACAACACGGAGTACACTACATGCGTACTCCCTTCCTTCTACGACACACATCATTACAGCGCACGTCGCGCGGCGCGTCGCTGCATTACACAGATACGCTACACGCGTATTCTCTTCACACAACCCGCCGTATCACATCTACGGCATCCATCTCACGCCTATACTTCACAGCACAGTCCACAAAATACACAATCAAACTCAACACTTCACAACCACACTTCCCTTCACAACTACGCAACGAACTCCACAAATACAACTACACAATTCACAAACCAACCAACTAACTATTTTAAACGTAAAATAACTAGAGATAGAAGGTTATACCATCGACGGGATAACCCGTGCGTCGCTCGTTGTTCGTCACGAACATGCGTCGGAGGAGCGTACGTGGCGGTACGGTGTCTGTCCACCACATAAAGTGGTAGTTTGGGCTTGAGAAAGGCTAGGCGTGGTCTTGGAAGACTCACGGTCGCCTCGTGGTGGTCAAAGGTGGCGGAGCACGGCGGCGTCACGCCGTGAACAGTAACTCCGAACGGTGAGCGGAGGAGACGCGAGGTAGCGAAAAGCCATAGAACTTCATGGAAAGCTAGGGAAAGGTAAAGGAACATGTGGTGGAGCTGTGGTGGCGAGGTGGTGGTCGGACGGTGGCTAACGGCGGCGGATCGGCCGTTTGAAACCATTTTTGGCCTTGGAGAGTGAGGGAGAGTGTGAGCTCTACGAAACTCCGTTGGCCATGAAATTTCTTGGAGAGGTTCATGAGGATGAGAGGAACAAGATGGTGGTGGTGAAACACCACGGGTGGCCGTGTACGGCGGCGCACGGTGGTGCAACCGAACGGGTGTTTTGAGAAACCCATATGAAAAAAGTGAGAGTTTGGGAAAAAGAAAGACATGGGGAGGAAGCCCTTGATGAGGTGAGTCCAATGGTGGTGCTTGGTGGCTGATTTGGCCGTGTATGGTGGTCCAAAATGGTGAAAAACCTTAAAAACCCATTTGTTTGGAGGCGAGAGTGGCGGCTAACGGTGGCTCGGATGGAGGTGAAACTTGGAGGGGATGTTCACCGGTGAGAGGGGAAGAAATCTGGGTGGGTGGTGTAGTCCACGCCGCCGGCGAGCGGCGGTTCTGGGCGGAGAAAGAAATCGGCAACAGGGGAGAAAACAGGGCAGGGGCAGCAACTTCCGGGGGCTCTCGGCGACTAACGGCTGGTCCGATGGCTCTGAAAATTGGTATGTATGAACTATGGTGAAAGGGGAAGAGAATGGCGGGGGTGGTGTACGACACCTCCACCGGACGGCGGAGAAACGGGCGGTCAAAGGGGCGGCGACGGTAATGAGACAAGAAGGAAGAGAACGGGAAGAGAGAGAGAAGGAGAGGCCGGTTTAGTACACCACCGGCGTGGTTGGACTCGCCGGAGGGAGGGGGAGAGGCCGGAGTGGGAGGTGGGGTCCGGCGGCCGGAGGTGGCGCCGGCTGGAGCCTTGAACCGATCGGCCATGGTGGTTCCTTCATCCATCCGTCGGCCAAGAGAGAGAGAGAGGGAGAGAAAAAAAAAAAATAAAAAGAAAAAGAGAAAAAGTGAAGAGAAAAAGGGTAGGGCCAGAGTATATTGCTTCAAATCTATATTTCGGGATCCTCAAATAAACCAACAGTGAGTTAAAACACTGATTAAAAACGCTTAAATGTCTTATTTTAAATAAAACACTTTAAATAAAACACTATGATGAATTAAGGTAGAATATTATTTTATAAACTAAAATTTATAAAATAATATTTCTTCATCATTATATAAAAATGATAAAGTACCGTTAATTAATCAAAGTGCATAAAACACTTAAATTTAAATAAGAATTTTCAACGTAAAATTAAACCTCTTAATATCTTAAAACAATTAAAATATTTAATCTAAATAAATATCCACAATTATAATATTTTCAGAACTCATTAAATTATTATAATTGTGCTACTTTAAAAACAAGCTTATTTAATACTTTGAAATTCGATGGATAAGATCCGGAAAAACGCCATCGAGGTACAACGCTTAGGATAAAACTGTTCATGATTTTACAGCTGTCGGTGAAGAACAAATTACGTGATTTACGGAAAAGATAATCTATACGCGTGATTCCAGATGAGGGTAAAGACAAGAGAGATGTGATTGCTGTCGGGAAATAATCCAAAACTGATAATTTTAGTAGACTGTTACAGGTTGGGCTTACAATCTAAAAAAAACAGGCCCCAATAATGGATTGCAACATACACTACACACCCAACTTTCTATGTGACCACACTACACATGATCTCTCAATTATTCACCCCCTCCCCCCCCCCCCCCCCCCCCTCACGGGGGGAAACGCCCTCTTCTTCTCTTTGGAATTCAGGGTCACCAAAAGTTTAAGATGTTGACAAAGACAATCCATAAGTGCTCTTCCCCTTCTTGAGCTTCAACTCCCTATTGTTGCCCATCTGAGTTTCTTTTTCTTTTCTATTTTCTTTTCGTCTTTTTTTTTTTCTTTTAGTAATTTATTTTGTATTTTTGCATGTAAAAGGGAAATCGATGACTTCTTTTTTTTTTTTGTATGAAAAAATTGAGATCGTAGAAAATATTTTATTCGAATCGTCGGAGTTTGCTTACTTCGATTTTTCTTCATATTGTTTGTGTTCGGCAACTGGAGGTAGGCAATGTCTTGGTCTTGGGTGGCAGTGCAAAGAGACGGGCTTGATGGTAATTGACGAAGATGAAAAAAGGGGAAAGAGTTTCCTTGGGATCGATGTGGCTGAGTTAAAGGGTTTCTCCTTAGTTTCGACTCTCTCTCTCTCTCTCTCTCTATCCGTGTTGGTCTTGTTTGACTGGGTCGCACACCCACCTGCGACAACCCACCCCCATTCTATTTTCTTCTCTCTCTACACACCCAGGTTCTCAAGATCAGTTCTGGTAAACAAGATGAGCAGTTAGAAAAGTTTAGAGAGGTAATTTATAGCTTTAGAAACCCTAACTTCATAGTTATTTTTTATGGGATGTATTTGTGTTGACTTTCGAGAACATTTTGTAAATGAGATGAACTAGGGATTCGAAGATTTTTTGACGGAATGGTTCACCATTGTCATCGGTTTGATGCTTTGATTTTTTGTTCAAAACAAAAGGTGATTCAAATTGGTTTGCATGTTTGGATATGTGATTTGATTTGCTTTTGTAAAAATCCAACTTCATAGAACGTTGATTTGAGTTGATTTGAGGCATCGACGATGATATCAGGTTGAGGCATCGATCTGGGGCAGAGATGAAGAGAATGAAGGTGCAGATTGATGGAGGGACAGTGGTCCTTGGGTGAGGTGTGACGTGATTGTGTGTGGATGCATCTACTCTCTATTTTGTGTGATGTCTGATATGACAACTGATAATAGGAGGGCTACTTCTCTAGGAAAACCAACCAGACGGACCGCTTAGAAGCGTTTATGTTGTAACTAACATTCTTGAAAATTATGTGTATTAGGAAGAGTTTGCTTGGTTTACTTATTTCTCAAACTTTACTTCCACAAATACTTAGTAATTTTGTCAAAACAACAATTTCTTTGCATATTTAACAAGACAAAACCCTTCTTAATCTGCATTTTAAGATCTCAAATATAAAACTATGTCAAAGTAATGATGAATTTAGGTATAACATGTTGTTCGTGGAACATCAATGATTTTGGAAATTCATAATTTCTATGATCTATCATCTTAACTAATAATGCTCCCATAAGCCCTAACCACACAAAGGCATCTCCAGCCGAGCGGTTAAGCAAAGACGAGGGATGGCATCTAGATTTATCGGAGGTACAAGGAAACTGATAGAACAACTAAAATCCTAGCTAATGGCAACAATTGACATTATAATTATGAGCGGCACTACAGTCAATTGAAAAAATATCTCAAGAAAATGTCCTTAGAAGTGTATTTTATTTATTTTTTATTTTTCTTCATGTATTTTTTTAATCATCATAATTTTTTTTTAAAATACAATATCAATAAAAAAATACTTCTTTACTCATTAATTAAAAAAATAAAAAAATTGTCGAGACCATGTTGGAACCCAACTTTAATAAATATAGTATTTTTCTATTACTATATGCTTGTGTAGGACCCACCGATTTCTATTTCTCCAGCATTCTTTATTGACGAATTATTCTTCATTCACCCTCTTTTAAAGACAATTAGGTATTCTTCTTTTCTTTTTTGGCCGTTACCAAAGGGGGATCATTTCCCATTATATATTTTTAAAATATTACTATATCGCCTGAAGTATATCGTTAGAATTGTTCTATTGCCGTTATAACGGTTATATCACCATATAGTTTATTAAAAATTAAAAATAAAAACATAAAAATGTCAAAAAAATTTAGAATTTCAATCTTGTTTTTTACATTTTTAAACTCTATTTTATTTTAAATATATTGTTTTTAATAAGGTACGTGGCAATGGTGGCATCAACAGTATCGTACTTCAGACGGCGGAGAAGCAAAACTCTAAACAAATATGGCTTTGGATTCCCCGCTGTTGATCAAAGTAATTCAGAAAATAAAGTAGAAGAAACTTTATGAAGATGATGAGCAAAACGGCAACATCATTAATCGAAATCATGGAGGAAAGCTTTATTGAATTATTTAAAGCGCCTTTAGCGCTGGTTTACTTTAGCTGCAGTCGTCTTCACATAAAATACAAATAAAAAAGAACAGTACTTTAATCTCTGCTAATAATATTCAAAAGCTTGACGGAAAAGATAATGCAGCAAACAAGTAAATAAAATCAATGGTCATAGATTTTTGCGGTCAAATAGTAATTGTGACCAACCATTTAACTTATGTCGTTGGAAATATATCCCCTTGAGAATTAGTTTGTCACAATTCACAAGGACCAAGTGGTAATTAAATATGGCTAATTTTTCAAGGCACAGCAGCACGTACAGGTGGTACTTGCAGGCTGTGTTTCTTTCACTTTTATTATCTAATTCCTTAATTAATCTATCTATGTTTTCATTTAAAAAATAGATCATGGTATGATCCATAGTAAAACATATTTGAGATATTTTAATCATTTTACATTATGATGTGGAACATAATTCTTTTCCAAGATATCTCGCGGGGCCTTTGTATGCGGCTGTCATCGAGTATAGTATAGCTTGAGTTGGGATCATGCCATGGGTTTATAGGCCACCGATTTCTTTAGACTCGACCTTTCGCCATACTTTCAGGTTGTTGTTTATTTGTTACTTTTTCATATATTTTTTAATGTATTTATATTTTCTGTTATTTATTTTGTTTTAGGTTGTAATATGAAAAATAAAAATAAAAAACATTATCTCTAAAACTAGAGGTCCATAGATTATGTCCTCAATTCTGTGGGAGTGTATGGTTTGTTACTGTCTTAAACAGTATTTTAAGACAGTGTGATGTCTCTCAGATTATTTGTCTAGAGAAGTTTTGCAACACTGAATAAGATCATGTTAGTTACAAAAGAATTTGTATATTGGGAAGCTTGAAAAGCAGTAGTTGGCTTATAATTCTAATTAGGTTAAGAGTTGTAATGTCCCTTTTATGAATAAACAATGTTTTACTATCAATAAAAATAAATAAATAAATACTACTCATCTTAAAATTATCTATATCTTCTACTATAAATGATACTATCTAGAGTTATGCTACATACAAGCACAGTTGCGCACTAATATATGTACCAATACTGATTTATTCATATTTAAAAGTTAAATTAACACTGTTTTCAATAAAATCTACTTTTTGACCAATCACATTACATTGATACATAGATTAGTGCACAATTGTGCTTGCAACTAATACTACTCATCTTAAAATTATCTATATCTTCTACTATAAATGATACTATCTAGAGTTTTGTTACATACAAGCACAGTTACGCACTAATATATGTACCAATACTGATTTATTCATATTTAAAAGTTAAATTAACACTGTTTTCAATAAAATCTACTTTTTGACCAATCACATTACATTGGTACATAGATTAGTGCACAATTGTGCTTGCAACTATATTTTTCCTACTATCTATATCACTTTAAATTGAAATCATCATTATCCCACCGTGACATAGAAGATTGTGACTAATTAGTCATTAGCCAAAACTCAAATAATAAAATTGATAGAAATATAATTTATCCAATAATAAGATGATACATATATATATATATATGTAGGGCTGAGCACCAAAGGTTAGCAAGAACATCATGGCCCATAATGAATTGGGGTTGTCAGATCTCAGATCTATACATACATGGTGATATTATGAATTGGTGATACAAGGAAAATTAAAATTTTCAGCTTTCAAATATAGTTATTATTTGAGCATAAAACAAGAATAGAAATAAATAATTAGTCACATATTAAGATTAACGTATGAGGATTTATGAAACGCAAATGATAATAAAAGGCAAGAAAATTGCAGTTATCTTAATATTCATAACAGTTTCAAATCCACAAAAATATTATTTCCTTTTCTTCATATATAGTTTCCATTCTTTCCAAATTCAAATACTGGAAACAAACTGATCATCCACAACCCCAGAAATCTTACAAATCACTTACCAAAAAGGAACCTTGATTTCGATGATGATCAATTATATATATATATATATATATAATCTTCTTTTACTCCTCGAGAAGCGCGTCTCCACCCTTCTTGCCTTTCCCGGTTCTCCTCCGACTACCGGTACTCATGACGCTGCCACCAACGTGCCTGAGATTTCCATCATTGAAAATCAACGGCAAGTCGTTGGCTTCATCGCTATCTTCTACAGTGGCGATATGGATGCAAGAACATCGCTCCAAAGAAGCAAAGAAAGCAGTCGAGACGCCATTGATGAACCACATAGCCACCCCATCAAGCTTGCCGCACCCGGGCGAGGTATGGGTCGACGAGGTCCGGGGCGTGGGCTCGACGACGGATTTGGATTGAAAAGTGAAGCAGGTAGCACAGCTCGAGGAGGTAGCGGCAGCCATTTATAATAAGTTGGCCGGAGATCAGCCTAAAGTACTCGCAATTCTCAGCTCAGGGAAAGAGAGAGGTTGAGAGGCTAGAAGAGCAACTTTAAGCACCTCTCTATTAATTAAGAGGCTGTTGATGATTCATTGATTTTATAGGAAGAATAGATGTTGTGGAATTACGAACCTGTATTATTAAGAGTTACTGTGCTAACGAAAGTGACGTCGTGTAAAGTATTCACATATTGGTGTCGTTTGGTCACTTTGGTTGGTCGATTGGGCCATAGGGAATTGATCTGTTCTACGAGCCGTCTTCACGTACCGTACATATCATCGGATTTCTGGTGACTTTCCAGTTTCCACCGGAATCTCCTGGAAACAAATAACATATTACGGAGAACTCAGAAAAAACTAAAAATATCGATCATTCTTATATATTGACTTTGTTGTGGTTATTCAATTACAATAAGATCATATTGTAAATATCATGGGTGTAGAATTTGTTCCGAGCATGACTAGTACCATAAGTCTATCGTTGATTTTAATCAAAGCTGGAATAATATGTGTGTGTATATATATATAATCGAAAAAAAGTTAATATTAAATAGTTTTTTTTTTACTTAATATATTAAGAAAGTGTTTTTTAATGAGTTTGTGAATTTTTTTAAAATGTTTAAAGGGATATAAAAATGTTAAAAAAAAAGAAAAAAAAATTGCACTATTCGGTACTAGTTCTTCATAGATTTTATGATCAGCGGGTGTAGCATTACCTCTCTCTCTATATATATATATATATATATATATATATATATATATATATATATATGCATGCATGGGGTTAAATATTCGAATAGTCTATACAATTTGCTTCATAGATAGATGGTCTCCAAACCTCAAAATTAAAATATTCAGCCCTAAGATCACTCCTCCTTCAATCATCCTTTTATTAGGAAACCATTTGAAACATCACATAACATCAATAGATGTTTAGTGTTGCGTATTAACATGTTAATTGTAAAGAAAAACACCCAACAACAACCCCCATCCAAGGAATGGTAGAGGGGACCTCCATCTCCACCTCCCCCTCCTACCTTACTAAAATAATAAGTGGGAGACATTCACTTAAAGGTGGGAAATCTCTTTCCCATTTGTGAATTTGACGAGGAGATTAGGCAACCCCTCTCTCGTGCCATCCCACGAAGGTTTTCAGGGTGGTTGTGCCCAGTGAGTGATTAGGAAGAAGTTTATAACTACTAATATTGGGTTGTATCCCAAGATTTCAAATGTTGGGATCTTATCGCTCTTTCTCACTTGGATTTGTTCGGATATTAGGAATGATATTTTATATTTTAAGAATGAATTTTTCTTCAGTATTAATCATGTTTACAGATAATGTAATGTGTTAACAAGAAATCTAGTAAATTATGATGTTATGGGACATACGGTAAGTTTTTCACCTCTCTTTCTACTCCCTAAGCATATGATTGCTCTGTTTTTTATGGATCGTGTAGGTTTTTCTACTATTAGGCATTAGGTCTTTTAGGTTTTTTCTTAATCGATCTTCTTGTAAGCTTTATTAAAGTCTGTATAATTTTTTAGGAATTTAGTTTTGGGCTTATTTTTTGCTTTGTAAACCCCATATTTCATTAGTGTTACAAGATATTCGACTGCTATAAATAACGGCGATCAATAAAATTGATTCTTGTCTTCTTTTTTTAAATACAATCATTCCTCCTTATTACGTGAATATTTTTATTTATTTTTCTTCTAGAGTTTATTGTTTCGCGCCGTTCGACTATCAATCATCTAACAATCAAATTAAGAAAATCTTAAGAGTTGTTTTTCTTTTAATATTTTTTTTACTTCTAAGAATTATAGTTGAAAATAAACAGACATATAAAACGAGAAATTTTACACCATCTATTTCACTTTGATCAATATTTTTCTTTTTTTCAATTCAGATCAAACTATAAAAATAAAAAATAAAAAAATAAAAATAAGCACCTAAAATAACGAAGAATGTAAACGTGTTTCTCCTCTGTAAAGGAAATTTAGTTAGACGATGAAATTCATTTAGAATAATGCTACTTGTCCTGATAAATGATCCTGAAATGGGTTTTGACAATTTTATTTTTTTTTACTTAGTGATTAAAAAAGTGTTTTTGAATGTTGTGATTTTTTTAAACAATTTTCTTTTTTTAAAAAAAGTCAAATGACGTTATCAGTTGGTGTAGCACCACTCATTCGTTTAATAAACTCGTCTCTTACATGTTGAAGAAAAAAGATAAAGACGAGGAAATTAAGAAAAAGATAACTTTTCATTTCACATTATGATTATTGTCAAAGAAAAAGATGGATGAACGATCTTTGCCATAAACATTACCAAAAAAAAAAAATCCATATCAATGCTTGTTTGTGATATGGTAATCTCACCATGCTGACATGTCACGTGCCCTTTGGTTGAACCGAATAAATAACATGATAAAAAGGAAGAGCTTAAGCCTATTCCACCGTTTAAGAGCCCGAGTTGGAGCTTACCTAATTAACATGAGACATACCATTCAACGTCTATAAATTCAGCAGTGAGCAGGGCATTGGTTTCCCATTCGCAAAGAGCCAAAAAATTAATGTTGGTGAAGCCGGAGAACATGTCTTCTTATAAGGTTAGCACCCTCTTCACAATAGCCCTCCTCCTTAGCTTGGCTCTAACGTCATACGCCGCCGTTCTTCCCGAGCCTGCTCCTGCAAGAGGAGAATCTCCAGCTACAACTCGACTTGGGGTATGTATGTACATCCAATATTTAATTCACTCTTTAAACAATCTTTTCTTTTATTTTTGGTTGATTTTTTTTTTTTTTGGGTGTGATTTATATATATAGGATCTTGAAGCAAGAAACTTGGAACTTGAGGAGAGCTGTGAACAAGGAGGAGCAAAAGGGAAAGAAGAGTGCTTGATGAGAAGGACCCTCGCTGCTCATCTGGATTATATCTACACACAAAAGAAAAAGCCTTGAAGTACTTCTCGTCGATGCATGTTCTGTACCCAGTCATTAGCATCAAATCATAATTATTAAATAAATCGAGATTTTTTATATGTATCAATTATATTATACTGTCTACTGGCTCTTGCTATTTTTTCATGTCCAGATATCTTGCATTCACATAATACTGTTGCGTCGCCAGTTTAGCCTTCAGTTCTATTGGGTGAATAAGGAGAGAGTTGGAAAGTTTAAAATTTGGTGAAGAGTCGCTTGCCCAGCGATAAATGTACTTGAAAAAAACTTACAAAAAATTTACTTGTCCACAGTCAGTTTTTAATAAGCTAAAAATTATGAAATTAAAAAATTTAAATTTAGATTTCAAGAGAAAACTAATAGAATGAATATTGTAAGTAAAAGTGTAAGTACATGTAGCACTACTCTTTAAGAAAATGGTATCAAAATTAATCACCAGCAATAAACTTAACACGCATAATTAAGCAAAACCACAGGTGTTTGACCTCAACATTGTTTGAGTCTCTGTCTCATCTACATAAAATATAACAAGCAAAGTTGCAGGAAAGATAAAGTTGAGAATGCTTGAGGGCGTTCCCAATCACAATTCCAGTTTGGTGGAGTGAGAAACGGAAGGCCTGGCTATGTTTGGAAAACAAACTCATTTTAATTTATCTTAAACTATTATTGATGAACCTATTACTTTTTCAACTTTCCATAAAAAAATAAAATATCTCAACTTATTTCATAAATTTAAACACACATCTCAGTCTATTTATATTCAAACACATCTTAATAGAATCTACAAAATACTACTATTCATTAACTCATATAAGAGATATCCAAACACAGCTCAAAGGCTCACCTTTGGTCAAACGAGGTCTACACAAAGCAATGATTAACATCATGACTAAAGGATGCAAGTGCAATTACCACAGAATTCAGCACCCTAAATTTCCATTTATCCCGACTTACATCATTTCTTCTTCTTTCTTCTCGTCATGAATCCGAAGAACTTTTGTCCAATATAAATGTTTGTGTGTGTCATTGTTGCCAAAATGAAAGCAGTGTCAAAGACGGCTAAGACACTGGACTATGTGTGAACGCTGACTTAATGACTTTGTGTGTCTTTGTTGCCAAAATGAATTAAAAAACCATACACCTAAGAGAACTACCCGTCAGCAAACAAATTACAGACTAGAATTTATTTCCTTCCTATGAATAGATGGTCATCGATTCCCGTTTTTCCACGTTGCACAATCGATCCCTGAGCTACCCAGGACTCAGGAGGAATTACCTTTCTTTATTCATAGGATGCTTTAACGATGGAACAACTTCTATCCTCAGCAGCCGAGCTTAGATACCTGTAATTCATTTCTTTCGGATGGGGATCGAGATGTGCAACCATGAAGAAAGCATGAATTGTCCAAGAAATGCAGGATTCCACCCATTGATAAAAGAATCTTTAAAATCTCTCATCGGCTCAAGTAATGGGAACAAATAGTTACAGAATCACTGCCAGAAAACAGTTGAGGCAGTTTTTATTCCCAGAACATATATGTGAGCTTCAATGGTATTTCCCTTGACTCATTTAGGAGTCATGACCTTCCCACTCAGACTTCCCAGTTCATAAGCAGGATATCCATAATCCATTTCCTTCTGAATGGGGTCAAGATGTGCAGCATAAACAAAGCTTGAATTGTCAATATATGCAGAATACAATGCATTGATAAAGGAATTGTTAAACTCCCTTATCAGCTTTAAGTTATGGGAACAGGAACAATCACCACCAGAAAAACCCATTTTATGGCAATTTGTGCACAAAATAAGAGCGTATAATGGTAGGTCTACTTTAAGTTCATTTGAGACAGAATCTTCCCACTCAGACTGCACAATCCATACCTACTTCCATGCATTATAAGTCTCAGCTGCTCTGATGGTCCAAATTATTACTGGTTAAAAATAAACCATCATTCCTCCTTTCTTTTTTTCTTAAAAAAGGGGGGACAAACTAATTTAACCACAATCTTTCATAATATTTTCTAAATCTGGGAGAATCCATCTCAAAATGGGAAGATATTGTATGTAGGTAAAGCTCAGGGTACACCTTTTCATCAGTAGCATATTAGATCCATATTGATACTTCAAAAAGGACTTCGACAAAATAAAACAAATAAACTACCAAAGTGCAATTTATGGTTTGTGTATGGAAAATTAAAACAACAAAAACGAAATGAAAAAACATCAGACTTTACATACCGTGGATAGGAAGATAAAATGATGGAGACATCTACACCAAGAGTCTTCCTTCTGCCGAAATACAAGTGCTGGCAGTAATACGCTACTGATGAAACAAATGCTACAAGATCCCAAGCACGATCATTAACAGAGGTAAAAGAGTATCTGATTGGCTAACATTCGATCATAAATGAAAAAAATCAGAAGAAGATGAGAAAAATAAGCTCCACAAATAATCATTTATACAAAAGCAAATGGTCTGAAGAAGTAAACAAGTAAAATCCACACAGTTTAATAGCAAACGGCAGACATGAAGCAAACTGAATAAACCGTATCAACCTTTTGAATTAGTCGCAACAATAAGCAATTTTAAAAATGTTTCTATATGCACCACGAACTCTACTTTTTGGAGAGGAAACGGTATCAAAGATACATAAAAACAAACAATTACCACTTCTGGTCTAACTTCAACCACTCTGCCACTAAAAGTTCAGCAAAGTACTATCTAACAAGAAATCCAGCTGATACTCCTTTGTTTGAGAGAGAGAGAGAGAGAGTCACCCCGAAAATAATCAGCAAAGGCTTTCTTTAGAAGAAGAGGAAAGCAAAGAATTTTCAAAAGCTCTCTCAATCAAAATGAACAAGAGGAACACACTATTGCATTTCGATTAAGGGCAGCAAAGATACACGTAAGAGAATGGGAAGAAGATTTCCAATAATTTACCATCCTCAACGCTTTTTAACAATTCCGAGTGGTAGTCGTAACATGGTGACTTCATGGCATTAAAATGCTGTGATGGGCAGTGTAGATCCCAGTATTAAATATTGTGGGTTCATGTATTGAATCCGTAAAAATAATGAGAATTGCTAGAGCCATAAAGAAATTTTAGAAAAGTAATCTCACAAATTAATATAGCTTGATATGATATATTAGATTTACTTTACAATAAAAATAATTTTACAATCTAACGTAACACATCAAACCAAGTCAGTTTGTATATTTATTTGTGTGAAATCTCTTTATGAGTAAAGCATTTAACTAAAAAAATGGATGGAGTATCTCTCTCCTAACTGTAGAATTGTTCCGATTAGAAAATTGTAGAAAAAACTAATCCACCAGAACCATCTGTATCGAGGAGCAATTGTAGCACTACGTCGTTGAAATCTCCATGACAAGATCTATATAGGGGAGGGAGAACCTCATCGAATTAAGCAGCCAAGAGAACCATGCTACCACCAAGAACATGTAGATACAAAGCAAGACACATGGTAACAATAATAAAAGACTTTGCACCAAAATATCTGATAACTTGCAACCCTCTCTCCACAACCTCCACATGAACTACATCAAGAATTTTTTTCAAGCCATCTAATAGCTTCCAAAATAGAAACTCCGCCACGGATCTCACTGTTTCAAATGTCACCCTTCCAGTCACGTCAAGCACAAACTTCCTATTACTGGGAACTGCCAATGTAGATGAAACCTTGCCAACCCACCCAGTATCCTGAGTTCCATAAAACGAATTCCCTACTTTCAGCTGCTTTGAAGATTCTTCTCGATCAAAACACTCATCTTTGATGGCAGTTGTACTAATGCTCTGATCAACAGTTGAGCAAGAAGAATTTGAACCCAAACTTGAACTCGTCAATACTTGATGAGATGTTCTTACAAGTGTCTCCACCGCACCATTACAAACAGTAACCAGAATATCCCTCACTTTGTCTTGATGCTTGGGATTGGTTAATCCGCTAAACATCTCCTCATACACATTAATATCCATTGTTTTGTCTAGATAAGCAGAAACTGCCATACTTACAAAAACTTGAATGCAATTTGCTATGAGATCTTTACATTTATCAGAACAGACCACATTTATCCATCTGGGCTCGTCGGATAAACTAGAACCGGGTTGGGACACACTAGGACCATCCATGGGCCCGCCACTGGAGTAAAATCCCAAAACCAGGTTCCTCGCAAAGCTTCCAACAACAACTGAAGCAAAACCAGCCCCAGCCGTAGAGAAAAGCCTCTCCAAAACCCTGAAAGGAAAGCTCGAATTCGCCGAACCTGTATCGGACTCCCTGTCAGTCATCCCCTCGGACTTGGAACCCCGCAAAATCCCAACCGTCAAAGCCTGCGTAACCCTAACCAACGATTCCGAGAACTCCTCTGACCGCGCGATTTTGGAAACCTGCTTCAGACTACGAGGAATTTGGTCGGCATCGGATTGCAGAAACTCCTTCAAGTCCTTGGAGACGATACCAATTGTCTCTGCCGAATTCGCGAGCATTTCAGCCATGGAAAGTAGGGCTCGGAAGAGCTTAACCAGCCTCTTCCTCTTATTGACCACAGAGGGTAAATGATAGACCTTGTAAACACCATAACCGGAGACGCCGAAAGCGGCAAGAAGAATAAGCCATTTCTTTCTCCTCATAGAAAAATCGAAGCCCCTCTTCACTAACCCGAGATCCATAAACAGCAAAGCGACCAATCAAACTCTGGAGCTTATACCAAGGTTGAGATAACCAAATGAAAAGAAACTGGGAACCGTAGAGCAAGTGAGAAACATTGGCCTTCCTAAAAAAAAGAACCAAAGATACAAAAAAGATTTTCAAGGATAGAGGAATCTTGGTACCTGACGGTTTTGGTGTACGATGGGCGCAAGACTACAAAGGGTTCGGATGCCAAGGTAAAATGGACAAGCTTATCTAATCTAAATATGTATATCTATATCATTATTTATTCATATATATTTGTTTGTACGCATCTATAGATCTAAAGAAGATAAAAATGGCGGGATCTGTGATTGTGATGCTTGAAAATGGAGAAAAAACAGATAACAGTAACAGAATAGCATCATATATTATCCAAGTCTTTGAAGCATCATAAGTTCACAGAAACAGAATAAGCATGCATCTTCGCAAGCTGAAAAGGCCTTATTTGTTTAAAATAAGGCTTTTTTGTACATCATGAGATTCATGTGACAACAAATACAAGGATATTTTCAATGCTTGCACGGTTATCTAACCGAGTCCTCGCACGTTTGTCTTAAGATACCAACAAAAGTAATTTGATCATCAATGACAACTTGACAACAGCTTTCTATCTTTGCTGAATCACTAGACTGCGTTTGTTACAATTCTCACACAACCAACCAAACATTCATCATGTACAAAAAAGACTCATGTTGTGACAACTCTTGATTATATACTTGGCCTGAGACAGCTGAGGAATTTTCTTGAAGCCCTTGTCGTTTTTGCATGTCATGACTGTCCAGCACCATCTTTTGTCCAATCGGCAGAACTTATATGCACAATCGTGGAGTTTCGAAGATTCCTAATCCTTTGAAACCACGCTCTTCAATTTTATGGGAAGACTGCAATACTCATCATCCTCTAGATCACTAAAAGATATGTCATCTTCATTCCCCACGCAAATGGCAGCTCCACTAAACCTACCGAATTCAGAATCATCCTCCGGCCAGTCATCCTCATCGTCTTCCAAATTCTGTACCTGTAGTTTGGAGGATGGACCAAACAGTAAATCCTTATTCTTGGTGTTAAATCCCGGATTCTCTGCAATAACAGACTTATCAACAAATTGCAGCTCGGTGCTTTCGACTGGATGCTTCTCGGTCTCAACATCTGTTGCCAAAGAGGAGATAGAAGGTTCAAAATAAAATGTGCCTGATGGTATAGGATCAAAATCTTCCTCCAGTATAACAGCATTGTCTTTCAAATAGGAAGTGCTTCTTGCGGACCAATCAGTATCCACCTTTGTTTGCTTCTGTAGCTCCTGCATCCACATTGCTCTGGCAGCCACAACCTGCAAGAAATAGGTTAAACCATTGAACCTCAAAAATATTATGCAAATGCATGTGGAAGCAAACCTTATCACCCAAATATTGCTACAACAGCATTTCAAATATTAGATATAACATTTTGACAAAACAGCAGGGGAAAAGGGGGAAACCCTTACAAATTTAAAAAAGAAACATGCAAAACACTTATAAAAAATCATAGACACCGACCTGCAGAACTATCAATAAAAAATCAACATATTTTTCTTCTAAAAAGCAATTCATACTTCAAGCAACTATCTTTGACAGTCAGGAATACTTTATACATTCATTGAAAAAACTAAACACGATAGTACACAAAGCAATTGCCAAGCTGCTCATACTTCACGAAATTACAGCATGCTGCCCCCCTCCTCCCCACCAATAATAATAATAATAATAATAACATAGAACTAAAGCATGCATGCAAATGGATAGCATTTATGTAGACCCAGAAAAAAAGTAGGATCAGATTATCACACTTGACATCTGAAATGTGACAATCATGATTGTCTACTAACAATCTTACAAGACCCTCAAAAGAGCTTAGAAAGCAAAGGTTGTATTTTTCTATTTTTGATTGGCACAAGGTGTCCGAGAACATTGTCCTGACTAATCCTAGGGGTACACAGGCCTTCAGCAAGGAGTTTCCTGCAAGTGCACCTCGGGTAATTCAAGGGAAAAATCTCCCACTCCAATGCCCCTAGAGGTTGTTTGCACTCAAAGGGATTTGAAACTTAGACCTAGGGGGAGCATATCCCCAAGCCCAAGGCCTTTACCACTTGAGCCAACCTCTAGGGGTTAGAAAGCAGAGGTTTTATGTGCATGCCCATGAACAGAAAATCTGGAAAGGTCAGAACAAATGGATCTACTTAATCCCATTTATAAAAGTAAAATTACAAACTAAGCATACTCTGGTCTGCTATGCAGTAAAGAATGTAAAATTATTTTTTCAGAATAATGTAAAATTATGAAAGAATGCCATCAACTGAGTCCCACCATGAAGTGACTGAAGTGGACAAATTATTAACCCTTCTCCAAAAATGTAACAAAATAAAATGAAAAAGATAACGTAGAAATCAATCAACTGACAAGGTGCTCAAAATCATCAACAATGATCCTCTAAAATATATATTTATCTCAAATGCATATATACATATATATAACAACAACATCTAGCAACAATTCCAAATTGAACTAGAATCTTTCTGGGGACTCAACAATATAATGATTCAATGAATAACTAAACTGAAAAAAAAAAGCACTTACCTGGGATGTGGACAAGATATCTGCATCGTGTTTATTGAGTCTAGAGTGCAGAAGCACAAAGTAGACTTTCCAAAAATAACTTTCACTCATATGGCAAGGACAAAGTTCAATTCTCAGGGCAGCTAATCTTGGAGCAAGATCTTGGATGGCCAAAGCATGCTCATGTTGGGCATCAGACATGTGAAAATCTAAAACAAGAAAAAGAAATATAGAAATAATGTAGGATGAATAATCAAAGCATGCACTTAAACAGTTACCACTAATGCAACTGAAATAGAGCATAGATGAAGATACAGCCAACAAACTTCAGATGTATATGGAAATGCAAAGAGGACAATTTCCATTCAATTTAACATAGTTGTGTAAGAAATCATATTGAACCAGTGCAACATGGGCTCAGCAAGTTCTTGTATCGATTAATGAAACTGATGTCCTCTGGGAATTCCAATGTTAAAAATCAAAAGCAGACCTAGGGAAGAATATCCAAGCATTCACTAAACAATGATATGTACTAAAGCTTACCCTGCAAAAAAATAGGAAGGACCTAAGGTATCAGATCACTGAATCTACATCCAAACTATTCATGGCGTATAATTCCTAGAATAAAGATACTAGATTTCTCTTCTCCAATTACAGCACAAACTTGAACAGTGCTGGATCAGATGATAGCCAAGCAAAAACATATAGAGTGCGCTTTTGCCTATGTTTAAGTACTAGCTATAGAAAATTAACATCATCATTTACAATGGCTTAAGTCATAATGTAAAAATCCAGTCATCTGCTTCATAATTGTGAATGCCTAACAATCAAGCTTCTTGGCCACTACAATTATGTCAAGGCATCATGCGCACCAGGTCGCAGCTAATGTTAAAGGCCTAATCTCCTCAACACCACCAATGGTTGCACAATGCCGCTTGTTCAACACGAACACCTAAGACTCACAACTAGGAATGTACACTTGGAAAGGTTGATATTATACAATTCAAAAAGAGAGCAACTTCCTCGAGTGTCAAAGTTCCTAATGTTACGGATTCAATTCGGAAGGAATTAAGGGGATTACAATTCCAACAATTGTAGAGGATAACCATTTGTTTTACTTTGCAATAAATCTGAACTACAACACAATGAATTATGCATAAATATAGGAAAAGTTTGAGTTGCTGAATCAAGCATTGACTAAACAAAGCCCTAATTTCTATTCGAAGGAGGCCAATGTTCACAATCCAAAAGGGTTTAAGAAAACGCATTGACAAAAAATGCGGATCACAGAATACGCACATACCATCCAAGTCCTCCTCCTCATCAATAGGAAAATCCAACCACGTCTCGGGATGCATAGCGATATTCCTAGCGAACGCCAAAACCTCCTCGGTAATCCCAATCGCTTCTTCTAAGCCACGCTCCTCCAGTAGTTCCTCGTTTCTCTCCGAGCCAAAGGGGAGAAAGTTCGAGGCTATATTTCCGCTCCTGAAACTCCCCTCGATCTCCGCGATATCGCTCCGGATCCCAGAGGCCGCATCATCAGACGGATCATCTTCGCCTCCGGACCCGGACGGCTCGGATTGGCGGAAATGAGAGGTAGTGGAGGGTTGCGATGAAGGGGGAGCGAGAAAAGTGGCCATGCCCCAGATTTGGCGGGTGAGGGTTTGTTTGAGTTCGGAGAGGTCGTCTTTGACGCCTCGAGATTGTGCCTCTTCTGATTGGATGTCATTATCTTCGTATTGATCTTCTTGTCGCTGGCGTGATGGTTTGGCAGATGAAGATGGTGCCTGGTCTGGATCGTCAGCTCTGTACGCTAAGACGTCATAGTCTTCGCCGTCTCCGTCACCATCGCTGTTATCTTCTTCGTCGAGACGGAGGGAGTTGGCCAGAGAACGAGCTAACCATGACATTTTCTATTTCTCTATTTTTTATTTTTTATATTTTGGGATTTAATTGGAGAAAGTGCCGGAAAAGTGTGTGGGACGTTCCGTTACAAAGGCGATTGCGACCTTAATTAAAATAACTTCGCTCCCAATAATTGAGGGGAAAAAAAAAACTGTTGAAACTAAAATTTAAAAAAAAACAGTAATTGCTAAGTAACATTCGAATTACATATTCCGAAATTGAAATTGAATCGGAATTAAGAAAAAAAAAAAATTTCAAAACCCTACACAAGCTCTTCATGTCGGCCCAAGATCAAATTCTTTAACGTAGTTCAGTCAGAAGTGACCCATTTTAAGTTCCTTCAAAAGCTCAGCCAAGGGCCCAAGCCCATGAATTCTTGGGCCTATTTCACATATACGGGCCTGCGGCATTTTTTAACGTGTTTTTACTTTGCAACGAACTTTGAATGACAATTTGTCTGATGAGTGGGGGTTGATTCAAAGATGCCCATATTTAGCTGTCTTTGTTTCCTGCTCTTCTTTTCAGATGGACAAGATTTGAGGTTCCTTTTCCTTTCCACGGTCATGGGGTTGGCCGTGTGCACAGAGTCGTGACGACAAAAGTGGACATTGAGGGCCCTTGAACACCACAAAAGGTTAAAAATACCAAGATATCCTACCCATATTAATCCTTTTCTCACCAATCAGAATACATCTTTTGCAGGGGCAAAAAATCTTAACAAATTGGAAGGGGGAGAGACATGGACATCGTTCCATGAGCGTATTTATTTATTTTTTCCATACATCAAAGAAGATGATACCTACAAAATTTATTTAAAAAATCTTCACTTATGAAAGAGCAATACCGAAAACACGAACTCCTTGGTAGTCCCTTTTGCAGCATGAAAAACTCTTCTGGACATTTTGCACCCAGCTGAGCCAGCCAATCTGGTGCTCTTAGATTCAATTACTTGATCCTTTCAGAATATTTACTGTACTATAGTCTATAGTATAGATATCTTCGAAGTTTGAATTATTCTTCTGCATGTGAAAATGGTTCGGGCTGGAGCTCAGATGCATTAGAGGGGGAGAGAGATTTGAGATTTGGGAGTATATGGAATCATCAAGCCAACCTTTTTTCCTTTTTCATGCACAAGTGAAATGACGCCGTCTTTCCATTAACAAATGTTCAGACTAATCAGTGCGTAAGGGTTGCCCATATATTTTGGAGCAATTACAAAAGCTCATTCATTCGGCTCACTTTTCTCTCCGTTCCTGTATGATAATACGAATAAACGAACTTGACATATGACAAAAGAGTGTCTTTCTTCTCTTTCCACTTGAATAAACACAGTGTTAGCACTAGACGAATCAAGGTATCGGAGCCCCCACCACCTCTCTCGTCTCTCTTTCTCTGTCTCAACTTTGGTCACGTTTCATAGATGAAATGACAGGTAAATTGAGAGACAAATACAGCGTTGCACAGAATAAAAATTAGGATGGGAGCGGATAATTCAAGCCCAAGCTGATTTATCTTAGTTCTTTTGCAGCTTTGCAGCTGTCCAAGTTTGGGCAGACTTAGTAAGCCAGTAAGCAACATCATTAAGCATGTAGGAAATAGAAATGGCTGTACATGGACTTTGTGTTCAATCCTTGGCAACCTTTACAAACTCTATTACAGTGAGATTCTGTAAAACGTCCCCCATCAAACCCAAAATGAAGATTAGAGTCCCCTGTAATCATCAGAAGAAGAAAAATTACGTTTTAAACTCATGCCTGTATTTTCCGTTTTTCACATCCTAGCCCCAACTCAACTCCACATAAAATAGCTGCTCTCTCAAGGATTGAAGCAATCAGCAACCATTTTAAGGTCGATACTAGAGTATACAGAAATAGCACAATTTGAATGAAAACTTTGGAGCTTATTGACAATATTCAGTGAAAACTGCCGGTTATAGACAAGGATTTATACCTATGCAATAAACGATGTAGAGCTCAATCCACCTTTTATGTTGCATCTTGGATTGGAACAAAACTGATAAGACACTAATTTCTTAGTATACACAAGAAAGGAAAGGGTGCCTCAGAAACCCAATGAATCTGAGTATCCAATTCAGCTGCTTCCTCAAGTTCTTTGGTACCTTGGTCCATCAGGCCAAACGGAAAAAGAATTGAGATGTATATCAACAACTTGTCATTATCCTTTCATTGAATCGTTCTTGTAAGCTTACACTTGGAATTGAAGATAGCGGCTGTGTGATTTAGACTACAAAATTTCAAGAGCTCAGCGGAATGTTGCTTCATAACTGGATTGCTACCACTCTGAATTACAAGTAGCAGCTCGGCTGCCAAACCTGCCTCCACAGCAAGGCACATTCTTCTGCGGCAAGCTTGCGAACAGCCCAAGGGATTGACAGTGCAAACCGAGTGAATCTCCCTGAAACCTTCATCATTTCACACCAAAGGGAAAAAGAATTGAGATGTATATCAACAACTTGTCATAATCCTTTCATTGTATCGTTCTTGTAAGCTTGCACTTGGAGATGAAGATGGTAGCTGTGTAATTTACACTACACAATTTCAAGAGCTCAGCAGAACGTTGCTTCATGGCCGGATTGCAACCACTCTGAATTACAAGAAGTAGCTTAGCCGCCAAACCAGCCTCCACAGCAAGTGAGGCACATTCTTCTGGAGAAAGCTTACAAACAGCCCACAAGATTGACAGTGCAAACTCAGTGCAGCTCTCTGAAACCTTCATCATTAATCTCACTACATTCGGTATGGTGTTCCGGCAATCCTTTAAAGCCATTCTTCCTTCCGGAAGAGTGGACAGCACCTCTAGAACATAAAGGGACAACTCCAGACACTCATTATTAAAACTAGGCAGGAGCTCAACCAATTGGGGAACTGCCCCAATGCTCACAACAGAGATCCTAACTGGTTCATAGGAACAAACCGACTTGAGCAAACTGAGACCGGCGAAGATTCCGTTTGGATATCTTTTGTCCTTCACCAACCTCAACAAACCGACCAAAAGACTCAAGCTTGAGATTATCTCTGACCCAAAATCCTTCCCGGTCATCAACGTCTCGATCAACTTCGTGCAATTGATCTTCGTTTCAATGGATCCCTCATTCAGCATGTCCACCATTAACGATACCTTCGCGGGTTGCATCAAATTGGCCTTCGACTGCGAGTCGAGATCTAAATTCACGAGAATCCCAATTACCTCTGACCCAACTGCATGCGAAGTGAAATGGCCCAGCAGAGAAGAAACCAAAGATATACCGTTGTTGTCCGCCACAGTCTTCTTCGCCGAATCATGAGCGACCACGACCTGCCTCAGGTCTTTAAGAGCTTGAACTCTAGCTTGGCCCTTAACCTTCTTCAAAGTCTCCAAAAGCTCCAAAGCCCTGCCTTGCACATCTTCCGACCACTTCTTCATCGCCAAATACCTCTGGGAAAACCAACTGTAAATCAGCTGGTGCAGAGTCGTATTCGGCGTGACCGAACCCTCCCACAGCTCCTGCATCGTGGTGGGGCAAGTGCAGTGGCCCAAAGAGAACCATCTGAGAATGTTGGATCTCTCGTAGGTCTGGCCCGTGCAAAGGGTCACGGGGTCTTGCATCGGCTCCAAAGAGATCGGGCAGATAAACACCGAGGGCACATCTATGGGTTCGAGCTCCGCAATCATCTTCTTCAAATCCAGTTTCTCGGCGACACCGCCACCGAAGAACGCGCCGTCTCCGACCAAAATGCCATCTTTCACCGCGGTCTTCAGATCTAACACTTGCCCACCACCGTCAGCATCGAGCTTCCCGTCTCCCCCATCCCTTCTCCGACTAGACGGCTGGTACATAGGCATTTTTTCGAACACCCTCTACGCAAATGCTCAAATAAAATTTGACACAGAATCACAGATTATCGACAAGAAATAGCAGACAGAGAGACCCTTAAAATTCTGAGAGACCCATCACATACAGAAGAAAGAAGCGTGTGGGAAAGAGAAAGGAGGAGAGCGGCGTTCTCTTTCTCTCTCTCTTTCTCACTTTGTCTTTCACTCCTTTACGATATCTTACTCATCGACAATCCACGAGCGCAACAATGCCCGTCAAAGGGGACATCTTTTCTCCACCCTTGGCTTTCTTTTCTCCTTTTTCTCTCTTTACCTGATCTCTCTCTTTCTTTCCCCGGTCAAAAGGGCCACATTCCTCTTCAATACCATCATCCTCATCATCAAGAAGGAAATGATGGAGTTGTAATCTTCTTCCCTAATACCAAAGCTCACTTGCTCTTCAAGCTCAAAGAAAAGTATGAAATCATCAGCACCAGATCAGTGAGAAAATAAAAACACCGTAAAAAAGTGATAAAGAGAGCTACAAATCCACTCATACAATAACAGTATCCACACCTCGGATTACCAATGTACAAAACAAAATAGGACTGATATTCAAGGCCCTAGAAATTGTGTTGGGAGGATAAACATTTGATAGAAAGTATATTCTTTTGCTTTTTTGTTTATTCTTTTTTCTGGGAGTTGTGGCCACTTGGGGGGATAATCTAGAGGGAGCTGAAGGCGCAGCCCGACTCGGCTGTGACTGTGAGACGGTCAAAAAGATAAATTGATGTTCCCCATTCGGCAGTCAAACAAACTACAGAATACGATCCACAAGGAATATTTTATATAAGTTAATTACTTAATAATTTTTCTTTCCACTGTATTTAAATTTTTTTTTTTTTTTGGGAATAAAAATTTTCTTTCTGAAACTTGGTCCAGATGTTCTTTCAATGCATGCATGATCAAATTTTTTTTTACCAAAAAGACCCGAATATATATTTTTAAAACAAAATTAGAAATTCTAATCCCTCGTGATAAAGAATAACGGTAAGAAATTATGGTTAAATTATTATTATTTTTATTATTATAAATAGGTGGAGAGTTGGGTGGCTCAACCTCTGTGCTACTACAAATATGAATTATTTTTTGAGAATTAGAATGAGTTATTATTTTAGAGTAATGATATTTATCGTCACGTTTGCATATTTATTATGTATTTTACTTATGTAATTGATTAAAATAATTATTTTATATTAAAAAAATAACGCAATCAATCACATTATAATTGATTGCATATAAAGTTTTTGATTTTTTTAAGTGGAACAAGAGGAAAAACAAAAGATTTCAAGTTGGTTTTTTGTTGTTTTAGTCGTGGTTTGGATAATAAGATGATATAATATGATTTTAAATGAAAGTTAAATAAAATATTATTAGAATATAATTTTTTTAATATTATTATTATTTTAAAATTTTAAAAAATTAAATTATTTATTATATTTTATATAAAAATTTTAAAAAATTATAATAATAAGATAAGATGGATATAGATAATTTTGTTAGCCAAATTCACCATTAATGCCGTCCGATTTGCACGCATTGGAAATTTGGAATAGACTTTTGGGACGACTAAACAGGTGTTGCGTTTAATGTAT
This sequence comes from Carya cathayensis, assembly GCA_011037825.1. Lineage (NCBI taxonomy): Eukaryota > Viridiplantae > Streptophyta > Magnoliopsida > Fagales > Juglandaceae > Carya > Carya cathayensis. The sequence goes on from QGSO01000429.1 coordinate 687,066, forward strand.
CTTTTCGACCATATTTCATATTTGTAGGGACACACTTAAAGCCTTATCTGGGGACAACTTCTTTTGTTCAACCCTCTTCAAATGTACATCAATTAAATATCACGGAAAATACTAGATTTTGATTAAAAAATAATAATTGAATAATAAGTTCTAAAACCTTTATAATTTAGAAAAATAAAATAATTTTTCAAATCTATATTTAAAAAATGTTAACCCTTTACTCGAATTTTATTTTGAAGTGAGAATTCATAATCTATATAACCTAATGTGATAAATATGTTAAAAGAACCGAAAAAAAAAATTACCTTGGAATGATGAAATAGACACACTTTCCGAGGTCCCAGCTGCTTTTATAATACGACCAGAAAAAAGGGGCAAAAATAAAACTACAGAAAATAAAGTGCTTAATTTGAATATATCGGGCAGTCCAAGACGTAGAAAGGAAGGCAGACCAAAAGGGCGGAAAACGCACGGGGCACGGCAACCGCTACCACGTGCAAGTGTCTGTCATCGGCCCCTTAAAGCAAGCAATGACTCAATTACTTAAAATATTTTATATAATTTCAAGAAATATAAATAATAATAATAATATATAAAATTATACAGCTCACGCTGATTGGTCTAACCATATAAGGATCTTCTTTATTTTACATAAAATATAAAATATTTTAAGTTATTTTTAATATAAATTATCTTCAAAATATTCATATCTTATGCTAAATATTAATATAAATATTTTGCAGAACAGAATTCTAGATTTTACGATGGCTACACGCAAGTCAAACACCAGCATTCCAGCAAATCTGGTCAAATGATGCGCTGGCACTTTACGAAAGGAAAGCTCTGTGTGGGCCCACCACACGGGCTTCCGGTCTTGTCCGCTTCCTTTTTTATGTACATTGTACAATATTCGACATTTGGAAATTATTTTCTAATTTTTTGGAATAAAATATTCGTAATTGAATTGTTGGGAAATTACTTTGCAACTTCCTCTCAAACAGTGGCAATTAAATCGATAATTGGGACAACTTACAGTACGGGTTACGGTATAATTATTGCTGCGCCGTATTAAAGCCCTACAAGCCCATGAGGTTCATAAAACCCATTGGACGCCCACGTGATGAAAAGGGAGCCGGAGTCCAATAACTACACATTCTCAGCAACGACCCAAAAAGCCCGGTTGGGAGGCCATGCGATGAACAAATGGGCCGTAAAGGGAGTCCAATAACTACATATTCTAAGCAACGGCCCGACCCGAAATATCATTCCAACATGGCTAGAGAATCAACTGAGATATGAGAAGACAATTATGGAAACAAGCATATAAAAAGAGCAACCTTATTTCGTACATAGGAAAAAATTAAACAAATTTATACATTTGGCTTCTAAATGCAATAACTGCATGGAAGGGCATGGTGATGCCTCTAATCATGTTTCCCCCAACTGTAATCTTTTTTAAAGAGGTCTGATATAGTTTATGTACTGTTTTTAGTTACACTGTTGCCCAGATGACTAACACAAGAGGGGGGTGAATTGAGTTGTATTTAAAAAAAATAACAATTATAAATCAAATATATAATATAAAATATAAACAAAATATGAAATAACAATAAATGTAAAGAGTAAGAGTAAGAGAGAAGCAAACTCAGTATGTTAACGAGGTTCGGCCCCACTGCCTACGTCCTCGCCTCAAGCTACCCCTTGAGGATTCCCGAATTCACTATTCAATCTCCTTCAGGTGGAGATAGAAACCTATTACACCTTTGAACAACACCGCTACAAAGGATCCGTGTAGAACACCCTCTACACTTGCAATCACCTTACACGTGGTGATTCAACGATTCCCTGTGTAGAACACTTTCTACACGCACAAAGGTTGTACACACCCTTTTACTGATACAAAAATTGATAGTGGGTAGGATATCAGAAAACACTCCTCAATGAGTGAAATAAGAACAATACAAAACAAGCTCCTAGAGCGTGGTACGAGAGACTCAGTGGTTTCTTGATTAAAAAAGGTTTTTCAAGAGGAAAAATCGACACAACTCTTTTCATTAAATACGAAAATGATGATATTCTTTTGGTTCAGATTTATGTTGATGATATAATATTCGGTGCTACTAATGAAAATATGTGTCAAGTTTTTGCTAAGACTATGCAGGATGAATTTGAAATGAGCATGATGGGAGAACTTACATTCTTTCTCGGATTGCAAATTAAGCAAGTAAAAAGTGGGACATTCATCAATCAATCAAAATATATTAAGGAATTGCTGAAGAAGTTTGGGATGGAAGGTGCTAAGGAAACTGGAACACCAATGAGCCCATCTACTAAACTTGATAAAGATGAATCCGGTAAGACAGTTGACTCGAAAGTATATCGAGGTATGATTGGTAGCTTATTATATTTGACAGCCAGTAGACCAGATATTATGTTCAGTGTGTGTTTATGTGCACGTTTTCAATCATCTCCAAAAGAATCTCATTTAATTGCAGTTAAGCGCATTCTTAGATATCTTAGTGGTACAATTAACCTAGGGTTATGGTACCCTAAACACACATCTTTCGATCTAATCAGCTACACAGATGCAGATTATGCTGGTTGTAAAATAGATCGAAAAAGCACTAGTGGAGCATGTCACTTCTTAGGTCATGCATTAGTTTCCTGGTTTAGTAAAAAAAAAATTCTGTTGCACTATCTACTGCTGAGGCAGAATATGTTGCTGCGGGTAGTTGTTGTGCTCAAGTTCTTTACATGAAGCAACAACTTGAAGATTTTAAACTCATGTATAATCACATTCCAATCAAATGTGATAATACAAGTGCTATAAATCTTTCAAAAAACCCAATACAACATTCTAGAACTAAGCATATTGAAATAAGATATCATTTTCTTCGAGATCATGTGCAGAAAGGCGATATAGTACTAGAGTTCACAAACACACACGATCAGTTAGCAGATATATTCACAAAACCTTTACCAGAAGATAGATTATCTATGATTAGAAGAGAAATAGGTATGATGCATATTATGAATATCTCTTAAAAGACAGATCAAAGTTCATAAAAATAGATAGATTTTTCTTAAATACTTTTACATAAACTTGAGGTTCTTAGCCTCATGTTTGAGACGCTCATTCTCTTCATACAATATCATGTCATCCCTATTCATGGGAACTGGCAAGCGGAATGAAGAATCCAATAGAGATTTCAACTTTTTATTCTTCTGCCGAAGGATTCCTTCCCTTGTGTGAGACTCTTGAACAATTCGTTGAAGTACAACAATTTGTTCCTTAAGCTGTTCAACCTCATGGTTTTTGGCTTGAATCCGCTGGGAAAAAGCAACAATAGAGGATGAGTAGCGAGTTCCGAGACTCACCAAGTCGTAGATAGCGTCGGAGTCTGACTTATTAGCCAAACTATTATTTTCTTGCTGCAACATGGCACCAATGGCAGCTGCAGAAAGGACAGGAGGTTGAGATGTAGAAGAATGAGCCATTGAGAAAGGAATTGAAAACTTAAAGCGAGAATGTAGAAGGAATGCAGATGAGTTATAGAGATAAGAAGAAAACTTGATGCGGATTAGATGAACTTTAAGACTGATTTTATAGAGATAGCATAAAGAACAAGACAAGCTATCATCCAAGTCAAAGAGCAATGTTTTTTTCCCGATCGGTGAAAATGATTTTTTTTAGAAACTCGGAGCCTTCAATCTCGTTTGTCAACAACATCAGGCGATTTTTTCAAATCTCCAGCCACACTTGTCGGGTCACGGACGAATCCAATTTTTTTTTCAACTATCTACAGTGTCTATTAACGCACCGTTTTCTTCAGTCTATTTACTTGCTGCTGATCCTTTTTAATGATGCCAAAAGGGGGAGAAGTTTTAGACTAGAACATTAATATTGTTTAAATTGTTAAACTTGTTATATATGCTTGGAATTATATTTATATTTTTGCTTGAAAAACTAACGCACATTCTCAGGGGGAGCTTAAGTATTAATACAGGCTTCAGGTTCTATCAAGTATTTGTCATCATCAAAAAGGGGGAGATTGTTGAACCTTATGGTTTCAAGTTTTGTGTAATTATATATTTACACATGGATTTTGATGATAACAAATGAATTCAAAGAATGAAGGAGTCTCAAGCTCAAGTTGTCCACACAATGGAGTCAAGTACATCAAGGAACCAAGCATGAGCAAGAAGGGAACAAGTTCACATTAAAGTCATAGAGTAATGTTGTAAATCTCTTCAAAATTCGAAATTAGGATTAAGGCTCAAAAATTAATATTTTATCATAAACATTAAAATACATTTTCCACATGTGCATGAATATTTTGAAAATTAAATTTGAAAATTTTGAAAGATAATTGATTGTCATCTTTCACATGTGCATGCCATGATTAAAGGTTTGAACTTTGAAAATATTAAAGATGATTGATTGTCATCTTTCACATGTGCATGTTTTATTTGAATATTTTCAAAAGTGATTGATGCTTTTCTTGACTTATGCAAAAGGAAGATGCCTTTGTTTGAATATTTTGAAAAGTAAAGTGTGCTCCTTTTGTCATATGCAAAAAGTAAAAAATTAGGTTTGAAATTTTTGAAAAGCAAAGTGTGCTCCTTTTGTCATATGCAAAAAGTAAAAAGATTAGGTTTGAAATTTTTGAAAAATGAATGATGATGTTTTTGACATGTGAATCTTTTTAAATTTGAATATGAAGTCTCATATGCCTATAAATAGATCATTTGAGAGCTTCACATTCACAACACCAAGAGCATACAACTCTCATTCAAAGCTTTCATTCTCTCTTCTCTAAGCATTGAGCCTTAACCCTTGTTCATTTTGAGAGATATAGTTTGTGCTTGTATTGTTCTTATTTCA
>QGSO01000429.1:695957-814318 GCA_011037825.1 Carya cathayensis
AAAAAAAAAAAAAAAAAAAAAAAAAAAAGGATCTCTCAAACTCAACATCGTTGGCACCTCTAAAGGTAATTTAGGGTCTACTAGTTGTAGCGGAGTTCTTCGATCCCATGATTGCTCTTTTGTTGCAGGTTTTTTTTGCTATTTTGGGATGAGTACTAGTACTTTTGTTGAGTTATTGCTTTAAAGATTGGACTTACTTTATGCTATCATATGAGTGTTCCTAACCTTCCTGTGGAAAAGTACTCCTCCTTGTAGTGAATTGGTTTAATAACAATTCTTACCCCCTTGGAAATATGCCAATCTTTTGAATGATATTTTACATTTTAACCATTTCTCTTCGTTTAGTGTTACTCATGTATAGAGAAGGGAACACTTTGGCCAATAGTCTTGCAAATCATGGAGCTACGGGTTGCACTGTAAGTTTCTCTTCCATATTTGAACCTCCCAAGCATGTGTTTGGCCTTTTAACTTTAGATCATGCAGGTGCCCCCAACTTTCGTCATTAGATTGTTCTTCATGGTTTTCTTTATATTTTCAAAATTGTTTCTTTCCTATCAATGGTTTTCTTTCATAATAGCATGGTTTTGAGATTTATCTAATTCCCCCTTGTTCTTTTGTGTAAAGTATTTCCCCGTCACAAGTGAAGATCTAATAATAAAATTGGAGCTTTGTCATCTTCTTTAATATATATATATATATATATACTCCTGTTATTGTATGTCATGTAAATTTTGCAAGAGTCACACTCACCAATGATACAGATAAGACAATTTTGTTACAATGATAGGACTTTGTGACAATTTTGTCACAATGATAAGACGATTCAGACAACAAACGAAGCTAGGGTTTTGGCGTGAAAGAGAGAGAGAGAGAGAGAAGACAGGTGTAAGAAATGAGAAAGAGTAGATTTTGATGGATTTTTCAAAAAAAAAAAAAACCCGAGAATCGAGTTTTAAATTCGGGTACTCGGCCTGGGTTTAGAAATGCAGGTTGTGGTCCAATCTGGCCCGGATGAACAGTCCTGATTCTGTGAATTCTTATACATACGCCTAGTGGCATTGTCATGTCAACCAAACCAAATTTGTGATCTTCAACCTTGGAATTCATTTTCCCCTTTTCATCCACTCACATTTCACTTCCTCATGTCTTTAGTTTTGGATTTCATGAGCATTTTGCAATAACTTAAAAAAATATATCTATCTCTCCGCTCCTTAAGAAGCTTGGATTTGAAATTAAGGAGATCTTGAATATACTGTATACATACCATGAAAAACTTATTGTTCTCTCTATCGTGCTCGTAATTGACTTTCCTTCTTTTAACTTGTTTATCAATTAGAGTCCAGAGCCACGTAAAAGGATAATCATGTTTGCCCTTTGATTTCTGAACTATGTGCAAATGACAATCTTAAATCTTCATTTTGTTATTTTTTGGATATATTCATGAGAGTTGATTGAGTAACAACGAATGAATAAAAGAGGTTTATGTTTTATTTTTTGTTTTCTGTGGATATCGAATAAAAGAGGTCTTGAAGTGCTTCAAGGTGTTGCCCAATCACATGAGCCAATCTCACAGCTCTGCTTAATTCTTTACACAACAGAGTATTCTAAACATGAATTACTACCAGAAACCTCTGCTATGATTTGATCAAGTGCAGCATCATTTTTCAGTATCGATGTATGAGAAACCCCAGGAATTCTAATCACCTTAAGGGTTTGATTTTTCTCCTCCGACCATAGCGATACAAGTGCTAACAAGCTCACCATGTTCACAGTCCCATCTCCATCCCCATAAACAATATCCGGCCGCTCATCGAAACCATTTTTCCTATAGAACAAAGTCTCCGCCGTCCTTACGCCACTCCCAATTATACACGTAACAGGCACTCCAGGCGCTCCTAATTTGTCTACCAGAGGCAATATCCGAGACTTATATCGATGAACACCTTGCGGAAAGCCAATGTCATTAAGAAATTGCACCATGTCGAAGGCCGAGTAGGTTGCGTTTGGGGTAACGACGAGTGGCTTTTCACGCCCAAATAGCTTGGGATTAGGCATGAGCCAGAGATTGCTTTCAGAGCTCCTTTGTTCTTCTCGCACAAGCAGTGGCTCCACCAGCGGCACTCCGAGCGTATTCCCAGAAGCGAAGGTAAGCATTTCATCGACAGTGCCACCCCATGGCGCCGAGAGAGCAACGAAGTGTTTTACAAACTTTTTCCGCCAAGAGGGTGGGTTCCGGTTGAGAAGTTGGAGGACAAAGAGGCCCCCTAAGCTGTGGGAGAGAAGGATTACTGGCTTTCCTCCGTTGGAAGTGCTGGCCTTCTCTATCAAATCCTTTAGGTCTTGAAGGAACTTGGAGCCCACATGGGATGGGTGACCCTCTGCAGCTAAACCATATCTAAAATCGTATGGAGCTCCAAAGAGGGTTTCGCCATTGACATAACCAATTTGTTCCAGGGATTCCACTAGAGGTTCCATGTATGCTGTAATGTGCCTGTAAATGTGACCATTGCTTGTTAAAAACTGAACTTCCTACAATATGTACTTGAACTATTGCCATCCATCAGGAATAAGAAGAATGTTTCAAAACAAAATTGAAGAATTTGATTATTAAAATCTATAGTACTCTTCAGTCTCTTTGTTTCAACAGCAGATTGATCATAGTGTAGTTAAATGATTTACTTTGAACTATTGCCATCCATCAGTGAACTATTGCCTCGGCTCCGTTTGGTTGACCAGCCTAACTCAATTCAACTTATCTCATTTAATCATTACAACTTTTCTAATTTTCAATATAAAATATAATAAATAATTCAACTTTTTCAAATCTAAAATAATAATAATATTAAAAAATAATATTTTAAACTTTTATCTCAATTCATCTCAACTCAATCCAATATCTAAACCGGGCCGCCTTGAAAGATAAAACTCAACAAGAGTAAGCTCGCTATAAGCCTGTTTATTATAGCGAAGATTGATATAATTTAAAAGGAAAATGCTACCAATATTTACAATTTTACTTATATAAGCAGACCTGCTTGTTTGGTATATATAATATATAATATTATATTTATTTAATTTAATATTTATTTTAATAAAATCTCTTCCCACCCGGCAGCCCAAATTAAAATATTTATGAATTGCAGTTAGGCTGTCTTGGCTCTGGATAAGATATGGACTATGGAGCATGAGAATGAACAGAATTGGCCTATGTATTTCAATTTTTTACGTCAAAAATCGTCTCCGCCATCAACTAGTTATGAATTTTTTTCAAAATCAGAGAATTTCTTCCCCTTTCCGTTGTAATATTAAAATCAAAGCAGCTTCATTTACCACAAACTATATACGAAGATGATTCAGGACAGGAGCTTACTTGAGATTGGGGTCAAGGTACAGAAGGGACCGAGTAGAACCGAAGTGAGGGACCCTGGTTTCAACCCCAGGGGCATTGCGATAATCATCCAAATCAGAATCGTAGTAAAGCGTCATGCGCTCGGCAAAGCACTTGGTGAACGGAGCTAAGAGGACACTGGGATCGAACCACAACCTGAACCAACCCTCCTTGTTCTGCCGCGCTGGGTTCCACCTTTTGTAACAGTACAAGCTCGAGGGCTTGTAGCCAGCGGTTAGCCGGGCTTCTAGCTGGTTCCCACCATTCCCAGGTATTAGGATCAGAGGGTGGAGGTTGCTGCCTGCGTGGCATGTGTAAAACATCACAGCCACTGAAACCAGAGCCAAATTGACGCCCATTAATCTGTCCCTGCAAGCTCCAGCTCCAGCTCCCCTATGACGCTGTGAGTTTTGCAAGAGCAAGAGAAGATGGAAAGAGAGGGATGAGAGGCTTTTGGGTTTGGTGGCTTTACTTGGACCGCCAAGAGTGGTGCGATGAAAGATGCAACGTGTGGTGGACAATGCCTTCACAGTACTACTGTTCTGACTTTTCTTTTTCTTTTTTTCTTTTTTTTTTTAAGTTTGCTATACATAGGTCTATATATCACATAATTTTTATTTTTTTATTTTTTAAAATTTTTTTTAAGTTTATTCTTTTTAAATTAATTGAAATATACTACTCATTATATAATATATATATATATATATATATATATATATATATATATATATTTATATATAAAGTGTGAATTGCTTATCTACAATATTTTCGTTTATTTTTTTTTTCTATTTTACCCTTAGCTTTATTTGGCAATTACAGTAGTTTTCATTGTACTTTTATTTTACCGATAGTTATTTTGGTCTTTGTACATTCACACCAACTGATTTAGCTTTTCTTGTTTTATTTCCAATTTTACCCCTTAATTTTATTGTTCAGTTCATTGTCCTTGGTGTCGTTTTGCTTCACCGACTTGATTTTCATGTCTTTTTACAGTTTATCAGTTTGTCTGACAAATTCAATCGGATTGAAATTTAAATGTTAATGTTTCATTCATTCCGTTCCTTGTGCCCTCTACTCTCTGTATTCTAACTTTAAAAAAAAAATTATCCCGGACGAAGTTATTCATGAATCTCAGTAGTTGTAGGTATAACTGTAGGTATGTTCTTGTTGTTTCTCTCAGTATTCTAAGAATGAATTATATTGTATGAATAAATTTGTTACAATATCTAATTAAATGTTGCATATGCATCACAGCAAATAAAAAATGAAAAGAAAATAAAAAGGATATTTGCGTTTTCACATCTGTATTTTACAGAAAGTAAACCCAACAAAAAAAAAAAGTATTGAGATCACCAAAAAAAAAAAAAAACCCAGTTAGAGTAAAAAAAAAGTGTCAGAAATGAAACACATGGAAAAAAAATAAAAGAAATGGAAGGAAAAAATAAAACTTGGATCAATGAAAAAACCCTAAACACAGATCACACAAAAAAAAAAAAGTCTACAGATCTAAAAAATACAAAGCTAATATACATCAAACGCCAAATAACAAGAAAAAAAAATAACACCCAAACAAAGTGCCTCAATACACCCAAAAAATACACGCAGACGAAATACACCTAAAAAAATACACACGTAAACAAAATACATGCAAACAGAGTACCTCAATACACCCAAATAATATACAAACGAAAAAAATCTCACCATCAGATGCCATCGAGAAAAAAAAAATGAGGGAGAGAGTGAGCGAATGAGACATCCCAACCACGATACATCATCTACCAGAGGCAAATAGAGACCCAACAAACAACAAATCCAACCGAGAGACTTAAAAATATCCATCAGAAAAAACAACACCCCCACAAGAAAGAAAAATATATTTAACATGCAGCCGAGAAACCCAAAAAAAAACTCCTTTTCAGCAAAAAAAAAAAAAAAAAACTTCATCAAAAATAAAATTTTAGAAATTTACTCTTTTTTTCAAAGGAAACGACAGAGAGGACGTGAGGGAAGAATGGTTGTCACCGGCCAGGCACGACAAATGCGACGATGGTGGCTCACGACGGTGGATGTTGTGGCTGTTTACAGAGGATGCATAAGACAGAGAGCATGCGAAGGAGGAAGAGGGTGCTGCGTCGACGTGTGGAGGCCGGGAGAGGAAGAAGGTGGTGGCAGCGGCGATTTGATGGCTGTGCACAAGGGATCCAAGAGAGAGAGAGAGAGAGAGAGAGAGCGAGTCTCACGGATGGAATTTTGTGAAAAGTAGAGAGAGGCAGGCAAAGAGAAAAGAGAGGAAGGCATGGGAGAAGGGAAAAAAAAAAAGAATAAATACCTAGAGTTATTGTCTAAACGATGTTGTATAGAGTGCATAGGTTTATATGTATGAAAACTGGTTCTAGATTTTATGAGATCAAAGATTCAGATAGCTCCCGGTTTGGCAATTCCCAATGTCCATTAATATTCCTTTTCTAACTTGTGTTTGTGTATTTATCTCAATCTTCTCTCTTTTTCATTTTAAGAAATGATATTTGCAGTCGTGGTTGTGCAAGTAGCGTGCAGTCGCTTTGAAAAAAGTGAATTAATATGGGACCCACATGAAAAAAAAAAACTAACTTTTTAATCATGGACTCCACTCTTTTTCAAAGTGATTGTGCGGCGTTTGCACATTCCACGACTGTATGTAGCATTGCTCATTCATTTTTTTTTTAAATTTGAGCAACTCAATCCACCTTTGTACTTTACCCTAAGCATAGTTTAAATGTCAAATTAAGATAAAATAAGATAATTAATTAAAAATTAAATAAAATATTATTTTTAATATTATTATTATTTAAAAAAATTAAATCATTTATTGTATTTTATGTTAAAATTTAAAAAAATTATAATAATAAAATAAAATTAGATAAGATGAATTCGTTTTATCTCCCAAGAAAACATTAAACTTGCTGTGAAAAAGATTTTTGATGAGATTTTATGGTTGCTTGAAAATGAAAGTAGGTTATGTTAATTCTTACTCTCTCTCTCTCTCTCTCTCTCTCTCTCTCTGATCTCTCGCTCTCATCAGCATAGCATCATCAATCTTATACTTGAAAGTAATGCAACAGAACATCATGCATGCATCCATTTTGTAACGTAGCAGACCGGGTTTTCCTTAACCCAAGCAAACAAAAAGGATACCTTTTGAATTTCTCAATATATAGAACAAGTTATATATAGCTCTATGAGTAATAATCCATCATTATCAACACATATCAAGCTAATCATCATGTGTATGGATGAAGGATTTGGGTTGAACTATTTGTTTTACTTTAATTTGGAGAATTTCAGTGTTGATTTCCTATAATTTGTTTGGATTAATTAGATGAGGATACTTATTTCAAAAAGTTGTTTAATTTTTGAAAATTTTAAAACTGTCCAACATATATATTCCATCCAAATTGTAATAGTAGTAATTTAAATAGAAAAATTATATTCATCAGCTTTACATGCACTGTACATTAATAGAACTCTTGTTTTACATTGTATAGAACAATAAATTTTAGGAAGAATTAGTATAATTTCTTAAGAAATAGAATTTTGCAATACATGTAAAAGCAAAAAAAAAAATCCCTCATGTTAACAGAAAATTTCATATTTACAAAATCTAATATTAATTTCTATATCAATAAAAAAAATGTGATATTCATAATATTCTAATAATTTATTCAGTTAAATTTTTCATTCATTTTTTCTTTGAAAATTTTTCATTCTATAGATCTTATAAAAAAAAATTATAAAATTTTGTTTGAAAACATATTAAATTTTCATATAATTGTTTAAAAAAATATTTAAAGATATCAACTTTAATTTTGAACATGATTTAATTCTGCTATTGTTCACATTTGTTTTGTTTTATTTTATTTGTCCTTATTTTCAGTATTGTAAATGTTGAATTAAATTTCTACTTTTAACTATAAATATACAACCAGTTATATATTTTGCTCTGTTGTTATTAATGGAGGAATCAAGTTAAATAGATTGGGCTTTAGATATAAAAATTGAAATCTCAACTTCATATGGTTAATAAAACAAATAATAGTTCCATTAATATTTAATTCCATTTAATTTCTACTTTAATAATTTATCCATTATGATTAATGGTAATGATAATGTAAATTTAATAATTATTTTAAATTTAATGATAATGTTTATAAAAAAAATCTCATCATTTAAGTATTAACAAATAGTTCATTTAAATTGTTTCAATTCATATATAAATTTCATATAAAATTATATTAAAAATTAAAAATATAAATAAATAAAATTTAAAATGGTGTAAAATTTTATTTGTTTTAATTTATACATTAATAATGACTCAAAATTTAATAATAATATTTATAAAAGATTTTCATTATCTAAATATTAACACATAGTTCATTTGAATGTTTTTGCTTAAATTAAACCATACTCAAAAACAATCTTTAAAATAGATTTTTAGTTCTTAAAAAAATACAATCTGCAAACTATTTTAGATCTAAAAAAATTTCAAAGGTTGGCAAGATGGTGAGGAGCGTGAAGACTGCATGACTCATTAACGAAGAGAGAAAGAGAGATACATTGAAGAGAGAGTATTAGGAGAGGAGGAGAGATGGAAGGACGTTTTAGGTAGGGTTTTTGAGAAATGGGTGTGCTTGCTTACAGAAGAATAGGAAATAGAGAGAGAAGAAGGAAAAAGTGAGGGTATTCGGTTAGAAGTGAAGGAGACATGATAGCACCTTTTTTTTTTTTCTTCTTCTTTTTGATAATTTGGAGAGAGAGAAGAAGAAAAAAGTTTTTAGGATTTTGAGTTTTGGTCAAACAATGTCGTGTGAAATTAAGGGTATTTTGGAGTTTTACTCTTCATATGTGAAAAAGAAAAAAAATAAAACTTTACGAATGAGCCATGTAAAAGAATTCTCACAAATAAATCCAAATTGATAACTATTCATAAAATTCTTGAAAAAAAAGAAAGATCAATCTGTATTTGTTTATATAATTTTTTTTCCCAATCTCTTAATTATTTATTCTTATTAATTTCTGAAGATATATAATTTTGAAAGTTTAATCTTTGTTTATTTACTAACATCAAATTTATAATGTTATTTGATGTGCATTTACTGTTTCAAATGTGGTATAGTTTTTTTTATTTGTTTAACGTAAAGGATGAGATTTTTTTATTATAATTATATGATTAAATTATGTAATATTTATCATTGTATTTTTTAATTTTAAAATTTAAGTGTTATATGTTTATTCTGAAAATAACAAACATACAATATATGCTTTCGATTTTAGACGTTAAGTGTAGTAATAATAAGTGGAATAGTATATTTACAAATTTTCATAAAAAAATAAATTGTAACTTCTTAATATTTTAAACATATAAAATTTGGTTTTTACTATGTTACTTAGAGAGATGTGAGAATGTTAAATCAATTACTTTTTTAATTTTTAATAATATTTCTTATGCTGTTATAAAAAAAATTGAAATCATTAAGAAATTTTTAAATATTTCATTTTTGTGTCTTAATAGTGCTAAAAAAAGGTTATGAAAACTCTTGAAGTAAATTAAGATTATATGGTTTTCATTATTAAAGTAAGAGTTAAACAGCCTTTGGAGAGATGCAATGATGAAATTATTATATATAGTACTAAATAATATGGTGTAGAATATGTTAATATATATATACTATAACATTTGTAATCGTCTATTTTTTTGAAAATTTATATAATGGTGAAATTGTTTTATGCATATTTATAAATAAATGTTTGATAATTATTGAGAAATTATCTTCTCACAAAGATTGAATACAAGATTTAATAACACTCTTCAATAATTTGTTAGTATAGTTCATAGTTTAAAAATATTTTCTCCCATATAAATATGAAATAGATTCATTTTTTTAATATAGAAATATAATAAAATTATCATTAATATTATTTCTAATTGGCACATGTGCACTGCACGAGTACTATTTTTATTGATTTTTTTTTTTTAAATTTCTTTTCACACCTTCTTATTTACTATTTTATATTATTTTTGTTACCCAGATGACTAACACAAGAGAGGGAGTGAATTGAGTTGTATTTAAAAAAATAACAATTATAAATCAAATATACAATATAAAATATAAACAAAATATGAAACAGCAATAAATATAAAGAGTAAGGGTAAGAGAGAAGCAAACTCAGTATGTTAACGAGGTTCGGCCCCACTGCCTACGTCCTCGCCTCAAGCTACCCCTTGAGGATCCCCGAATTCACTATTCAATCTCTTTCAGGTGGAGATAGAAACCTATTACACCTTTGAACAACACCGCTACAAAGGATCCGTGTAGAACACCCTCTACACTTGCAATCACCTTACACGTGGTGATTCAACGATTCCCTGTGTAGAACACTTTCTACACGCACAAGGGTTGTACACACCCTTTTACTGATACAAGAATTGATAGTGGGTAGGATATCAGAAAACACTCCTCAATGAGTGAAATAAGAACAATACAAGCACAAACTATATCTCTCAAAATGAACAAGGGTTAAGGCTCAATGCTTAGAGAAGAGAGAATGAAAGCTTTGAATGAGAGTTGTATGCTCTTGGTGTTGTGAATGTGAAGCTCTCAAATGATCTATTTATAGGCATATGAGACTTCATATTCAAATTTAAAAAGATTCACATGTCAAAAACATCATCATTCATTTTTCAAAAATTTCAAACCTAATCTTTTTACTTTTTGCATATGACAAAAGGAGCACACTTTGCTTTTCAAAAATTTCAAACCTAATTTTTTACTTTTTGCATATGACAAAAGGAGCACACTTTACTTTTCAAAATATTCAAACAAAGGCATCTTCCTTTTGCATAAGTCAAGAAAAGCATCAATCACTTTTGAAAATATTCAAATAAAACATGCACATGTGAAAGATGACAATCAATCATCTTTAATATTTTCAAAGTTCAAACCTTTAATCATGGCATGCACATGTGAAAGATGACAATCAATTATCTTTCAAAATATTCAAATTTAATTTTCAAAATATTCATGCACACGTGGAAAATGTATTTTAATGCTTTACGATAAAATATTAATTTTTGAGCCTTAATCCTAATTTTGAATTTTAAGAGATTTACAACATTTCTCTATGACTTTAATGTGAACTTGTTTCCTTATTGCTCATGCTTAGTTCCTTGATGTGCTTGACTCCATTGTGTGGACAAATTGAGCTTGACACTCTTTCATTCTTTGAATTCATTTGTTATCATCAAAATCTATGTGTAAATATATAATTACATAAAATTTAAAATCTTAGGTTCAACAATTTTTATTTTTATTTTTTTATATTTATCATCTAG
Source organism: Carya cathayensis (assembly GCA_011037825.1). Lineage (NCBI taxonomy): Eukaryota > Viridiplantae > Streptophyta > Magnoliopsida > Fagales > Juglandaceae > Carya > Carya cathayensis. Next base: position 706,715 of record QGSO01000429.1, read on the forward strand.
TCATACGTGCAGCACACGTTTTCCTTACTAATATATATATATAAAAAATTATATGTTAAGCATCTCATTAATTGTCCTTATTTTGATTGTAGGTAATAAATTGGAACGAGGTGAAATGGGGCACCGGCAATAATTGTAGGTAAGTTGGGATTGGCTGTACAGTAGGAAAAAATAAAATAAAAAATCGTAAATAGGTTAAATTAAAATATAAAATAAAATAAATATTTTATATAATAAATATTTTTATTATATTTTGGTTTTTATAATAAAAGTAGAAATAAGAAAATATGATAAAATTAAACTTTCGACTACATAATTGATTTACAATAAGTTGAATTGGAATATTGTTATCAAAACTATTTTTTTATTTTGAGTGTCTTTGATTGATATGCATGTTGTATTTTTTTATGTTATTATTATTTACCTTTTTTTCGTTATTGATGTTACAGTTATTATTATTTCTAAATAAAATATAAGGTTTATACAAGTTAATTACAAAATAAAAATAATGACCATTTCTGTAAGAACAAAATAATCATAAACTTTATATTTACACTTGTTTGACTAAATATCTTTAAATATAACAATAAATTAAAATTTTTTGTGCGATAGTGGATTAACAATAAATTAAAGTTTTTTTCCATTATAAATTTTTTTTATATTAATTTAGTGTTATAAATTTCTTGCTTATTATCGATCACTATTTTATTCAGATTAAATAAAAATAATAGATCATGTTCACTGAGATTAAAGAAACTAATTAACAATGTGACTATTGATATATTGGAACAAGAGAATCATATAAACAAATAAAACTGATAAAACTAATTATGACTTGAAATTTTATGATTTGTAAATTTGTATGCATGAGTCAAATGTTTTGTCCTATTCTTTTCAAAATTTCTTCCAAAATTTTGAAAAATTTTATAAACAATTCTTGATTAATATAAACATTATAACGGAAAGTAAAAAAAATAAAGTCATATTTTTTATATTCTTTATTTTTGTCGTTTTTTTTTACAATCCTTTATTTACAAAAATGATAAGAAAGTTGTATGAATTCTTATAATTAATTGTTTGTTTGGAATTAAATAGTAAAACACCATTTTACTTACTAATTACTTGAAAGTTATGGTCATTGAGTTTTTATACATAAATATAGTACTCAGTCTCTTTATTTTCAAAATTTGTTTGAAAAATTTTAAAAATTTTATAAACATTAACTTATTAACACAAACATTATAATAACAAATAAAACAAAATGGCATTTCCATTTTTTTGTGGTTTTTTTATAGCATTTTATTTTTTTGTTTTATATATTTTATTAATATCATTTTTTTAATTGTTAGAATATTTTTTTTAAGTATGTTTTTTTTTACAGATTTGTTGATTTTGCTTTTATTTGACTATTCATCAATTTGGTTGGTATCAATTCGTTGTGTCCACGTTGTTCCTCTGTTTGTGCTCCACTTACTGGTATGTTTATTTCTATCTCATTTGAAACAATATTATTTAATTTTTTTTATGTTCATATAAGTGCACTTGTAATTAAGATAAATTGATGATATTAATTTGATTTGTTTTAATTCATACATTAATAATTATTGCAAATTTAATAATAATGTTTATAAAAAGTTTTTGTTACTTAGCTAGCTATTATCACATAGTTCATTTAAATTTTTTCATTTAATATATCAATTTTACATAAAATTGTATTAAGAATTAAAAATATAAAAAAATGAAATTTAAAATGTTTTTTCAGTTAATCCTGAACTTGTTAAGAAAAAAATGATGTGAGTTCTTATAATTAGGTGTTCGTTTGGAAGCAAATAGCAAAATATTACTTTACTTACTAATCACTTCAAAGTTATGGTTTCTAAGTTTTTATACATAGCTCCAGTATTTAGTCTCATTATTTTCAAAATTTGTTAGAAAGAATTTAAAAGCTTGGTAAACAACAGGTGATCATTACAAACATTGAAACAAAAACTAAAAAAAAGAAAGTAGCATTTCCATATTATTTTTGTGGTTTTTTTACAGCTTTCTATTTGTTTTTATTTTTGTATATGTCTTATTAAGAACATTTTTGGTAATAAATTTCATTTAATGCATCAATTCTTTGCTTGTAAGTTTTTTTTTTTTTTGTAAATACTAAATTTATTTATATCATTTCTCATTATTGTTAGGATATTTTTTTTATGTAAATTCTTTTTACATATTTGTTGCTTTTGCTTTTACTTAACTCTTTATCACTTTGGTTGTTATCAATTTGCTATGTTCACGCTCTTTCTTTGTTTGTCCTCCACTTCTAGGTATGTTATTTTGTATCTTATTTGAAAAAATATTATTCAATTTTTTTATGTTCATATAAGTGCACTTATAATTAGGATAAATTGATGATATTATATTCTTGTATGAATTAGTATAATTCATGAAGTCATTTCTGCTGAAATACATTTGGTTCTCAATTTCTAGATTTTTTATACTAACTTCTTATAAGATTTCATCTATACCTTTATTTCTTTTATTGAAGACATCAAATTTGACATTTATAGTTTTTTGGTCCAACAAAAATTCTTAGATTTATTTTTATTAATATTTATTTTATCAATATAGTGTCAAAGGTTATATAATTTTTTATTTTGATTATTTTCTTTGATTAGCAACCAAACTTATGCCCCCACTAGGCAAACGTCCAAAGGACATTGCATTTACTAGTATATATATGCGTGTGTATATATATAAAACATTTGTTAAAAGAAAAAAAATATGATGTGTAATGTGTAGACTTATGTTTAGATTTTTGTTTTTTTCCAGATATTTACTTGATAAAAAGAGGTGGCATTGAAGCATTCTTTATAATATTTATTATTTATTATTATTCTTTATTATTTGCATATTTAATAATCTTTATAAAAATTATTTTAAATACTGAAATATTTTCCTCACAAATTCGAGTGAAAATTTTATTTACACAATACACTATTCATGTTACATCATTTGATTTGAAAAATAAATTTTAAAATTTTAATCTTATAAATCAAATTATAACATATAGATAATATGTAAATATCCTCAAATAACATTATTGTTTGGTAATGTTCATGAGCACTACTTTACTAGGACTGATTGCATCATTGGATTTGACTAGGGAAATTCTTCATCCATAGTTCCATTACCATAAGACAAGGGATTGGGATTGGAGTTGGTTTAGTTACACAGATAAATTTATTTCATTTTATTTTATATAACTATTATAATTTTTTTAACTCTCATATAAAATATAATAAATAATTTCTTTTTTTAAATTTTAAACTAAAAAGAATATTAAAAAATTATATCTTAATAATATTTTATTCAACTTTTAATTTTATTATATCTTATCTCATTTCATCTATATAACCGAACGAGACCGTATCTAAATTTAAAGCCTTCTTTGCAAGCTTGTGAGCCGCTGCATTGGCCTGTCTTGTTGCATGTTAGATAAACCAATTAAAAAGGCAACACAAAAATGATAAAAGTTGCAGTTCAATGAAAATAACAAATTAATTTAACAATACTCTTAAGTGTATATGGCAATACCAAATTGGGGTTTAGTTAGGTGCATTTTGTTCGGTCCGTCCGAGGTCTTAATTCCTGGTTTAGACATTTCGGCCATAGCCCATTAGGTCCAATTAAGACAACCTTCCAGCCCATTCAGGAACCTTATTTCTTTTGCCCATTTGATCCACGAAAGCTCAAAGCCCATTACTTAATAGTGAGGGTGGGGAGGACGAGTTGTAGGCAAACGTTGAAAATGTAAATTATTTTAAAAGTTAAAAATAGGGAAGAAGTTATAGATTAAAGTAAGAGGCTCAATAATGGAGGGAAAAGAAATAAAAAATACTGCTATGGCGTTTGGAACTCGACGACGCATGGAGAACATGCACACTGATGGTGGCGGTCCATGGGGTTGGGTAGAACCTTTTGTGGTCTTCTCAATGAAATTCATGCATGGTATAAGTGGGCGGATTTATAGATAACGCACTGCAACTGTGCAACTATCGAATAAAGTACATCGACAACTAAGGATACAGCTTCCCAACCTGATGATGATTGATCTCTAATATTTATTTGTTATTTGTATATGCTTTAATTACAACTTGTAATGGTCATCAAAAAATGATATTATGCCTCTAAGTTTATCTCCTCAATTTGACTCATTATTTTATTTTATTTCTTAATATTTTTTTTACTTAGTAGTCAAGAAAGTGACTATTAGTGTATTAATGTCTTTTTTAAATATTTAAACATGTTTAAAAAATGTTTGAAATAAAAAAACAAAAAATTGCAATTTGCACTAAAGGTATAACCGGTCTGATTTTGTAAAAATTTTCAGACCGAAATCGATATATACCGGTTTTGCATTTTCGAAAACCGATCATTGGAGTGGTTACCCTTCTAAACTGGTATTTCGAATTCGGTTCAATTTTTCGATTTTAATCAAGTATTAATGTCATTAAAAATGTGATTTTCTAATGTATATTAATTAATTAAAGTAAAATGTAATTACTATATTAATGCATATTAGTATTACTAATGTATTATATATTTATCAAAAGGAATCTGTTGATAATTTATTAGGCCATAAAATAGAATTAATATATATATTTTATATTAATAACATATGATCAAACAAATGTTTATATTTAAGATTAAAATTTTATGTTATAAATTATAATATAAAATTATTTCATATATAATTATATATATTATATATAAAAATTTCATATATAATTATATATTATATATAAAAATTAGATATATAATATTAAAAATTAATTTATATATATTTTATAAACAAGTTCAATCCAACTGGATTAAATTTAACTAATTTTTAAAATATAGGAACTGGTCCGAGACTGGTTCAATTTTCAAATTTAAATTTTCTCCTTTAATTTGCACTAGAGGCACACCAAGTAGATAGACTTGGGTGGTATAATAGCACTATCCTTGTATGTATGTTCTATATATAAAGAGAAATTCTACATGGTAGCTGTACACCATACACCTAAACATAATTAACATATAATTTGTTATTTTGACCTTTCTATCTTAATACTTAATATGTGTGTTTAAATAAAATGTCAAAAATGAGAAATCGCATTTAATTAGATAGATGTGTGTGATGTAAGGCTTTCTTATAGGCATACAAATACTCAAGGTTCTGCTTGGCCACTAAGAATTCTCAGATGAAAATTTTGAGTTTTAAGATAAAATATTAAAATATTATATTTTAATATTATTATTATTTTGAGATTTGAAAAAGTTAAGAAAAAGTTGAATTATTTATTATATTTTGTATTGGGATTTGGGAAAGTTGTAATGATGAGATGAGAATTTTGAGTTTGAGATGAAAATTTTAAGTGGCCAAACACAACCTTAGAGTTTCCAAATCAGACACTTCCATCCTAAGTCTTGAGTTACTTTCTTTCTTTTAAATTCTTTAGAAAAACATATAAATGATCATAAAAAGCAATTAAAATGAATGCTAAACTCGAATTAGCTAATTACAACTATAAAAATTCATGTAATATTCACAGTTTTATAGTTCAAGTAACTTGTATTTTTCTAAAGAAAAGTGATTTAGACAAATATTTTTTATAAAAATAAACTCGCTTACTAATATTATTTAGTATGATACTTTAGATTATAAAATTGATTTTATTATAAATCTAAAATACTACATTTAGTCACATCGATTTTTTAGTTAATTTTTATGAAATCTCTCTCTCTATAGTACATATATTCTCTAAATCCAAGTGCTTAAATTCAGAAAATGATAAGAAAAATCCATTAGAACAGAACATGCGGTCAAACCAAACTTGGTCGTTTCACACACACACACATAATTATATATATATATATATATACTAGTAATTTATTACTAAGTCTAAAACAAAAAAAAAAGAAATATCATTTTGATGTAAAATAAATTAAAAAATTACATCATCTAAATTATCTTTGTTAAATATATATATATATAGATGTATATCTATATACGTGAAAGAAATGATTTTTTTTTTTACTTTAGAAAATTTTATTAACCCATTTTTAATAATAATAGAAAACAAATCAATTAGAAATAATTTAATTAATATTTTGTTAAAAAATATTTATAAATAAATATGAGAGACATATATCCTATCGATTTGTTATTATTAAAACCATAGAGAATATGTTTGAATAAAATGATACAATTTATATACAATTTTTTGGTTTTGTTCTTGTTCTTTATTGCTTTGTTTTTGTACAATCTGAACAAATCTCGATAGATTTGAAGAATTTACAGATTGTTCAGATCTTTATTTTTTTCTTTTTTGTTTTTCCCCTTTTCTACTTTTTCGGTTGTTATTATGTTGCAAATATGGAACTCTATTTTTCTAAATCTGGGTTTCTTTTGGGTGCTATTTCCCTTGCCGTATACTGGATCCTTATGTTTTTTTTTGTTGGATAAACATGCTCTTCTACGGTTTTTTTGGTTCGGAATTAGGCATATTTTTTTGGTTCTCGTGTGAGAAGCTGTGCAAGTTGTGAGTTTCGAAAGCAAGACTTTAAAAAAATTTCTTTTGAGATATGGGTTTTTTTGTTTCTTGTTCCTATGGGTTGGATTAGTCAATATGGGGGCATTTTTTTTTTTTTGCATATAACCTCACACTCCGCGGTACATCCAACTTTGGAGAAGTTTGATTCTCGTTCAAGCCTCATTTTTTTTTTTTTCTGTTATGTTCCTTTCCCTTGCAAGAATTTTTTTGGAAATATTGTTTTTTTGCTTTGTTTATATTATCTTCCGCTCTTGTTTTTTTCTCACACATACATGTTCTCCTATGTTCTTCTCTGTAATTTTATAGCCTGTGTAATCCTATTGTGACATAATCTGTACAATGTTATAGTCAAATTTCTGTGCAATACTTACAGATCCTACATCTAACCATTGTGTTGAAAGAAACTGTTCAATAAGCAATAACCTGCTAAGGTTGCAAGAACAGAGAGAGAGATAAATACCCACCTGATGCCAAAATTCAGGAGCAAAGAAACCAATTCACACAGCCTGACAGATGTACAACTCTGAAGATTTGAGGAGACAGAGCAAACTATTAAGCTTGCGGCTTAACCTACAGAAATTCTGAAATGGTACAGCGGCAATTCGAGACACCCTTTTATTATGTTTTAAATGCTTCCCCGAAGCTATTGAACTTCATAGTTTTTGTTCGGTGTTTTTATGCAGACATCTATTTTATCATACTGCACAAATTCACATATCACCCATTGAGACTAAAAAAAAAAAACGCAGAAATCATACCCAAGAGATTGGGAGAATGCAAAGGCTGAAGAGCAAGCTGAGAAGTACTGAAAGTTTTGCGTGTAGATGTGAGGAATAAAATACCGAGAGGCGTTGCGGTGAGAAGAGAGGATAAACTTCAAAACCGTAAAAAGTAGTGAAAACCTTTACAACAAGTGGCGAATTTAACCCATTGTAAACACGTATACCCCATTTTGTAATTGTGTCATCAGATTTCCTTCACTAAGTGGCAAATTTAACCTAGCATAAACACGTACAACCTATTTTGTAAAGCCGAAAAGCTAGCCGTTCACGTGACTGAGAGATCTCTGCTACAGAAAATACAGTAAAGAGTGAAGATAAAATGGGCATGAATGTTGTAACATAAATCACTGTTCATTTAAAGATTGACGCTTTCATATATAAGAATATATATTTATAAAAAACAAAAATCGTTTATTTTGTGTTCCTACGACTGTTTTATAACAATAATATTTGCATGGCTGCTGGTAGGTTCGAGTCATGATTGACTATTTTATTCAATTTAAATGAATTTTAGCAGTAGCAGCCAATAGGGTCTGGGATTTCAACGCCCAATGTCACGAGCTGAGAATGCTGGCATGCTTATCATTCAAATTAGTTGTCAAACCCATACAAAAGTTGGACACGCTGTTATTGAAAACGCTAAAAAAACATTGCATTGACTAGACAATACCAAAACATTAAGATTATGATTACGCAATGAAATAAATGATGTGATCAATACCAAATTATCAAAGAAGTAAGGAACTTCTGGCCCTTTCTACTTTCTTCTATACCTTTGTTTTTTATACCGAACGAGACTAATCAAAATAATATAATTTTCCGTGCGCAAAAGTATGAGCATTTTGCGAACGTGTATTACTATTCATACTTGAATATTGTGTTTATCGCCGTATTTTGACAGGCGACTTTCGCAGATATTAGTAGCGAGATTTTAATTAATGTATGCCACGGCAAGTCGGCAACTTGGAGTTTGAAAAATGACTATTGATAGTAACCGTTTAGCAGTGACTAGAAACGTCTTGGCCTAATCCTAGAAAAGTAGAAAAATGCGAGGGGCGCCTACAGATTTTCTTCGCAAAATTATCAACATGTTGAGTTGTGGTGGCTTGTCTGCTGCTAGCCTGCCATCGGTTTCGTGGCAGATGCAGCTTGCTAGCCTAACGTGCAGTTGGATAGTAAGATAAAATGGGGTAATTTTAGATAAAAATTAAATAAAATATTATTTTTTAATATTATTATTATTTTAAGATTTAAAAATGTTGAATTGTTTATTATATTTTATGTAAAAATTTAAAAATTTTATAATAATGAGATGAAATGAAAAGAAACTGTTTAATGTTTATGTATCCAAACTAAGCCTGATAACAAATTAAAATAGAGAACTGTTATTTACAAACTGACGTAATTATATTTAATAAATATATTTTGAAATAAAATTAATTTTATAATATGATGTATTAAATCAAGTCACATTATTCAGTAAGTTTATTTATATGAAATTCCTTTGTCTAAAATATATATATATATATTTTTAATTTTTGAAAGACTAAAATATTTTTATTGAAATATATTTTGGAGAGACTATTATCATTATTATTATTTTTGTAAATAAGAGGGTGTGTAAATGTTTTCTAATAGACAAATTCTATTTATTATTTCTATATATATCACGCAGCTGTTTTTATTTTTAATTTTATTTTATCTTTTTTCCTTAATAAGTACACGATGTAATAATGATGAGCATAAAAACTCTTTTTAATAGGCTTGAAAATCGACACAATTGGTGTGGTTTCGGTTGACGCACCAATAGCTTATAAACGAGGTGGTGTTGACCAAAACCCGCCAGTAGGAACAAAGAAAACCGGTGGTTTCTTACAGCTAGTACCGATTGATTCCACGATCAATCCGTTGATTGGTACCCATTCTCAAAATTTCACATCACGAATTTAAAACTTCTAACCAAATCAACCAAAATATAACAATTTTTTAGAAATTTATAACAAAATAGCAAATGCATAACAAATTAGGAGGAGAGGACTAGGAGAACGAGAGAGCTTGCCTTAGCATGAAAGTAAACTGGTGAATGATAGAGACTGAGAGGAGAGATCTCAAGCCAAGTTTGGCGTGAAGGAGGAGGAGAGGGGTCACTCTCTTGTTGCGTGTGTTGTGGTTGTGCCGTCGTTGGAGGAGTTTGGATGGGGAGAGGGAAATGAGTAGTGATGGCGCGTAGAGAGAGAGAGAGAGAGTATGAAGACTAAAATGAAGGAAGAGGGAGGGGAGGGGCAAGGGCAGGGGTATGGATGTTTTAATTATTATTTTTATCTATTTTTTATTTTTTATTTTTCAAATAATGGATGTTTTAATTATTATTTTTATCTATTTTTTATTTTTTAAAGACCAGGCCGAAAACGACGCCGTTTTTATATAAATATAAAATAAAAAAAAATATGGTAAAACTGGTCAGCTGGTTCAACGGTTTTTCGTTGGGTTGAATAGAGATCGAACCAATCGACGTCAATGCTGCTAATTTTTTACTGTTGGCCGATTGGTTCCGTACTTTAGCAGTCGGTTTGATCGATTTCTAGCCGGTTTTACACTATTCCTGTACACCCCTACTTTTGATTAATAGGTATTGAGCTCAATCTAAATGGTTGGGACAGAAGATGTAAATATACGTCAAATGCTTAGTATTTTTTTGACTGAAAGTCCTATTTATATCGTACTGTATATAGTTCACACAAATGTTTTGCGGCGAAGGTTGGCTTCTGAACTAATATTTCAACAAAACTGATCTAACAAGTAATCTCGTATGATCGAGGGAATTATTTAAAACTTAGGACAATTTTATTTATTATTGTCAAGGCACCATATACCATTTTCTTTTTAAATTACACGTAAAAATCACTATTGATCAACACTTTTATATCTTAAATAATCATTATTTTTAATATATACACTATAATCCATCATCCACTGGATTCATTTTGATCGAACTCTAGAGATATTAATTCAATCATTCTAAAGAGTAATATTAGGTGCAAGTCTTAAATATACTAATCTCCGGTAAGTCGATGGTAGAAAATTAGAATCTATCGAAAAAGATAATTTTTTAAAAATTTTTTATAATAAAATATTTTATAAAAAATGTGTATGGAAACTTTAATTAAAATTGAAAAAATTCTATTTACAGTTCTCACTTGGGGATTGCATGTACAGGCTTTCTATTAAAAGAAAAAAAATATTATTTTAAGATGAATATTTTAGTAATTTAAAAAAATTTTAAAGATGAAATTATCTATGCTTACATTATAGTCCTCAAATAGAGATTGTACCTAGCATTGCTCTTAAAATTGTACATATCATCACTCAAATTCAAAATATCATTGTCATAAATTTTAAAATTATTTAATTAACCTTTGATTAAGAGGAAGAAGGTTTTATTTATTTATATAGGTATGATGGGATGAAAGTTGAATAGAATATTATTTTTATTTTAAAATTAAAAAATTAATTTATTATATTTTATATAAAAATTATAAGAGATAAAGATAACGGGAAAAACGCCGAAAAATACAAAAACAAAAGAGCAGGTTACGTAGTGACTCGTCAGTGGTGACTCAACCAATGAGACGAGAGCAAAAACTAATTGAGAAATGTCAAAGTCAAAACAATCATATTTTTTTATTTTTTATTTAGTAGATAATAGATAATATTAGATATCTTGCAAGCACACAGCAACGTAAGCTCGTTCTTATCTCTGGTATTCTAATACGGCGTGCCACGAAAAAAAGTCCAATCCTACCCTGCCCTGTTCTTGTTTTCACACCTAGCTGCTTATGTTCAATCCTACTGCTTCTTCTTCCTTTCCTCTACAAAACCGATCCCCCACACCCAAATCCATCCTCAACAGCCACTTCCTCCCTCTCTAGATTCATCGAGAACGTTTTCCTCTTGTAACTGATCATTAGCCCAACTCACTGGTTTAAACCTTAATTTTGTCGTTTGTCTTGAATCGTCGCTCTGCAATCTTCAGGTTTTTCATTTCTGAATTTCGTTTCCACTCTAGGCTTTGATTGTTATTGTCACAAATCTTTCTTTAGCTTTCATCTTCGCCTCGCTAAGAAGCTAGCGCAAAATGAGAAGCAAGGGAAACCAAAACAAGTTCGTGCGGTTCATAACTACACCCATTAGGATCTTGGGCAAAGCGAGAGACGTTTACGTCCGGAGCATCACGGACTGCTCTGCAGGAGTCAGGTACGGCCAGAGTACGGGCGGCCCGACCGCGTTACCGAAGAGCTTCAGCGTCAGCTCGACGAGGTCCAACAACGATGAAGAATTGCGAGAGCTTATCAGAGCTGCCTCTGTTAGGACTTTGATCGAAAGGATTGACATGGAGATGATTATGAAGCAGCAGGCCGGGACGCAGTCCGGGGGATCCAAGGGTTTGCCCAAGTCCTGTAGCGTCGGAATGGGCAGGATAGATGAAGACGGGCCCTGTGATTTTGAAGAAGTCGGCGTGAGCGGGAAGGGCCGGAAGGCGGATTTGTTGTATCCCAGAAGCAGAAGCTATGCTGTCACGAACAGAAAAGCGTCGCCGTTGTGAAGACCTTTCGAAGACAGCCTTGCTATGGATTGTCAGGGATGCATATGGGGGGAATTACTCTTTCATTTGGTTGGTTTGATTTCTTTTGTTGTTTGCAATCTTTGCATAGAAAGATGAACGGATTGTAATTTCGTAACTTCGTTAATTTTAAGGCTAAAAGTTCCGTCAACTTTGGGAAGTCATGAATATGCACATGGAATTTTGTTTTTGGCGTTTCTTTTTACTTTTTTCCTGATCAGCATAACGACGAGTGGCTTATTGAATTTTATTGGAGGATGGTGGGTTCCTAGCCATCTCACTCTTTAACCATATTCCCATACATAATACATTGAAGGTTCTGCTTGGCCTTTGAAATTTTCATCTTAAAATTAAAATTCTCATCTCATCATTACAACTTTTTCAAATCTCCATATAAAATATAATAAATAATTTAATTTTTTCTTAACTTTTTCAAATCCAAAAATAATAATAATATTAAAATATAATATTTTAATATTTTATCTTAAAACTCAAAATTCTCATCTGAGAATTCTTATCTTAGTGGCCAAGCACAACCGAAGTCTTCCAAGATTTCTCATTTTTTTAATCATAATTTTTTTGTTATTATCAAATATTTGATCGGCGATGCCTATTGTTTGTTGTTTTTCATCTAAAATTTTCTTATTAATTATTTAATGTCAATATAAAAATGGATTAAAATATGAATTACTATAAAAGAACGTGGATGGACGGTTTGTCCAAATAATGATAGATATAAGTTTTTATTAGAAATCGAATTCAAATTGTATTGTATGACCACCTTTATCTAGCCGTCAAATGCATAGTACTAGTCGTCAAATGCATAGCGACTCTAGAATACTCCAGAATGTTATAGAAACTCCTTTGTACTCCTATATATATCGCTATAACATTTAATGAAATTCATAAGTTTTATAACACGTTATCAGCACGACATGCTCTCTTGCTTATGTCTCTCTCTTCTCTTTCTCTCTCTCGCTCTCTCTGCCTAACCCAAGAACCCATGGAGATCCAGCCATGTCTCTTCTCTCCGATCTCCCCTTCTCATATCCTTGCTCGTGTCCTCCCCTCCCAGAACTCTACTGACCCAGAAAAACTATAAGGACTTCACGGTCTTGAAAGTGTTCACTCCAGATCTCTCACACATATTCTTTTTCTCGCGCTTGCTGTACTACAGCCGTCTTCTTCCTCAGAATATCATCCTGGAGAGATTGGCGTTGGGTGTAAGCGCGCTTTAGACGTTAAAGCTGACGACGATTATTTGCTACGCAATATTGTTGTTCAGAGGCTCAAGCTCGCTCGCATAGCTAACCTGCCACGCTCTTCGTAACCTCACTGGACTCAACCACATCAGGTACTTTTTCTTTACCACAACCGAGCTTCTTTCCCTCCACCCAGTGGCTGGGTTGTGGTCTGCGCATGCCTGGCGTGCTCAAACAGTGGTAGTTCTCGGCGTGCTCAACCTGGAACGGTTGGTGCTGTGCTGTGCTCAACCCACAAACGGTTGGTTCTGTGCTGTGCTCAACCCACTTTTGCTGAAATTGCCAAAGGCGGAGACCCACATGACTCTGTGGAAGACTGACCTCAACGAACCGGGAAGCTTCGATGAAGCTTACATAGACACTGTTAAATCAATTAAAAACTTCAAAGAACCGGAGAAGATGAGTACAGACAGAACAATTAAAAAATAAAAAATAAAAAATAAAAAGGAGGAGGAGGCTGGCGGCTGAGCTGATGTGGGACATGTATTCACGTGAAATGGTTGATTTTTTTTTTTCTTTCTTTCGGCTGAATCAAAAAAGTCAGTAAGATAATGCTTCTCAATTCACGTGATATTAAAGACTTAAATATAAACAAATATATAATAATAATAATAAAAAATAAAAATAAATAAATAAAAGGTAGGAGAAAGTAAAGGTGAAGGACAATGCCAACGTAGCACGAGATTCTGTTGATGATGAAACTGGTGGCCTTCTCATTCAACATGAGGTTCTTTGATTCTGAAGCTAGTGGTCTTCTCATTCAAGTAAGTTTTTCAATATATTATTTGATTGAGTATTAAAATTATATTCATTATTATTACTTGATTAAATTCTATGTTTATTTACATAGTTTACATGCAAGTTTTATTTATTTTTATATACTTATCATGAATTATTGATGATAAAATTCATCTTGGAATAGAAATTGAGCATCCCTGAAGGATCGCTTTAAATCAATAATTTTATTGAGTATCTCATAATAAAGGATCTATTGATTCTATGAGATAATTTAAATGAGCAATATGTGTACCAAAAAGCTCATTATGATTTATGCACCTGAAGTTGCATAATTGAAAGTGTGTTGAGAAAAACCACTAAAGAATATATGTTTAAATGAACGCCTCGAATGTGCTCCTGAAGTAGCAATATCGAGTGCAAAAGTTCATAATATATTCTAAATTTATATCTGGTTTTCTAGTGGTTAAGCAAAATAATGAGATTTTGCTAAAAATCATGAGCCACGTCCTACTAGTCCACATCATTCCCTGAAGTGAATGAAATTGGATTTATATCATTCCCAGAAGAGAATGAAGAATTGTTTTCAAAGAATCCAAGAGATTGGACGTGGTGATGAATATCTTTATAGTATTTCAATGATTTCGAGCCAGAAGCTCGTATTGAAAATATTATCAGCTTTCTCTTTGAGATATATTATGTTGATGAATCAAAAGTGATATGATTCAAAATATTTGTATCTTTTCATGATTATCTTGATCATCCAAAATCAATTACGATAAGTCGAATGATTTTCATATGGACGTCCATAAAAGAACCAGAAGATTCTTTTACTATAAAGTCTTACCACCAGAAGTGGAAAGAAAAAATTTGCCAGAAGCAAATAAGATGAAATAATTCGACGTTATCATGATTATCATAGGTGAACTGGAAGTTCAGATGATAATTTATTTATGGATGAAATAAGATAAAAGGTCTCATATTCTAGCTGCTAAAATCCTAGTGAGGATTGAAGTCCCTGCAGGGCAATTAAGAAATTTAGCAGTCTAATGAACATAAGACATGTATGAAAGCATGTGAGACCTATTGATACAAATGATAAAGCATCTCGGAAAGAGAAAAGCATAAAGAAAAGAAATCGGTGCTCCTGAAGAGGCCGTACCCACAAAACAAGCAATAAAGTCCATCTAAAAATTCTCTCATAATGAATACTCCTGAAGAGTATAATACTCCTGAAGAGTACCTCCTGAAGAGATTTTCATGAAATGTCTTCCCTTGAAGAGGGACAGGTACCTGAAAATAACGAGATCTCGATATTACATTTCATGAGTAAATGAGAAATTATGGAGAGAAATAAAATCGTTGTCGACAACGTATTTTCATATAAGATGGCATTTGATATTACTAGAAGTAATAAAGAAAGTGAGCTCAGAACCGTCGAAGAATACCGACGTAAAATATTGGCCAAAATAGAAATAAACAATTCCTGCAGAATTGTTATCATGTGATGCATATGGACTTGAAGTCCAAACACCTATGAGGTGATGCTTGTTGAATATCAATGGGTATTTGTATAAAGAAAATGAAAATGTGATATATAAATCACGAATATATTTCCTGCAGAAATAATATTGATATGTTTCTGAAGTTAAAGAGATTATATTGCGATTTGTATTAACTTGATAGTTACCAAGAATTTGGGTATGCATGAAGCATATAATACTGAAGTACATATTCTATCAAGTCTTAGAATCCTTATATGATCTAATGCAAGCTAAACGTATGTGGAACATACTATTTTCATATATTTTCAGTATTTATATTATCTTTTATTGCAGTTTATATAGATAATTTAAATGTCATTGAAGCTCCAGAAGAGCTCATGAAAACTGCAGAAAGCAGGAATTGATTATGAGGCTCCAGAAGAGCTCATAAAACTGTAGAAATCAAAGATTGATTATGAGGCTCCAGAAGAGCTCATGAAAAATGCAGAAATCAGGGATTGATTATGAGAAAACATACTCTCCTGTTATAGATGCAATCACAAAAAGATTGGATATGCAGTTAATGGATGTAGTCACTGCATATTTTTATGGGTCATTAGACCAAGGCATATATATGAAAAATCCCTGAAGGATATAAATTGCCTGAAGCTTGTTATCTGGTTACATCCAGAAAACAATCCGGATACATGTGGTATAAATGCATTAGCGAATATTTATTGAAAGAAGGATTTGAAAAATAATCCAATATGCCCATGTGTTTTTATTAAGAGATTCCGGATTTGTTATTATTGCGGTTGATGATTTAAATCTTCTTGAAACTCCTGAAGAGATCAGAAGAACTGCACATATTTGAAATATAAAACCCTTTCGGTTTCAAGGGGGAGATAAATGTGCATGAGAAATAAAATAAAGCATCCAGAATATCTACCAGAAGAAAGATACACAAATATGAATATTTGTGAAATTTTATTATCTTGAAGCAAAAATTACAGAAATTTGAGGCATTTCGCCTCATTCTTTAAACGCTCTTGTTCTTCAAGAATCTGCATGGCATCTCTGTCTAAAGGAGTAGGCAATCTAAAAGAAGACTTAAGCAGAGATTTTAATTTCCTATTCTCTTGCTTTGTTGATTCTATCTTCACGTTAGACTCCTGAAGAAGTCGCTGAAGGATAGAAATTTTCTCATGGAGTTTGTCCAAATCATAAGGTTTGGATTGTAGTCGTTGAGAAAATGCATAAATAATTGAAGAGTAATGGGCACCGAGATTTACAAGCTCATAAATAGCTTCAACATCTGACTTATTAGTCAGATTAGAAGCAGGAACAGCTGATGAGCTAGGTGCATAATACCTTATATATTGGCCATGAGAAGATTGCTGAGCCATTGCAGAAAAAGAATGCAGAAAGAGATTGCAGAATAAAATTGCAGAAAGAGATTGCAGAGTAAGAATGCAGTATGATTACAGAAAAGTGAAGAAGATGAGATGCGAATGAAGATGAGCTGAATATCTCTTTTATAGAGAAAAACTAAGCACCTCTATTGCTTCACGGCATCCCTCGTGAAGCATCTCTCTACAAGAGACGAGGCATAGCATCATAGCCTTGCGGCGTCTGACAGCAGATGTAGCATTATAGCCCTGCGGCGCCTGACAGCTACAGAAAACTGAAAAAGCATGCGGTGCTTGTCTGATCTAAAAAGCTGGCCACCGTTTTTTTTTTTTGTTGAAAAATGAGAAAAATCCATTTCGTCCTGAAGACGATGGAGAAATTATTGGTCCTGAAGTACCTTATCTCCAGTTCAATTGAAGCCCTGAATATGTGATTATTTGGATCAAGTCTACAATTAGATGGATATACAGATGCGAGTTATCTATCAAATCCACACAAGAAGATCATTACAATTCATGAGAAGAAAGTTGAAATTAATGACAAGCAGATACAGTCAAGTGATAATCTGGCAGATTTATTCACTAAAGAATTACCAACTGCAACATTTAAGAAGCTTGTGCAGAACATTGGAATGCGGAGAATTAAAGATATATTATCATGCACTTTTCAGGGGGAGTAAAGTCTTGAAGACTTGTGCTGATTGTACTCTTTTTCCTTCGCTAAGGTTTTATCCCACTGGGTTTTCCTTTGCAAGGTTTTAATGAGGCAATCTTAAAGCACTTGGCGATATATAGAATATTGTACTCTTTTTCCTTCGTCATTGGTTTTTTCCCACTGGGTTTTTCCATGACAAGGTTTTAACGAGGCATATTCTTTATATGTGGTCATCCAAAGGGGGAGTATTAGAAATCGAATTCAAATTGTATTGTATGACCACCTTTATCTAGCCGTCAAATGCATAGTGCTAGTCGTCAAATGCATAGCGACTCTAGAATACTCCAGAATGTTATAGAAACTCCTTTGTACTCCTATATATATCGCTATAACATTTAATGAAATTCATAAGTTTTATAACAGTTTTAAATATATAAATTTTACTTAAAAATATAGTAAAAAGATTATTTTTAATTGACTGTATTGATTTTTTTAATATATAATGTATCATGTCAGTAGCATATATAAAATAATAAGTAAAAATGATTATGGGTAAAAGTTTTGTTACTTATATAAGTCGAATAGTCTAAAAGCCTCGGTCGGGCCAATTGTCGGAGTCGTAGGGACCATCAAAATATCCAAGAAGTTACATTTTCCGCGTCATCAAGTTAGGCACTTGAAAAACAACATAACCTTATTCATAAGACACCCTTGGACAACGTGGAAATAAGAAATTTTATATGGACACCGTGGCGACGACGTGGCGCACCGTCTCTAGAATCGAATTGCCATACCGCACATAACCTCACCATTATTAACCTCATCCGTATGGTCGCGCGTCTGTACTACCGCAACCTGGGAGGTCCAGATCGATCCATTGTCTGGTCCCACCATGGATACAGAGAAGGCGACGAACGTTTCGAACATCGAAGGCGGCGACGACCTAGATGAAGAACCCGGGGAAGAGATCGAATCGGCGCCCCCTCTCAAGGTCGGTGAAGAGCGGGAGCTTAGTAGCTCCGGCATCAAGAAGAAGCTCCTCAAGCAAGGCCAAGGATGGGAGACCCCTGAGCTCGGCGATGAAGTCACTGGTACGCTCTAATCACTCAGATTTTTTGAACGTTTTAATCCTAAGACCTGATCATTTCCATTTTTTTTGTTGAAAATAAGAAAATAATTGTATTTGTTTATGGGAATGACTGTTCAATCAAACACGCAGTTCATTGCGTTGGTACTTTACTTGATGGTACTACGTTCGAATCCACTAGACAAAGAGACGAGCCCATAACTATAAAGCTTGGTCAAGGTCCGTCGTTGATTATTTGCTTATTTTTGCTATATTCAAGTTTCTGTTTAATTTAGGTTGATTTTACTAGTTAATGAAGGGGCTTGATAGGTCAAGTGGTTAGTGGACTGGACCATGGAATAATTACAATGAAGAAGGGGGAGGCCGCGTTGTTCACATTGCCTCCTGAATTAGCCTACGGAGATGCGGGCAACGACATCATTCCGCCCTCTTCGGTCGTTCGGTTTGAAGTCCAACTAGTCTCGTGGATCACGGTGGTGGATGTTAGAAAAGACGGCGGAATTATCAAGAAAATAATGGAGAAAGGAGAGGGGAATCTGGGACCCGGTGATCTGGACGAAGTTCTCGGTACTAGAACGGCTTATTCTGTAATTTTTTTTGTTTGCTTTTAGTGACCATTTAGGAAAAAAAACATGAGAATTGTGTCAATGTTGTGTTTTAAGTTTCTGATTCTTATTATGGGTACATATGGTATTCAATTTTGTTTTAAGGGTTTTCTTTCCTTGTTGATTCCAGTGAAGTACCGAGTGGCACTGGATGATGGTACTATTGTTGCAGAAACACCTGAAGAAGGAGTTGAATTTTATGTGAAAGATGGTAATCTTCTTGGTAGCAATGAGGGAATGGATAACAATTGTTCTCTTTGCATATTCATGGCGATTATTTGTTATGTTTCTTGCAGGTCATCTTTGTCCAGCATTGCCAGAAGCAATAAAGACAATGAAAAGAGGAGAGAAGGTCAAATTAGTTGTTCAACCTCAGTGTATGTTTTTGCATCCATGTCATCAGCCTGCCATGTTAGAACCTACTGTATTATTTTCGAGATTGTCAAGACAAACAAAGGGTGTTTTCTTTGGGCTCGTTTGGGAAGTGAGATGAAATAAGAATTCTGTGAATAGTAGTGAAATGACTTGTGAATAGTAGTGAAATGGTTTGAGTTAAGATGTTTTATTGGGTTTTAGGAAAAAAGAGAAAAAAGTTGAATAAAAATATTATAAAGTTAAAATATTGTTTGAATCTAATTTTTTAATATTAATTTTGTTTTGAAATTTGGAAAGTAATATTGTTTTTTATGTTTTGTTTGGAAGTTTGGGAAAGTTTTAATGATTAGAAGAAAAAGTTGAAGATTTAAAATTAAAAAATGTTTGTGTTTGAGTGATGTTTGGGAATGAAATTATGAGTAGTTTTGAGATGAGATCATCTCATTTCACAAACTAGCCCTTAGTGTTATAATTGTTTTGAGAGGCAAGGAATAATGAAATAGAAATCATGAATGGCTACACTTTTGCAAATATATACATTAAAACTTGGCGCTTGTTACTAGTCTTAAGTTTTGAATTGGTGTGTTGAGAATGATCTGTCTCCTCTTGTTCACTTTCATAGTCTAAAGTGTGAAGCCTGAGTTCTCCATCACACTCCCACCTACTCAATGCAAACAACATTAATAAATTTAAAAAATTTGTTCACTTATGGTTGAGTGTAGGTCATGAAAAATAGAATATTTAGTGGAATGAGAAAGTAATGACATGCTTCAAAAATCCTTATCCAAATTAAGAAGTCACAATTCCGGGCCAATATCCACCAATATGACTAACCTTCCTCATCGAGAAGTGATCACTTCATATCTTAGTAGTAGCTCACACTTTGACATGCAAAGATATGTGCATTTTTGCCAAGGGTGAGTTCTTTGATCTTGTTTTGTGGTGTTGGGTTTGATGATCCTTGTCATGCATGTTGCAAAAGCTATCAAAAATCCTCTCCTCTTCTTTTGTCTTTTTTCTTTTGTTATTTTAGCTACGTATTTGACTGATAAATTTTTTTTTAGCTATAGGTATTTTCTTGAATTGTTTTTAACCCCTCTCTCCACCCTTAACGACAACTAGATTAAGTTAGTTTAATTTTTCTTGAACTTTCTTGTTTCCTAACTTTTAATTTCAAGGGTCCTGTTCTTGGTAAAAAAAATCTTATGCAGATGCCTCTTTAGAGGAGGGGAGGGATGCAAGCAATGGGGTTCATATGATCCCCCATAATTCTTTGCTGAACATTGATATTGAGTTGGTATCTTTCAAGCCTGTTATCGACGTTACTGGTGATTTTAAAGTACTTAAGAAGATTTTAAAAGAAGGTGAAGGTGCTCTCGTTGCTAATGAAGGCGCAACTGTTACTAGTAAGTACACTGATGTGAACATCATTTTTTTTTTTAGCAATATTTTAAACTTGGATCTGAAGTAGATTTAGAATATCAAGGGCTTTATAAGTATGATGATACTATCCAAATAAAATTTAACTTAAAGAGGCATTCTTTGATACCTAAAATTCTTTATAAAAAAATCTTTGTTTATTGTGATAAAGAACATCAGATAAAACAAAAAAGTATATCAACTTTAAATTAATTTTTTACTTTATCCTGTGTACATGGGCTTTACCTATACATTCGTTTCTAATAAAACTTCTTCTTACTTATAAAAAAAATTTACTTTATCATTCAACACACGGGTGGCATAAAAAATCTTTAATCTCGTGAATGTCAAGTTAAGCGAGTGTTTTGATACATGGACCTGTAAGGTCATAATTTTATATATTATACTATTATAATCACTCCCAACTTTTGCAGTTAGCTATATGGCTAGGCTAGAAGATGGGACCGTATTTGAGAAGAAAGGAATTGATGGAGAGAAGCCTTTGGAATTTATAACTGATGAAGGTCATTTTTATTCCTGAACTATCTTGATATCTTCTTTATGTTAGGTATTTGTTTGTTCGATTATAATGAAGGGAACCATAAGTACTTTGAGTAGCCTTCACCTTGTGTTGTCTATAGATCAAGTGGTCTCTGGTCTCGACCTAGCAGTGGCAACAATGAAGAAGGGAGAGCGAGCAATATTGACTATACATCCTGATTTTGGATTTGGAAGCAGTGAAGTAAGGCGGGATCTTGCTGTAGTTCCACCAGCTTCAAATGTAGTGTATGAAGTTGAAGTACTAGAACTTATGAAGGTAACAATCACTGTGATGAAATTGTATACTTGAAAAAAATGAGATGTATCTAGAAGTTTGCAGATTGTGGGATTATTTGAATTCATCAATTAGAGAAAAATATAACCAAGGGGAACAATGTTTCTATCTTAGCATTTAGGACTTGGGATATTCATAAAAAAAAGCATTTAGGACTTGAGACACATGATAAAGAAAAAGAAGAAAAGAAAAGAAAAACGAGGTTTTGATGATGTCTTTTTTATGCTTTTCTTTGGAAGCTGCTCCTACTCTAATCCGAGTGTATGCTACTCGAGTTAATATCCAAATCCTTCCACTTGGTTCTATGATTCATCTTACTAGCTACTAATTAGTTTCTACTTCTCTTTGGCAAAAAGGAAAAAGCACAATGGGAAATGAGTAACAGTGAGAAGATTGAGGCAGCTAGGAGAAGGAAAGAAGAAGGCAATATACTGTTTCAAAAGGGGAAGTATCTTCGAGCAGGGAAAAAATATGACAAGGTAATCCAATATGTGCATGGCTTTGTGTGCGTTTCAAAACCACCAGTTCATTTGATAAGCTTCAAATTTTTGAGTTGCTTTGTTGTGTTTTGTCAGGCTGCAGAACACATTAGTGACGACGAATCCTTTGGGGATGATGAGCAAAAGCTTGCTAAACAATTGCGGGTGTCTTGCTGGTTGAATGGTGCAGCATGTAGCCTCAAACTAAATGACTTTCAAGGAGCAATCATGTTATGTTCCAAGGTAGATTCTAGAAGAAGAAACATATTCTGGGGGTGGGGGAGAGAACACTTAGAAGTAAAGCATTGGATCACTTGAAAACTTTTTGCCAGATGGAGAAAACCATTGACTGGCAGAAGATAATAAAAGAAAACCCTATGATAAAGATCATGCAAAATATTAAAAAGCGATTAGCAAAGTGATACAGGGTGGTCCATGCCAAGTGTCTATATGCACCGCCGACAGGATTCAATTAATGAGATCTCTAAGGCAATTCAAAATGTTTTAATTGGTGGATTAACAATGCTGTTCTTCAAACGAGACGTTGGTGATCCGAAGTTTGCTAATCTAAATACTTATTTGCTTTGTGGTCTCTACGGGGCTTGGTTCTAGTTTTGAAATTGTTTCTTCTGCAACTGTCATAATCACGATTTTGTCAACGGGCACACAGTAGGGGACATGATGTTCCAAAAGCATTGCCATTATTTCCCACAGAAGGAATTTATTGATAATTTGATAGTATTATTTCTCTTCATTTTTTCCAGTCAAATGATGGTAATGCCCCTAAAAATAAATGCTTTGATGTGCACATTAATCTGCCGATAGATTATCTTTATAGTAACCATATAGATTGGACATAGCATGACCACCTGCAGGAAATACGAAGCGGTGTAACATCAGGAAACATGTCTCATGTTATAAATTCTGATCTCCACTAGGTGCTAGATGTTGAGTCCCACAATGTGAAAGCTTTATATAGGCGGGCACAAGCCTATATGGAAACTGAAGATTTGTTCGCTGCTGAATTAGACATCAAGAGAGCTCTTGGGACTGATCCTCAGAACAGGTAACTGAGGGTTTCAGTCTGCTCAGCGGGCACTTAGAAATAATATATTCAGTCAAGTGATCTGTGGTTCTTTCTCCAGGGAGGTGAAGTTGATTCAGAAGAATTTGAAACAACTTCAAGCTGACAGCAACAAGAGAGACTCAAAGCTCTATAAAAACATGTTTGCACATATGACAAGGGACACGCCAGTGGTGACAAAGGTGAGTGGTGTTTCTCTTATTTTATTGCCAAGAAGGCAGTTTATATATATTTGGTGCCATGGCGAAGCATTTTTTCCCGCGAGCCATTGTGAAGTTATGAATTTAAAATGGTTTTGAATATAGTTTATTTGAATGATTTTCTTTAGTTGTTTTTATTGAAATGCTGAATATGATCCCTTGAGTTAGTCTTACGAATTAGTCACAACATCCACTAAAACTGTTTCGTGTTTATGCGGGCAGAAAATGAAAGTTGAGAAAGTGGAAGAAGAAGAAGAGGTCATGGAAATGGAAACGGAGAAAGTTGCTGAGAATTCAGACCAACCTGGTGGTCGAATGATTGCTGATACTCGTCAAAGTACGTGTTCCTGAAACTTTGTATTATGATGATAAACTTTTAGCGACAGTGACTACCAGAGTACAAACACAAAGGAAAAGGAACTGCTCGTAAATGTAATAGTCCCCATATATATAGAGAACAATAATCAGCAATCTCTCTCTCTCTGAGTAGCGCTTTCATTTCTATTTAGGTCGGAATAGGTTTGATTTGTCGCCTTCCCGTCATCTCATGCATTGCACCAAGAGATTCCTTGCCCGTTGATTATTTAGTTCGATTAAGCACTGTAATAAAAAAGACTCATGCGTGAGCTCCCGCTCCTACAATTTCTCACCCCTAACTGCTAAACAGTCATAGTTGGAATCCTTAGCCTCAAGTCATC
This sequence comes from Carya cathayensis, assembly GCA_011037825.1. Lineage (NCBI taxonomy): Eukaryota > Viridiplantae > Streptophyta > Magnoliopsida > Fagales > Juglandaceae > Carya > Carya cathayensis. The sequence goes on from QGSO01000429.1 coordinate 731,029, forward strand.
AATATTTGCCCCACCCATCATCTTGATCACATTGTCACATGAGCCTCAAGCACTAGTAGAATCGTTCGTGGCGTTTTGATTCTTGAAGCCGCCAAAAATCGTTTGTGGCCTCAAGCATTAGTTTTTTTTATTGAAATGCTGAATATGATCCCTTGAGTTGGTCTTACGAATTAGTCGCAACATCCACTAAAACTGTTTCATGTTTATGCGGGCAGAAAATGAAAGTTGAGAAAGTGGAAGAAGAAGAAGAGGTCATGGAAATGGAAACGGAGAAAGTTGCTGGGAATTCAGACCCTCCTGGTGGTCTAATGATTGCTGATACTCGTCAAAGTACGTGTACCTGAAACTTTGTATTATGATGATAAACTTTTAGCGACAGTGACTACCAGAGTACAGACACAAAGTAAAAGGAACTGCTCGTAAATGTAATAGTCTCCATATATATAGAGAACGATAATCAGCAATCTCTCTCTCTCTCTCTCTCTCTCTCTCTCTCTCTCAGAGTTGCGCTTTCATTTCTGTTTAGGTCGGAATGGGTTTGATTTGTCGCCTTCCCGTCATCTCATGCATTGCACCAAGAGATTCCTTGCCCGTTGATTATTCAGTTCCATTAAGCACTGTAATAAAAAAGACTCATGCGTGCGCTCACGCTCCTACAGTTTCTCACCTCTAACTACTACACATAGTCATGGTTGGAATCCTTAGCCTCAAGTCATCAATATTTGCCCCCACCCACCATCTTGATCACATTGTCACATGAACCTCAAGCACTAGTAGAATCGTTTGTGGTGTTTTGAAGCCGCCAAAAATCATGCATTTTCAATCCAATTATCCGTTTATGTTCCTGCCTTTCATGAATGTGGGTCTAGAGATATTTAAAGTGGAAATCTCCTTTATAAACTTACAATCAACTATAGTATCCCTTAAATGTATACGATTCACAATCACGTCTTCTGAGCATACCAAAACTTGGTTGTATGAATTAATTAAAACATTGTAGATCAAATTTGGTTATATGAATAACTCTGAACGAGCGAAAACATACAATAAAAAGAGTTATGTTATATATAATCATTTTCAGGTATTATTTGCGCACTCCACTAATATAATTGGTAAAAGTAGTTATTCGATATTTAAAAAAGTGACGCAACTAATTACATTAGTGAAATCTGTAAAAAGTATGCAAAAATGATTATACTTATAATTATTACAATAAAAAAGCACTTACACAAATTTTACTTAAAAATTAGAACAAAATGAGGTGTTTTTGGCTCTTACAATTTAGGACAATGAAACCTTATCATAAATGTATCAAATTAATTGATAACCAATATTCTAGGATTATTAAAAAAAAATTGACAACTTATACCCTTTACCAAATTAAAAAAGAAAAATTTATATGTATAAAGTAAAAACTAGTATAGACTGCACCTGACCCGATAGTCTAAAACACCACCCAAAACTGGCCCAAGAAGATCCGGGTCAAATACAAACGAACGCCGCGTTTAAGGCCTTAAACCCTCAAAAACCTAACACACCTCCTAATACCTAGACGTCGCCTTCCTTGCCTTTCTTTACTTGTTCCCACCTCCCACACTGCCTCTGTGATGCTCTACGACTCTCCTCTCTTATGTCCCTCACTTCTCCCTGCCAATCACACTCATAAACCGCCATACATATAGCGCTCGACTTTCTTCGGGGGCTTCGTGTTTGGCCACAGAAATGCTCGAGGCTTACAAGAACAGCTCAATCGACTGGAAGCCGTCTCCTATAGTTGCCCTAGCCACCAGCGCCGACGACTCCCAGGTGGCTGCTGCTCGAGAAGACGGTTCACTCGAGATTTGGCTTGTCTCTCCCGGCTCCGTCGGCTGGCACTGTCAGCTGGTACCCTAAATAATTTGTCCCCATTGGTTCATATCGTTTTCATGAAATTGATAACTTATTTATACGTTTTATATGCAGACCATCCATGGGGACCCTAATTCCAGGGTTTCGTCGCTACTGTGGTGTCGAGCTGGTTCAAAAGGCTTGCCCTGTGGTCGGCTATTTTCGTCTAGTATTGACGGTTCGGTTTCGGAGTGGGATCTTTTTGATTTGAAGCAGAAGGTATACTTCTTATTAGTTAAAACTTACCTGCTTATTTTGAATTTTTTGAACTGAAAATGACTTACGTTTTATATCTTTTATGTATAGGTACATTAAATTATTTTTCCAAGCTTGCGACCTTTTCAGTTGGAATTATTCTGATGTGCTTAAACCGTTTATTATTCTGATGAATTATTAGATAATGTATCTGAACTCCTGTATTTGCAGACTGTTTTAAACTCAATTGGAGTCTCAATCTGGCAAATTTCTGTAGCACCCTCTGATAATCATGCACTTGCGACGAATCCTACGTCTGAGCATATTGAAAATGGGTATTTAAGCGACAGATTAGGCATGGATGATAATGAAACGAGTGAAGTTGAAGATGATTCTGACTCAGTTGAGCTTCATGAGCAACCTGTTATAGAGTTTCCTCGTATAGCAATCGCTTGTGACGATGGTTGTGTGCGAATATACAGTATTTCTGACTCAGATGAATTAATTTACACCAAATCATTGCCTAGGGTCAGTGGTGAGATATCTTTTGCTCACCATATATGCTCAACATCTCATTGATTCCTTTGTTTTTATTTATAGTTTTTACATTTTCTCAATCCTGACTGTAGATATTGTTTGTGGTATTATTATTTTCAGGACGTGTTTTAAGTGTGACTTGGAGTCCTGATGCGAATATGATATATTCCGGGAGTAGTGATGGGTATGTATGTAATCTTCAGCTTGTTTTATTGCCAGAGTCTTGTACATGCTCTGCCCATCAAACTTTCAGTTTCTCTGAACTCAGATAAATCTTTCATTCTTATAGTTGTGATTAAAATTATTTATCACTCTACTTATAAAAAAAATTATCTATCGTTCTGTGATGGATTTTCCTATCATTCACAGGTTTATAAGATGCTGGGATGCTAAAGCCGGTCTTGAGATGTATAGGATTACAGCTGGACTTGGAGGTTCGGGTGGTAGACCTGAACTTTGTGTATGGTCGTTACTCTCTTTGAGGTAAAAGTAGATGTATCTTTTTGCCAAATTTGTTTTATTCTTTTGTATGTGGCTTATGGGCAGCGGTTTCATTTTGTTTGTTACTAAGGCATGGGCATACTTACACTGCTGACGTTGAGTGGTTGTACATTTTAGGTGTGGGGTCCTTGTTAGTGCAGACAGTAGTGGTAGTGTTCAGTTTTGGGACAGTCAGCATGGGACACTTTTGCAGGCACATTCCCTCCACAAAGGTGATGTGAATGCTCTGGCAGCATCTCCCAGCCATAATAGGGTGTTCTCTGCTGGTTCTGATGGTCAGGTACAAGATGTTGGTCCTATTTAAAGTAGAAAATCACATACCAAGTTCAGTCTACTCGTCCACATTTAACTTGAGATGTGACATTGTTACTGCTGTTTGAATCATTATCTTCCATTTGAAGCTATTGAAGCCAGAAAAGGCATTCGGCATTATGTTATTGCATGATACTTCCCCTATGAAATGTGCCAGCTAATTTCACTAAATGTCAACATTTCAAAATTCTTTGCAAAGCAAATGAAAACTGAAGCATTGTAGAGATTGGTTTCCATGACCAGAAAGGCTAGTTGTCAGGTTTTTTTCACTGCGATGATGTGCTGAATATTCAAGAGAGTTATATGATTGTTGATGGGATATGGAAACAGTAAGATTTTTAGAAATTGCTAGATGAGGTGATATGTTGAATGGATTTTATGAAACGGTTAGGAGCTTTTGACTGTTGCTTTTGTGCTATTTTATTGTCATTGGGCTTAGATTATTGAGATTGGCTTAGATTTTGTTGGTTGGTTAGAGAGTTGAAACTTGAGAGGCTCAATCTCTGCTAAACCTGGTTGACCAAGCCCACTATTGGAGTTGGTACTCTAGTCTGGTAGTTTTAAACTCAAGGTCTATGGCCATTTTCTTGGAAGGTTATGTAAATGCAAAGGCAGTCATAAATAGTTCTGAGGGGTTCAGTTTCTAGTCTGTCTAAGCTCTGTTTTTGGATCTTTCTAAACTAGGTGATGTCCATGTCCCAAAACTTCTTCGTAACTCTTTAGGAGATATAATAACCCAGAATGTAGAATTATCTTCCGTATGTTGTTTTTTCAGTGGGACATGCTATGATTTCCCCAAAAAGTGAGAAAATTATCAACTTTTGGGTTGCTTGTCGACATGAGATTCTGTGCTAGGGATCTTTTGGTTTCTGAAACAGTTCCATCGGCTTAAAATCTTTTACTGTTTTTGTGTTATGCAGCTTTTTCCCTCTTCCTGTTCCACTTTATGGCCTTTATATACTTGGTAAACTGATCTCTAGTAATGTTGTTTGTTTGTAGGTTATTCTGTATAAGCTCTCTAGTGAGACAGTGGGGCCTAGTGATGACAAAGCTTCTTCTATAGTGATGAAGAAATGGACCTATGTTGGTTATGTGAGAGCTCATACACATGATGTCAGGGCTTTGACACTGGCTGTTCCTATCAGCAGGGAAGGTCTGTCAATGATGTCGTTATACATTCTCTTAATATTATGTCATACACATCCTATATGCAAAGAATATATGTATGTATGTAACCCATTCTTGACTCATTTTGGCTGTTTCTCAGTTCTTAAATTTCAATATTCTAATTGGCAGAACCGTTTCCGGATGAAAAGGTCAAAAGAATTCGCCGTAAGGAGAAGCCAGTTGAATTTAGTTACCACAAGTGGGCCCACATGGGAGTTCCAATGCTTATCTCAGCAGGTGATGACACAAAGCTTTTTGCGTACTCTGTGAAGGAGTTCACCAAGTTCTCTCCTCATGATATCAGCCCCGCACCTCAGAGGGTGCCCATTCAGTTGGTGCATGATACGGTTTTCAATAAAACGCCCTTACTTCTAGTCCAAGCTTCCCATTGGTTAGATATTCTCTCCATACGTACAAAAAGTGTTGCCTTTCCTGACATGGCCTGTGGTCCTTCTGGTGGCCTTGCAATGACAGATCTGCTTGCTCGAATTAAGGCTAAGGCATCTCGGAAGATCATTTGCAGTTCTATTTCTAATTCGGGTGAACTTTTTGCATATTCTGATCATGTGAGACCCAGCCTATTTGAATTGAAGATGCTTGGAGCTGGGAAAAGTACATGGACTGTTAATAAAAGGCAACTTCTTCAGAAACTACCATTTGCCCATTCAATGGTTTTTAGTTTTGATTCTTCTCGTTTGATGATAGCTGGGCATGATAGAAAGATATATGTAAGCTTTCCTTTGGCTTTAATGCCCTCTGCATGTTTATATATATATATTTTGTGTTCCCATTTTGTGTATTCACAAGGCATATTCCATTTGGTTAGACTCCTTGGGGTTTAATCTTAGCGACTGAAATCCTTTGAGCAACTTGTGTGTTCACAGAACATGTACCCCTTGCCTTGTAGCCTAGCAGCTTGCCCAATACCTTGTAGGACCTGATGTGAACCAAGTTAGGTCAATCATTCTTGATGGATTGAGGTTTATGCTGTCTGGTATACATACCATTGCAGTTGGAGAACATGCATTACTGCTTTGCCCCTGGTTTGTGAAAAGTAGTTTCTGTAATTTAACATATAAGATTATGGGGAATAACGAAATTTTTTTACTTACACAAATTCTTAACTTTCACCACTGCCATTTAAAACCTCCCTTTTTGCTCCTCTGCCCACATGGATGAGTTACCAAAGCAGTGTAAATAGAAGTCTTTTTACAGTTTTGTAAGGTGTAACCCCAAGACTCATCATTTATCTCTCTATAAAGTGAGGAAAGCTACAATTTATCATGTCATGTGCATGAACTATTGGGAAAAACTTTGAGCCTCAGAAGAACAAATAAGATGCATCACTCCCTGACATGCTTGCTGCAAAGCACACTAAACGGAGCAGTTGCTGATATTTTTTTTTTGCGTTTTCATAAGAATTCTTTGTAATTGCTTGTCATAATCTCTTATGAATAAAACTTCTTCATTACCTATAAAAAAAATTGCTTGTCATAATAGAGAAGTTTTGGATAAAGGTTTTCCTCCAAACTGGGCTATTAAATTTTCATGTGTCCCTTGAGCATGTGAGAAGCACCTTTTTTTTAATAGGATTAATAGAGATTTTTTGATCATATGAAAAAAGTGTGTTTCTCACACACCCTATAATCTATTTATCTTATTAAAAAACAAGTGCTTCCTACATGGTACTTTAATAGATGGGTTTGGAGGAATCTCCTTAGTTTGGAGGAAACTCTATAAAAAAATTACCCCCTTTTAAATTAAAGACGAGGCTAAAAGGCATGATAATCACACCGTTGGAGGCTCAGCCTCCAAATCCCTGGTTTATATCTAAACTCCATAGTCAATAAAATTTTCTTATTACTTGTCATAAAAAAATAAAAAAATAAAAAATTTCACGACCTTTTTTCTTATGTTACAGGTTGTGGATGTGGGCAGCTCACAACTAGTGCATACCTTCACACCATGCCGCAATTTGCATGATGAGCAATTACAGCCAAGTGAACCTCCTATCACGAAAATGTTTACAAGCTCTGATGGGCAGTGGCTAGCTGCTGTCAACTGCTTTGGTGATGTGTACATATTTAATCTGGAGATTTTGAGGTTCGGAACAACACTTTGTCCAGCATTTTGTTGTCTGATATTACTTTTTTTTATTTTCTATTCAAGCAATCTAGGCGTCATTAGAGTCATACCTTAGGAGGACAGGTGCCTAAGAAGATCCAATTTTTGTAACTGGTTATGATTTTGTTTGCTACTACTGATAAAAAAATAATAATTTGGTTTGCTACTATGTTTCTTGTGTGCTTTTTTGGGAATATCAAGATTGGAATAAACATTTTTTTATTCCTTTTTATGTTTAATTGTGGACTCTTAGCTAGTATTAGAAATTCATCACTCTCTTTACTCTCTTTATGATTCATGGTCGTGACTGAATGCTTGTGGGAGGACCTGTGTAATCAGGCATGAGGCAGAGAAGATTCAAAAGTCTGATTTTGTTGTGTCCCAAAGCATATCATCCTTTATTCATAGGACTATAACGTTTAAGAATGCCTGTGTGCAGTTAGTTTTCTTTTCTATAAACTCTTTTTTGTTTCTGTGGAACAGGCAGCACTGGTTCATCTCAAGATTGGATGGTGCCTCTGTTACAGCTGGTGGTTTTCCTCCAAGGAACAACAATGTGCTTATTATTACAACCTCTTCAAATCAGGTCTATGCATTTGATGTTGAGGCCAGACAATTGGGAGAATGGTCTATGCAACACACATTTATTCTGCCAAAGAGATACCAAGAGTTTCCGGGGGAAGTCATTGGGCTTTCTTTCTTGCCCTCATCAAAGTCTTCATCTATTATTGTTTACAGTGCCAGGTGCTCCTCTCTTCTTGTATATTTTGCTGTGGTGTAGTTTTCTCAGGGGCTTAGAACATGGGTAATTGCTAAAGTGATTGAAGCAGATAACAGAAGCTCAACCCAGCAAAAAGTGAAGTAACTAGGCACACCATTGAATTGATTAATCAATTGAAATTTTGAATTATGTTCTAATAACAAAATTAAATGCAGTTAATATCATATAAACTGGCACTCCTTTTCCAGCTCAAAAAGTAAAACCAGCTTGAATAACATTCAGGTTTATTATTGTAGGAAACTGCACTAGTCTTTAGATCTTTGTGGTCGAGGACTCCAGATTCTAGTGAATTATTCTTTAAAAGTCGGAATAACTGCTCTGAGCTTAGAGAATTGACACCCCATGTAGTCGTGAACTTGTTCCCATGAACATGTTATATAATGGATGTGTGTATACAATCTTTCTTGAGAAGAAATGCTTTTACTGCACATTTATAGCATGCAAAAATCCACTGGAAAAAATTTTCCTGATTGAATTTTGAAAGTCTACTGATAGTCTGATACGATAAAAAAGGTATACTGGCACAAAATTCCATCAGCTAATCTGGTTGATTGATAAGCTTCCCAATGAGGATGAATTAAATAGTGAATCCATGTTAGTAGGACATGCTAGTATTATTTAACAAACACGCTTGATGACCACAGGTCCTTTTCCAGTGAAAGCAAATTTCACTTCATTATGACGGTTTTATGAGAGTGTCCTGGGGACGAACAACATAATAATTCTAATGGCAGCTATTTGTTTTATTTACGATATATATAGGGGCCTTTTGTTAACTTTCTATTTCCTTTAGCCAAGATATGAAATCAACTTCAGAAAATAAATGCTGAAGGTGGATATAAAAGCTGAAAATTATCCTCTTTGATTGAATTTGGGCGTCCTTGTTTCTGTCCCATTATTGTTTGTTTTAAGTAAAGCTGTCATTTAGTGATTTGATCATAATCTTATGGTACATAAAAAAACGTGGTGCTTGTTACTTGCATTGTGTCAGACATTTTATTTAGCAGTGTCGAGTTTTGAGGCTCTCATTTTGAGTGATATCTGACGAGAGTTGCAATCTTTTTTATGCTCTAGGGCTATGTGCTTGATTGACTTTGGGATGCCCGTGGATCGAGATGAAAGTGAGTTGGTAAATGGTCAGGATACAGCACCAAGAAATTTACAAATTACTCCCATCAAAGGGAGACTGAAACGTATACTGAGAGATGGTCAAACAGAGACTAAACTCGGTGTTAGAAAAAATTTTGAGTTTTTTTCTTTCAGAAACCCTGTTTTATTTATAGGACACCTTTCGAAAAATTCCCTCTTGATCATAGACAAACCATGGTTGGAAGTGGTTAAAACTTTCAGTACCTCACCGGTTCATAGACATATATTTGGGACGTGATTACTGTAATTGCTCTTCAAAAGGGTTTGTTTACAGCCAGCCATTGGAGCGAGAATTTTCGATGTGGCTACGCTTTCTCCTCGGTCTCCTTGGCTCCAAAGCATGTTTTGTATTGTAAGCCTTGAATAATTCCGTGTTAACCCGTTACAATAGGTTTTTTTTTTTTTTTGAGTCTTGCGTAATTCATTTTCAATTTATTTGATCCTTTTCCAGGATTGATGTGTATCTTCGTTCTGAGCACCCTAGTCTTAATTTTGTATTTTGTTTTGCTACACATTCTCCACAACAGTAGTAAAAGAAAAAAAATGTTAATTTGTTCTCTTTCCCACGGAAAGTAGGAATATTTATTTCACTAATACGCTGTGTTATTAATTTCATCCAACTTTTTAATATCTAATTGTCATAATTGGCTTCCTTCAGGGGATGGCCCTATTCCAGTTGAGTATTGTTAGGTACAATTGTGGAGCGCCCAAGTGTCTTCTAGTCATTTTAAAAAAGAGTAAAGTTTATTATTAAAAATTTAATTTCTTTTTATGTGAGTCTTGTATTTATTTATTTTGATAAAAAAATGATTGTACGAGGGTCACCTGCTTAAGAATGTAAGTATCATTTTTCATTCGAAGTTATTTGTTTAAGTTCAAAAAAAAAAATTCTACATTGTCACCTACCATGAGGCTGCCAAGCTGCCGAATGAGGGACGATCGAGATCAAAAGAAAGGTTCAGATCGACCCGAGTTACTCATAGAAAGTAAAATTAGTGCCTTCTCACAAACGACAAAGAAACCAGTAATTTTCTGCTACCCTTATAACTCCGAATAATCCACTCACTTTGAGAGCCTCCTACGTCAAGAGAGCAAGCAGTACAACAGATACAGGTGTCCAACCTCAGTGACTCACTTCATCATTGGAAGCTCTCTCTCTCTCTCTCTCTCTCTCTCTCTCTCAGGAAGTCATCCGTTCCACAGTTTGAACGTTAGTTCTATCAGCTGGAAACCAGTACTCTTCGATTGGTACGTGCCACAATGATCATTGGCGTTGCAAACTATCCCTCAAGTTAACAACGAAGCAGTTGATCACTTAACGCTGCTCCATGGTCCAAAATGTCCTCTTACCGTTCAATCCAATTGCCCGACAACACATGGACCGAAATGCACTCTCCATTGGTTCATGAGAATTGCACGGGCCGGCCAGCGTACCCCACGAAAGGAAGTAAAGAAAAAAAAAAAAAAAAACATCCTGACGATGGTTTAATTAAGGTTCCATATTTACACGCTGCGCAGTAATTAACAAAATCCCTACACCTGAAGGGCAGACCCTTAGTGTGTAGGGCCTTTAATTTATCAGGGAGAGGCAAGTGGAGTCAGTTGGCCCTTAAGTTCATAGAAAACAAGGAATTTAACTACTCATTCATTGTTGATCTCAGGAATAATGTCGCTGAAATTGGTGCTCAAGAGCGTGCAAATTGCATGTACTATAATTCAAACATTCGTTTTCATATTGTTTTTCCTTATGCGAAGCATAAGAGCCTACCAATTCATAAAGATCATTGGAATATATATGTTAAGAGTAATTACAGAAGATCCCAAGACTACAGCCAAAAATCCCAGGAGTTCAGCCTCCGTAAATTCAGCTCAAATCTACAAGGATTCAACAGTTACAGATGTGCAACACAAGCCATATTCACGAGAAGGAAAGTCAGCAGGATAATCTTAAAATCTATGCATTCCTATTTTACATTGTACAACTGTAAAACATAACATTTTGTGTATAAATACCTTTGTACATTGAAATGTAAAATATATACAAAGTCTTTTTCTGCTATTCTTACATGGTACCCGAGCATTGGTGAACACCTTATTTTTACGATCATATATACACAGCTACTTAAAATCATACCATAGCTGCTATTTTATGTTTTTTGAAAAGTAAGTAAGTACAAGAAAGGAAGATTGACATGATATAGAGGTGGAGGTATTGTCCTTTTCCTGAAATCCAAGTCCTTTTCCAAGATATGGGTACTAATTCTGAAGATGGGAATCCGTTGTTTATAGATTTCTAAGAAATCCCGCCAAGACAAGTTCAATAATTGCAGCACTGTATGTTGCATGTATGGATCATATTCTCAGTGGGTAGCTATCTAAGAGTGGTGGGGACACTGCTTTCGGTCCTTTTTGGTGGAAAATGAAGCTTAGCTTTTGGTTCCTCCCATCATAAATAAAAAAAAAGTTGTCTGTTTTTGAGTCTAGGATGGTTTTCATACCCACCCAAAGTTGTTGTAAGCTAGGCTGGCAATCCCTGAAGTTGAAAAAGTGAGCCACTGATTGCCTTTGGGCCATCCTATCCTTCCTGACGATGGCCGCTCTCTCTCTCTCTCTCTGTGGGTGCAAGTGGATATCCAGCTTATAAGTGGGAAATGCGGACTCTGTTCTTCCAAGGACCACAACTCTTTAATGATGAGCTTTCTTTTGTTTTCTCCGGCCTTGAGGGTAAATGATTTTGCTTCTTATTAAGACTGCTAAGAGAATTCCGTACTTCCCAACATGGTTAAATTGATAAGTCTATTCTCTCTATCACGACTACTTCTAAAGTTCCAAGTGTTTCCTCTTGTTTTCTGGTTAATTATTGGGAGCAAATATGAATTTGATGATTGGAAAGGTTAATACTTTCCTTGGCTTATTTATGTCTGCTGTGAGACATATTTATATCTTTACCCAGCAGCAGTTAAGATTTGTTCTAAAACCATGTCAATTTCCCTTTTTTTAGAAGTAAATTTGATTATTAAATAATATTCTAACATGTGTGACAACTATTGATGTTAACAAAGAAAACACAAGAAATTGAGGACAGGAAAATCTTTTATTTTTTGTGTTCTCAGGTTGTTTCCTACTGCATTGTCAATCACAGAGAAAAAGCAGTAAAACTGAAACAAGAACAAAAAGAGAAAAAGGAGAAGCAATATCCTTTTGAGATCTAGTGACATCTTTTACAGCTCTCTCTCTCTCTCTCTCTCTCCACAGCAACTGCAGCATCCACGACAAAAGATGTCATTTCCAATTTCTTCCATGAAAACCACCTACCGAGAGTAAAACAAAACAATAAAGTTTCTTTAGTTAGTATCACATTCCTTGAAGAAGCAGTTCTATTTCCTGTAGAGGACTCAAATCCAAAATACACATGATGGGCCAACCTTGTTCTTCTGAAGCTGGTTCTTCAGCAAAGGACTTCAAGAAAGTAAAATTCTCCTGGAATGCAGATTTTCCCTGCAAATGTTAAAAGTACCGCCGCTTAAATTTAATTACAGGAGGATTCTAACGTAGAAAATTTTTCGGGGAAGAGAAGGTACCTCAAATTGTGTTGCAGAGAAATTACCCTGAGAGAAGTTCCATAAATTCTTCATTGAATCCTCATTCCCATAGTGAGTTGTAACCTGCAGATTTGAATGTATTAGAATACATTAGAATATACTAGAATATACCAGAATATACAAAGGCATATGTAATCTATGAACTTGCCTTTGGAAAGTTCAATGCAGGAGAACTGGCAGTGTCATCAAGATTTGAACGCTGTCGGTGTCTGCCAGATTCCTTGGCCTTGGCCTTCTTTTTCTTTTTGTTTTTACGGGCCACCTCAGAAGCTGTAGAAGTATAAAGGGGAAACCCATCGTCATGAATGGACTCTTCATCATCTTCATGGTAATGTGAAGGCCCAGATGAAGCATCAGAGACCAAGGATAAATCTTCTTCTTTCTCCTCCATTTTTTCTCCTTTTCCTCTATATTCATCCATACCGCCATCTCTGTGGAATTGGTATTCTGAAAGTGAGGATTGGTCTAAGTACCGAGTCCAACCTGATTCACATCCACTGCTACATTGAGATGCCGAGAAATCCATTTCAGTAGCCTCTTTACACACTGTGTGTGTGTGTGTGTGTAGGCTCGTTATGACAGAAAGATGTAAGAAGAATGAGGTTGTAAGGAGCCTCCCTCCCCCCTCCCTCTCTGGCTCTATTCTCTATATAAGCAGAAGAGGAGAAGAATAGAGGGAGAAGAAACCAAACGAATCACACTTAAATCCTAGACTACGTTTATCCTTTGCTCTATCCTTCGCCTCCTTATTTTATCTCTATGTGCATGAATTGAAATTGCCAGTTGGCTTTGTAGTTGGTGTGCGCGTGTATCTGTTTTTGTGTGTGTGTGAGAGAGAGAGAGAGTGAGAGAGAGAGAGAGAGATGAAGAAACAACACCACTAACAAAAAAGAAATATTTGTGTTTTGACTGTAACAGGCATAGTGTGTGGTGAGTATCAGAACTCATGTGGCAAAATATGCTGAAGTTTTGCTGTTCTCTCGGTGAAAGGTAGAAGTACAGTAGTAATTCGCGAACTATATAAGATATCTGTCATTGTACTTGGTTTATTTTTTTCCAAAGTTGTCGTCAGGAACCCATATAGGACAACGAAATCACCCAGCAACTAGCTTGCCCTCCCCCAATGGCATTGTCAATGAATTGGAAAAGTTTCACGATATCCCAATAAGCAGACTGCAAGGAGTAGAAAATTACAGATTTAAACGTGCCCATGATCTGTAATTCCTTTTTCTTGTTAAGGGGTTTGCAAAGATTTGATGCCAAGTCCAGTTTGTTTAAGGTAAGAAATCACTCTTTAATTAGCACATCCAAGATGGGTCCCTGCCATCAAGATTGGCAAGTTTTTCCTTCATGTGCCTTTGAATTCTGATGCAACCTAGCTAATGACACAGACACAGACCATGTGGCTTTATAGAGATGACTTGGGTCCTGAAACTTTTTAACTAAGAAAAAGCTTTTGGTGTTCTAATGAAAGTGAAAACAGGAAACGTCAATAATTTTGTGTATGAAATTGTCATCTGCATTTGACTTGGGGACCATATTTTCGGGAGAAAAATCCAAATTAAAGCGTCATGCAAAAGAAACAAAACCAACTCTATCATAATATGAGCTGGAGATGAAACACACTGATAATAAATGCCGGAAATAGGAGGCCCAGATTTATTTTTGGAGGAGCTTAGATTATTAATTGATGAGAAGATGGAATAACTAATCACTGACCCCAACTTGGAGAGAAAAGTCAGTGAGTGGCTGTGGCTGCCTTTCGGAGTCAATGATATCTTTGAATTAAATGTTTCCTTAATGGATTATGGGACGGGATTTTGGTTGTTCGTGCGATGCGAGTCAGATTTGTCCCCATTGATTCCCACGTGTACAGCTCAACTCCATCATCCATTCCATATCTTTTGTGTTGCAAAAGCCGTTAGATACCAAAAAACCAAAAAAAAAAAACTTACAAGCTAATATGACTTCATATAATCTGATGATATGTTAGATATATACTTTATACTAAAAGGCCACGTTAGTTTATAAATTTCTTTTTTTTTAATCACTTTATGATTAACGTATTTCTGTTTTTTTTTTTCTTCAAATCTTTGCCTTTTGTGTAGAGTATAGAAGGTTGCAGGCATGCTAAGCCGAAAAAATAAAAAAAAAGTTTTGAAGGGATACAAATAAGATGCACCCCAAACTAATATCTAATTTTGTACCAAGATGTTATACAATTCAAACTAAAAAAATTATGATGTGATATATTAGATTCTAAAATTGATTTTATTGTAAAGTATATTTAACGTATCATGTCAGTTTATAAGTTTACTTTTATAAAATCTCTTTATTATTTATTATTTTAATTAAATAGTTAGAATATCAAGTTTACTTGAGCTGGATTTTATCATTGGAATGAACAATACTGCTGACGTTGATTATTAATATTATTAAATTAAAATTTTATGCGAAATATTGTTAAGATCTTTCCAATAGAATCAGTCGAGGATGGTCCCATATTGGTATCTCCCAAGTTATATAAGCAGCACGTACAGCTAATAGAATCAATATTTACATCGTCTTGGATGGCCAGCGCCATCATGGGCATTCTAATTAAGCAGAGCTCGCTAGCTGGTTGAGGAGCTGGTCCCCCTTTGCAACAATTCTTAGGTCAAACATTGCAATTGGCCACTACTCTCTACAGCATCCTCTCTATCAGATTTCAAATTCTTCTAAAAGATTCTACCTTTCTCTCTCCTTGATGAATGGAACAAACAGCACAAGTCCATATCAACCGATGAATCGTTCCTGTTCTCCAAAGAAAAAGAAAGAATGCTTACAAAAAAGGGTACTTTTCTTTCTTTCATATGCGAGCTAGCCATGCGTGAACTCTCACTTGTAGCCACATCTTTGACCATTGAAAGCTATAATGCATATCCATACAAATTCCGAAGGGTTGAAATTCTGTGAGCTAGGACATCTAAAAAGCTTCGAGGATGATACAGAGAGAAGACTTTGAGAAGGAGTGTGCCAGTATATTATGTTTCTAGTGCTTATAAATGATGTTATCCTCCGTATGACCGTCCATGCTAGAGGGTCCCTCATAGCTTGGCCGGTTCCAGATTGATTTGAACTAAACTGATTCTTTTGTCAAGCTGAGGTCCTGATTTTACAGAAAAATAACATACATATAAATATATATAGCTTATTGCATTTGTCTTAAGGAAAATGGTTTTTGTTTTTTGGAAAAATTATGCATTCGATTGGAAGAGAAAAATAAAACCGAAAATTGGACTAAATGAAGCGAAGCACAGAGCAATCCACATGCAATTGCAGCAGTATGAAGGGGGGAAAAACAGTGCATGTTTTCATGTGGCATTCGCGTCGGTGGACGCTGTTGTACTGCATACAAACAAATGTAGGTCAGCAGGACGAAAAGCCTAAAGTGCTGCCGAAAGCTATTCAGTTTGATCTGCTGACGCAATTGAATGTGAATGACAATCCTGATTGTCAATGAAAGAACTAGAAAAGAAAGGGACTGTAACTAAATACTTACTGTTATTTTCTTCTTGGGTTCTTTTCGATGTTCTAAGCATTTTTATTTTTTATTTTTTTTATAGATCTCTGTGCTTCCAATAAAAAATAAGTTTCACTCGCAAGAGCAGCAAGTTCATTTGAAAGTGGTTTCTATTCATGACCGATAATGGGCTGAGCCCCCAATTCAATACAATCCCAAGTACATTTGAAATACAAGGCCCTTGCATTTTATAAGAAAATGGTCTTTAAGTTTATTCGTGAGGAAAAACTATATCACTAATTCAGGTTGAAGAGTGAGGACACCGTAAGAAGATCCATCTAGCACGCAGTTGGGAGTTTCAAATCTAACAACCTCTCACGTCCCGCCATCTGAGGTAGACTAGACCAGCCTGATAGTGTGTATATGCCCCTGCCACAACCAAGACATGAAAAAGCTGGTGGCTGTGTCCAGCAATATCAAACCTGCCAGGCTTCCACCGTTCTGGTATCCTTGTCGCATAAATCAATGCTCCTAATCCATATAAAGCCCCCATTAATATCTCATAGCCGGTGGTTTGGAGGGCCTCTGGCTCATTCCTGTACATTATTAGCTTGTGAACTATAGGTGCCACACCTGACATGCCCATTCCAAAGAAGAGGGAAGCTCGGAAGCTCCGGAACTTGGGTGTTTGGAAAGCTGGAAACAGAGAGAAAATAATGGTGGCAATCCCTAAAATAGTTATGAAGCTCAAGTAGAGGTTGCAGAAGAAGGGGTTGCACATAAAGGAGTAATAGACAGGAGGGTAAAAGGAAGTTGCAATGAGAGCTGCAATGCCTGCATAGTCAAGTCTGAGCATTATGTAAGAAAGGCGCTTTGAGTGGCAAGAGAGGAGGTGGCATGTACTGCTGGCTAGCAAGCAGAACATGGCCCCACCTAAGAAGGCAAAAAAGGGCCATCTTGTGATTGGCCGGACCATTAGGGGTGCAATCGTGTTCATCACATCCTCTTTCACACCATGCTGCAAAAAGGAAACAAGTAAAGGCATTACTTTCCAAGGGTTAGAACAAGCTAACAGTGAATTCGTAGTAGCATTGCAAAAAATGCATTTTACATTGTACTACCAGAAATTGAGCAACACAAACAGTCAGAATGAAGCTTAGGATGATGTATATTTTTTCATAAGTAGGATGGTGCGTGCTTAAAATTTGAAAAGCATGTGCATAAGCCATACCAGCAAGAGGGATTGAATTCTCATCAATTACTTAGCAAATGGAAAACCAATGCAAAACAATGCTCATTCTAATCTTAAATGCAAAATTCCTACACAGCACGCGCGCGCGCACACACACAGAGAGAGAGAGAGAGAGAGAGCAACACCAAAACTCTTTGCATAAACAAGTTCACAATATTACCTAAAACCAAATAAAAAACAATATTCCTAAGTAGCATCAAAGCAAAATGCAAGGAAATGCTGACAACGAATGCTCATAATTTGCCAGCCCAAATATATAACTTGCTCCAAATTCTTTAGTAGGGCGAGCACCAAACACGGGGTTTGACTTGAAAAATAAAAAAGTCACTCAACCTGACCTTGATTTAAGTACAAAAAAGACTTGATAAATAGCCCCATAACGCTAAAACTCTATCATGCAGCAATCACCAAGCCATTGCATTCTTCTACACTCAGAATGCCAATTGAAGGTGTATTCCTTGCACGATTCTTTGGGAACAAAAGTACATGTAAATAATGTTTAATATACATACCACTTCTCTCTGTATTTTTCCCTTTTTAAAAAACATGTAGTTTAAAGTGGCTGACAACGTTAGTGGATACATCCGGGAGGTCTTCTGCCCTTTGTGCATTGACATGTGACGTTAAGGAACTGCAGTGTAATAAACTTATTTTTGAACACATGAAGCTCAATGGATAAACTGCTTACACATAACCAAGTTTAGTACTTCATATACTGTTAGGAATTTCTCTTCTTTCTCATAGCTTCAAAACCAACCAGTAAGAATTAAACAATGCAAGAAGCAGCACATCAACAGAGTAAAATCTCTGACAGACCTGGGAGAACCGCTCACGCAAGCAGTTGGTGAGGAGTTGCACAAAATGCCAGCTTGAGAGTGAGGAGAGGAAATCCATAGATGTCAATGATGTCCTTAATTCATCCTTTAACTTATGAAAATCTGGCATGTTAGGTAGTGAAGGAAGGCAATTCAAGAGTTCTGAATGAATCTTGTGTAAATCAGCTTGTTTGACCAAGTCAGGCAAACGTTTGATGGAACTGAGATCCATGACACTAGGAGCTTGCATTGCCGTGTATATGGTCAGAAAGAGGAAAAGGAAGAATCCAATCAAATGCCTGAAACAAAGGTGATGTTTAAAACTAAAATTAGACATGCTTGTTTTATATTTGTCTTTTTTGTTTGGTATCATCAATGATAATATAACATAACGTGTCAAAAGGTATGGACAACAAACACATATTGCACGGTATAGTGTAAGGGTGGAAAAAAAAAACAGAATAAGGCATATTGCATGGTATAGTGTAAGGGCGGAAAAACACGTATTGCATAGTACAGAAAATGTACATTCACAGTTTGCTCTTTCTATAAGTCTTTCACACAATCGTAGAGCACTCATTTTCCACGGAGAAGGATTTGGCAATATAAGGTGCCTCCCAAAGCGGCATTTTTTGCTTAGACAGCTTCTCTGGGTAAGATTTTGATGATGGATAACTTACGGAAACACAAGGTGATTATAGTAGATTGATGCTGTATGTGCAAGAAAAGTGGTGAGACTGTGAATCATCTTCTACTTCATTGTGAGGTGGCTAGAGCATTATGGGAAGATGTATTCAGCTGGTTAGAGTTAGCCTTGAGTTTTTGGCTAGTTGGACAAAGTTAGGAGGTATTCTACAAATCACAGCTGTGTGGAAAATGGTTTCCATTTGTATTCTGGGGTGCTCATGGAAGGAGCGCAATGACCAGACGCTCGAAGACGAGGAGCGCTGAACGCTCATTAGAGGAGCTTAGATTACTTTTTGTTATAACTTTATTTCTATGGGTCAAAGCTGTAGATTTTAATGACCTTAGTTTTCATGATTTCCTTGTTTTCATTTCTTCTTCTTAAATAGGTGTTACCTCTTGTATACCATCTTGTGTACTTGGACTATGCTTATTCTTATTAATACAATTGTTTAATTATAAAAAAAAGGGTAAAACTTCAGATGGAGCTGGTTCTTTGAACTAGATCATTTCAATTTCTTCCATAGTTTAAATTTGAAAGATTTTATCAGCTACTTGAAAGAACAAAAATATGTAACATGGGAAAGCCAAACCTATATAACAACTTAGCTAAGCATGAATTGTGAAAAGGAAGGAAAAAACAAATAACAAGGGAGAAAAAAGATACATATATAAATATCTATATATATTTCTTTATTTACTTATAATATATATATATATATATATATATATTCCTTCACAAACACGTTGAGCAAAACAAGAAAACAAAATATGACATAATCATGCATCTGCTAAATTTTCTCACATAAGAACCCATCAAAAACCAAAATGCAACCCTGAGCAGATAATATAATCTTTATTGGTTTGCCTAAAAGGTACAACTCAACTATACAAGGAATATAGAAGGTGAAAAAAGAAAGATTTTTAAGTTAATACATTTTTTTTATAATTTTATAAGTAAAAAATAATTGAATGGAAAATTTTGTTAAGTGAAAACTTAATGGGCATTAATTATTAAAAGCTTATATATATATATATACACTTTTATATTTTCAGATAAAGTACTTACGTCCAGACATTAAGAGTTTCATTATGAATGGAGAAGATGCTGAGGAGCACATGCTTCAATGGCCATTCAGATCGGTAATGACCCAGAATAAACTCGTTATCCCTTAAAAATCCTGGCAATGCGTGGTACTCAATCAGTTGATATTTGACTTTCATCCACAGTCTCTTTCCCTTCCTTTCCTTTGAACAAGCTCTATCCCCATCCTTGCATTCAAATATATTGTCAAATGTGTCAGACGAGGCGACCCATTCATCACTTGCCATCTCTGCAACCAAGTGGAGGCAATGAGAAACATTTTTAAATAAGTCATAGAAGAGAGTATCAAACAAATGAGGTCGATTTCAAGTTCTTGTCTGCATATAGATTTTAAATAAGCTCAAATGCTCAACAGATTCTTCAATTGAACAGGCTAGTTTAAATGTTCACAGTTGAGCAAATGACCAAGAAGTTCAAACGCTAAAGAGCCTGTAATTCATGACATGGTGTAGTCTCCCTAAAAAAATCATGAAAGGGGAGCATGTTGAAGCTGAAATCATTTTAAGATGCTTGACAGTGCTATTAAAAAATCGCTGACACAAAGATACGCTGTTTCTCAATTACAAATCTGACAGAGTTGACTGTTCCACAATTGTTTTCCGATAAGTAGAGAATATTTCCACAATTTTTTTGTTGAACAATTCTTTATTGTGGAACTGAAGGAATAGTTCCACAATTCACAGCTGAAATATGAAACGTGACGAGCCGTTATTGCTCTCAGAAAACACGGGTGGGTACATGCATCAACTAGAAGTCCACATTCAGATACGCCTGTTTAGTTTTTGGTAGTAAACATACATGCTAAAATGAACTTGTGACTTCAGCACGTATCCCTTGTCTTTGGGCATTTAATAAAAAGACCATTGCTCGTTGCCATCTTTTCTCATTTAATCTTCAATTACTCAACTATTAAACTCAAACAAAAAAAAAGTACTCAACTATTATCCTATTTCCTTAATCTCTTTTCGGTTATATATATATATATATATGCATCTTAGAGCATTCCTCATTTAACCATCTGATTTTGGTATTCCACGAGTAATAAAAAGATTTTAATACTTATCGCAGTCACGATAACATAAGAAGATTTTTATTCTTCCAGCTTCTTGAGTTCTACTTTTAGATTTCCAGGATTTTTATTGAAAACCATGTCCCTCTGAAATGATAGCATGTTTATTAAACTAGATTATACCTGTAAGCTTGTCACAACTAATCAAATTCATTAAGAAAGCAAGGCATAATAAATACACTCTTCAACTGTCCACCAACCAAATTCCACTGCAGAAGGATCATAACCAAAGAAAAAAAGGGGAAAAAAGCTAACTTTGAACTGGTCCGTTGCTAATAACAATAGAGCAGACATTAATTTTGAAAGCCTTTGAAGGATTTGTAAAAGAAGCTAGATCATTCACATAATTAAGCCGCTAATTGTGCGAAGCCTGATATCATGTTATCACAATTCACAAGCTCATTTACGACCTAGGCCAGCGAAAATTAAATTAGCAAAAAAACAAAAAAAAACAAAACAAAAATGAAACAAGATTGACATACTCTAAATTGCAAAACCGCCACCAAAGAGCTAAACCCAGAAGAGAATTCAACTTATCCGAGTCTCTTCAAAGGAACCCGCCAAGCAAAGTCTCGATAGTAAAGATGATCCCGGAAGCTTTCTCTGAAAAAACAGTTGGTGTAGAGGAGAGTCTGATAAATGATAAAACCGAAATAAGGACAGAACGATAGAGAGATGATGCGGGAATTTTCACGAAAAAACAAGGGAGCGAGGTGGTACTTGACAGACGGTCATGGTGGTTGTTATATTTGGAAGAGGACGACAATTTTGGGTTTTGCGTTGGCCAAGATATTGCAAAGCCAACGAGGCAATGGGACGAACACTTTGAAACACGTCCCGGATTGTGTTGGCACGTCACCTGCCGAGGGTATGAAAATACTAACAAAAACAAAATAGAGGAAATTTCGGTCTAAGACCTTTGAGGATCAGGATATTTAAAGATTTTTTTTTAATAAATCTGTTTATATCTCAGAGCGCCTATGCGCTAAGCACAGTAAATCACAGTTAAATTATCGTTCCGTTTTCGTAATTCTACTTTACACAGTAACATTTCGTTTTTATTTCGTTAATGTGCACGGTAAATATATAATAAAAAATTTAAATGCACAGTAAATATAATAATATTTCGTTAATGTGTATAGTAAATATATAATAAAAAATTCAATGCACAGTAAATATAATAATAAAAAATTCAAAAACACAGTAAATATAATAAAAAATTCTATAAATCATCGAAAATTTTGAATTTCCATGACTACACAGTAACGATGCACAGTAAAATAATAATTCGTCGAAAATTTCCGTCAATACACAGTAATTATGCACAATAAATATAATAAAAAATTCTATAAATCAACGAATTTCCGTGACTACACAGTAACGATGCACAGTAAAATAATAATTCGTCGAAAATTTCCATCAATACACAGTAATTATGCACAGTAAAATAATAATTCGTCGAAAATTTTCGTCAATACACAGTAATTATGCACAGTAAATATAATAAAAAATTCTATAAATCGACGAATTTCCGTGACTACACAGTAAAATAATAATTCGTCAAAATTTCCGTCAATACACAGTAATTATGCACAGTAAATATAATAAAAAATTCTATAAATCGACGAATTTCCGTGACTACACAGTAAAGATAATAATAAAAAATTTGAAATGCACAGTAAAGATAATTATTTCTTCTTTCTTTCTTTCTTTTCTCTTTCCCTGCGTTTTTCTTTTCTCTCTCGTTCTTCTTTCTTCTTTTCTCTCTCTCCCCGTGCTCTCCGCTTCTCTTTTCTTCCCCTCTCACCGTTTCAGATCTGTTTGTAAAAAATTTATTCAAGTTTCTTTTTTCCTTTCGTTTGATTTCTATTTTTCAGATCCACATAACAAATTTTTTTTCTATCTGTGTTCATATGTTTTTTTTCTTTTTGATTCAAGTTTTTTTTTCTTTCAGACTTTCATCTTCACTTTCTAAAAAAATTGATTTTTTTGGGTGTTGAACATGTATTTTTGTTGTGTATTGACAGATCTATATCTATTCGTTTAGATCTATTAATTTTCACTTTAAACGTAGAAAGCTGTACGAGTTTTCTACAATTCAAGGTATTCACCAGAACAACAAAACCACTTTTGCACCCTCTAAACCACAAAAGGCAAAGCAAAACCATCAAAACTGCTTCCTTCTATTTTTATTTTTCTATTTTCTAAGTCATATTTCTTTTATTTTCATCTCCGAGTTGATTTTTTGAAAGAAAAAAAAAATTAATTTTTTTGGGTGTTGAACATGTATTTTTGTTATGTATTGACAAATCTATATCTATTCGTTTAGATCTATTAGTTTTCACTTTAAACGTAGAAGTGAATGCAACCCTCATCTACGCAGAATATGATTTTAGCTACCAAATATAAAATAGAGCACACAGAATATCTACCAGAAGATAGATACACAATATAAATATTTGTGAGATATTATTTTATTATCTCGAAACAAAATTACAGAAATTTGAGGCGCTTCGCCTCATTCTTCAAACGATCTTGCTCCTTTAAAATTTGCGTAGCATCTCTGTCTAAAAGAGTAGGCAATCTAAAAGAAGAATTAAGCAAGGATTTTAATTTCCTATTCTCTTACTTTATTGCTTCTATTTTCATCTGAAACTCCTGAAGAAGTCGCTGAAGGATAGAAATTTCCTCATTGAGTTTGTCCAAATCATAAGGTTTGGATTGTAGTCGCTGAGAAAATGTATAAATAGCTGAAGAGTAATGGGTACCGAGATTTACAAGCTCGTAGATAGCTTCAACATCTGACTTATTAGTAAGATTATTATTGTATTGTACTATAGAACCTACAGCAGAAGCAGAAACAACTAGTGAAAATAGTGTAGAATACCTCACGTATTGGTTACGAGAAGATTGCTGGGCCATTGTAGAGTAAGAATGCAGAGAGAGATTGCAGAGTAAGAATGCAGACTAATTACAGAAAAGTAAAGAAGATGGGATGCGAATGAAGATGAGCTGAATATTTCTTTTATAGAGAAAATTATGACTAAGCACCTCTATTGCTTCACAGCATCTCTCGTGAAGCGTCTCTTTACAAGAGACAAGAAGATGTAGCATCATAGCTCTGCGGCGCCTGACAGCTACAGAAAACCTGAAAAAACTTGCGGTGCTTGTCTGATCTAAAAAACTGGCCACCGTTTTTGTTGAAAAATAAGGTTAGCGGTTTAATATTGATGAATTCTTCACTAACTGTGTTATTTACAAGAACTCCAGAATCGCACAACCACGGTATATATGTTTCATTCATATTTTGATTTATAACTTCTGATATAACAATTTCCTCATATGAATAGATCATTAAAATTGACAATTCTACTTTTATTTATTCCAAGTGTCGAGCCTATGTTGAGATAGATGATAATACAGGACGATTGACAGCTGTTTTATTTGGAGCAATTGCAGAAAACGTCCCTTGGACGTTTTGCTTCTACTAGTGTATATATATATATAGACCAATGCTACAGTCACCGCTGCTGGGAGTCACCGTTAGGCAAAAAGTTTTATTTGTTTATTTGTTTTTTTTTTTCAAATTATTTTTTAATACTTTTAAATATTTTAAAAAATATAAAAAATTTATAATAATATTAAAAAAAATTTCTTAATCATTAAGAAAAAAAAAATTTTGGTCAACGGTGGCCCCCAGCGGGAGCCACCAGTGGTGGCCTTAAATTTCCATATATATATATATTTTTATAGAGGTAGGTGGTGGGTCACCACGTGTTTTTTTTTCAAATCATTTTTTAATACTTTTAAATATTTTAAAAATATATAAAAAATTTATAATAATATTAAACATTTTTTTCTTAATTATTAAGAAAAATAAAAATAAAAATAAAAAAAATTTTGGCCAGCGATGGCCCCCAACGGGAGCCACCAGCTGTGGCCTTAGAGTTTTCCATATATATATATATATTTATAGACGTGGGTGGCGGGTCACCACGTCAGCCCTCGATCACACATGGTTGGCATGCAGGCAGGCGCCTATACTCATCTGGGTGTCGGGGGACAGTGCCTGGGTAGTCCCAAGCTCGCTCGGCCCAATATAAGGAAAAATCACAAAACTCGAGGTTGTTTAAATTGAGAAACACTCTCAATTTATCTAATATTATCTCATTATTACAACTTTATCAAATTTTTACTTAAAATATAATAAACAACAAATTTCAATTCAAGTTTTTCAAATTTCAAAATAATAATAATAATATTAAAAAATAATATTATAACAATATTTTATTCAAGTTTCATTTAAAATCATCTTATATTATCTCATCTCATTTTATTTCCTCTATTTTCTCTCTTCTCTACCATTCCTCTTTTACTTTCTCCTCTCTCTTCTCCTATTCTTCATTTCCACCCCAATCCCGCAATAGGCAAAATTCATGTTCTCCTCCTACGCCTCCTCCACTTTTTCTTTTTAAAGGTTGTGAGACACCCACGAGCCATAACATGGATGTGGGTTTGCAAAGAGATCCACGGCCACATCATGGTCTGTCCGCTTGATTTGTTGCAATTTTTTTAATATGATAATTTTTTATCTATGTTTATATATTTATTCTTTGATGATGGATCTGTGAATTTTAGAAATAGATTTGTGAATTTGGTGAAAAATCTGAGTTGTTTGAGGAATCTTAAACTGTTTGCACGACCAATCTGCCCCTAGCATTTGGACAGGGGCACCAGTCCAAGGTAGGGGTGTACAAAAAATCGTCAAACTGGCTGGGAACCAATCAGACTGACCACCATAGGTTGGAATTGGCTGCAACTAGTAGGGAACCAGTTGGCGGGTGGCAGAATTTTATGAAAATCGATTGTCGTCAGTTCGGTGGCGATTTACAGCCAGCTCAAACCGCTAAACTGGCCGATGACTTCTAATATTATTTTTTAAAAATTATACTTATATGAAATGACGTTGTTCCACTTAAGTTGGATTTAAACACAACTGAAACGACACCGTTTGGTATTCATTACGGAGCAAAAAAAATGAGTGAAACGACGCCGTTGGATTTAAAACCAAATGGCGTTGTTTCCAATTTGTATAGTCTTCTTCCACCTTCTTCTTCCTCGATATGTTATATGTTTCTCATGTCCTCTCTCTCTCCTCTACAACTCTCTCTCTCTACTCTCTTAGACAACCATCGTCGACAGGGGGAATCGATAACCGACCGTGAACTGCCAGAATCGATACAGACGGTTTTTCTCCTCCCCATCGACCAGTAATGGTGGTTGCTCCACCGTTTTCATTGTTGTCAGTCGGTGGCGATTTCGTCCAAAAACTACGCTGAATGAGTGGGTTTTCACCTCTAGTCCAAAGCGGCAGTGCCTAGGCTTGAGGGCGGTGCTGACAGCCACCCGTCCAAGATTGCAGATAGCAACCCTATTTCTTGATACGGTAACCTATTCAGTGATGTGTAAGTTTAGCACATCAGTTTACATATAATAAATTAATAATTTAACTACTTTTATAAATATAACGGATATCACAATAAATGATGCATTACATATGAATGCTTCCTTAATTGTTCACAATGATTCTCCCAAATTGTAGAAGTTATTTTTTAAAAAACATCAATAAATTTCTTAGAAAAATGTCAATTAGATAAGTTGTTCTTATTTTAAGAAATAAAATAAATACTTCTTATACATTTGTCAAATAGAATATCAATTCGTACTCTATTAGTATAAAAAAAAGAGCAAAATTTTACTAAATTCGGAATGAATAATTTTATTTAGAAGTTTTATGTATCATATATTATCTACGTGATATAATTTGATTTGAAATATAAATTTTTAACCGACTCATAACTTACCACGCTAATTTTGTTTAAATTATAAGGATTAATTACAAAATTAGTATTTATATTTTCTCATTTTTATAAATTAAATGTCAACTTCTTCTGAATAAGAAAAGAAAGTGGCTCACAAACTTAAATAAATTATTTATATATTAAAGACATGCCTACAGAGAAGTTGGAAGAGCTGAAAAAGGGTTTATATATATATAAGGACCACAGGAAGGAGAGCTACTTCATTAGAACCGAGCCCATCAACAACGTAAATAGTCATCGTGCTGGAGATGATGATCATGATCGTTACCTATGTTGTACTTGAGAGGTATATCATAAAGTAAATCATATAATTAATAATCGAAATTTTGTAGTATGATCACTCTTGGCCCTTAGGGATGGGCAGCGGGCACCTCCCCCACCCCCCCCCCCCCCCCCCCCCCCCCCCCCCCCCCCCTTCCTTCTTCGGATTGGGTTTAAGCCCAACCCAAACATGTATACGTATAAATAAAATAAAACAAACTCACTATTAAAACGACGTTACTTTGGAAGTTAAGTTAAACATAAGGAAAATGCTAGATCCCCCGTGGGGGGATCCCGCTGGGATCTACCGCTCCCAGTTTTTTTTTTTTTTTTTTTCTTAATGGTTAAGAAATTTTTTTTTAATATTATTGTGATTTTTATATTTTTTTAAATATTAAAAAGTATTAAAAAAATGATGTAAAAAAAAAAACAAAAACAGAAAAAAAAAATTTGGCCTAACGGGAGCTCGTGGCCGTAGCATGGTCCTAAACATAATCCTCTCCTAGTCTCTCTTCCCTCATTTCTCGTTCTCCTTTTTGGCCACGACGGCTTGATCTTGTCTCCTCTCCTCTTTTTCTTGTACTCTCCCTTTTGCAGCGGCGTGGGCCAAGATAAACACCCTCCCACGGCGTGCGCACGCACACATATACATATATATATATTTATATATAAATTTTATTATGTACAAGTAAAGTTGCATACTAATCTGTACATTAACACAGATTTTTTCATATTTAAAATTTAAATTAATATTATTTTTAATAAAATTTATTTTTTGATTAATTACATCAAATTAATACATATATTAGTACGTAGTTATGTTTGTAATTATATTTTTTTCATGTATATTTACTGTACTTATAAATATCTTTTATTTTAGCAATTACTGGGACCTGACACGAAATCCAATTACAATTGGTAAGCAACTATACAGTAGTCCTTAGTTAGTCAATTCTAACTCTCACCTGAGGCTGTACGATATGAAAGATGACGTGGCAAGCAGCTGAGGCACAACTGGAGCGGCGCTAAGAGAGGGGAAAAAGCGGCACGCCTTACTAGGGTAAAAACTAAAAATACCACGTTTTGGCCACCTCTTTTGTTGCACAGGCCACGTTTCCTCACCTCCTTTCTGCCTAATTTCTAACCCCCAACCCAAGAAGGCTCGCTCATCCTCCAATCACATTCTACCTCCTCCTCCTTTTGCATGCACTCGACGATACCTTAGCTGACACATGGACAACCCACCGAATCCAAACGTAACCGATCGAGGGAGGACAGGGTTTTTTTTTTTTTCGTCAGTATCGTTTGTTAAAAACAAAAAAGCGATCAAACGGTCCAAGCCAATCCTGATAGGTGTATCCACGCATGGCCGCCAACTTCACACGCGTTAATTCCAGGACGCCACCGTCGCGCACCTAGTGTTCTGATTGGCGTAAACAGACCGAGACTGGGGCCTCCGAAGTTTAGCGGACCCCAGAGAGAGAGAAAGATAGGGAGAGTCCTCGTTCAAGTGGCTACTGGGAACAGATGTCGAGACAAAATGCCCCTCTCTTCACTATGTGTAAGCATGCATGGACCCACTCAACATGCTCGATTCCCATATGTCATTTCTCTGTGAACCTCGCCAACACGTACCCACCGTACATCGCCAAGTGTCCCTTTCTCCTGCCTCTCTGCTTAATGTTGCCCATCGCCCATTGGCCAATTCCTGCCCTTTAAACTCCCACCCCCTCACCATCAACCATTCCAGACGCACTACTCTTTCGTCCTCTGAGAGAGAGAGAGAGAGAGAGCTCTTTATCATATCAATCCCATTACAACGCAAGTGAGAGCGGAGCTAAGTTAGAATTTTGAAAACCAGCAACCATGATCAAGACCCTGAATCCCTACTCCAACACAGCGAAAACTGCTGAGATTATGTCTAGGTACAGGCCCATAGCTCCAAAGCCTGAGACTCCCACGGATGCTAGAAGCGAGAGTCCGTCCATATCTCAAAAGATCAGGCAATCTCCGTACCTGAGGAACCTCTGGCCACATTTGCAGGCAAGGCCTACCAGAACCAGAAAGCGGGGTAGGGCTGCGATATCACCAGTACCCTTCCTCAAAAGACCCAGGACCCATGTCCTTGGGTTTTCTTCTCCTTGTCATTTGACCTCCCCCACCAAGAATCTAACCTTGCAGGGTTTCGCTCCTGGGTTCCCTCAACTTTCTGTTCCGAACCTAGCGGCGGTTAACAGCGGCCTGGAACAGCCAGCGACAACTCCCAGTTTAGTGACGCTTCCTCTTCTTGCTTGCCCTACATCCATCCCCGTCGTTGCCAACCAATCTGTGGCACCCGAGCTGGACCTGATGAAGCCTTATGGAGAAGAAAAGGTTATAGACTTGAATGCTGCGGCTGAAATTCCGGAGGAAAAGGATCTCTTACAGCAACTGCAAGGGCCACGATCCAGCAGCAGCACAAATGTCATTGCACCCCAGGCAATTCGTCCGGTTGGCTCCAGCATATTCGTTGGCTGCATCAGCGAAGACCCAAGTTTTACCCCAGCGGCTCAAGTACTTCATACGAAGAAGCCAGAAGAGGTCGAAGAAGAGGTCGAGTCGGAGACGTTACCGGCTGTCATCTCAGACTCGAACAACAAAGTTAGGATCGCGAATTCGGCATATAAGGAGATGGTGGGCCAGCCAGAATGTTCCTGGCTTGATTCGATGGTGGCCAGTGATGGGCGATCGGGAGGCAACTGTAGCAAGAGGATAGGTGGGGAGGTGATGCTTCGTCTTTCTGATTCGGGTGTACCGGTTTCGTCGAATGGGTTCTCGTGTTGGGTGAGGATAGAGTGGGGAGCTGAGGGGAAGAAAAGCTCAGTCGATGCTTTCTGTGATGTGATTAGACTGTCCTGCGAGTCTAAGGATTACCTTTTCACATGGAGGTTCCACACCCATTCCAAAGAGGCTTCTCGGTCCAGTTGTAACGTGTGAATATTATACATATCAAGTGTAATTACCACTAAAAGTATCTTATGTAGTGTATAAATTAATTATATATCAATATCGCGCCGTCACGTATATTTTTGTCGGCACTTCTATTTGTGTTAAACTCTTTAATTTGCCGACTGGGTTAGGTCTCATTTATACAGTACTTAAATTTATATCTAATAGTAATTATTTGCAGAAGAGCAGAATATATCTGAAGTGGTATGCTTGAATTATTAGCTAATATATATATACATAGGTGTATGTATATATTTATCAATATATGAATGAGTTTTAATCAAGTAGAGCTAACGAGTTGACTCGAGTATAAACGAACGGGTCTTAACGACCCTTAGCCGAGTTGAGTCGAGTTTTGTCGGGTATGTATCATTTACAAATCAAGCCGATATCTGCTTTCATGAACGAGCTTTTTTCTCACGAGTCGAGTTCGATTCGAGTTTAACCAAGCAAGTACCGAGTGGGCTATCGAACAGACTAATTCATTTACAGTCCTAACTTCATATAACATATGGTCATTTATTGAGAGAGAGAGAGAGAGAGAAGAAGAAGTTACTCTGTTGCGGAGTCTTCATTTCGACAAACAATAACAAAAGAAAGTTGGGGTGGTGAGGGAGCAGTTTAAGCTGTAAAAGCTTACAAAAGGGGCCAGAAACCATTAAGATGAAGTACTGCCTCTTTTCAATAGAATTTTTTACCTAGTTCTTCCCATGGTTCTCGGTTCTTTGTGAGGAAAAGGGGCTAGAATCTTTGATCTCAACCTTCTCTTTCATTATATGATCTATTTTCAGGTTGAAGCTGAAATTTTGATTTGTTAAGGCAGCTTGGGAGCCTCAACTAGTGCAGGAAGTTTCTTATCTTCCCATTGTCATGAGGAATGGAATGGACCAGAGTTTGGAAACATACAAAAGAAGGGGAATTTATAATTAAATCTGCTAGGTAAAATTTGGGAATAACATACCCTGATTTTCAACTTAGGCTCTAGGCCTGTTCATCCAGGTTCCAACCCGGAAATTCGGGTGTACCCAAACCGGAACCCGGATTTGAAATCCGGGCCGGAATCCAGACCGGATTAAGCGGGGTCAGAAACGGGCCGAAACTCGGATGAATTCGGATTTTTCAAACTCGGATTGAACCCGGAATTTTTTTTTTTTTTTTAAGCCTGCAGCTTTGATAATCATGGAATTAAAACATATATGTTTCGATCTTTCTACTTTTATTCTCTTGAACAAATCAGACTCACTCAAACTTTCTTAATCGATGATCGGGATACAAGTTTTATGCTTAATTGGTATTAGTATACCTCCTTCATAAAACAGTGGAAGAATCCTTTTAAAATTGGCTTTTTTTAATGGTTTGAACCAAAAACATGCGGAAATATTAATATTTTTCAACCATTTCAATGATTTTATCTTGTCAACCTGGTTTTAAATGAATGGTTTCGAGTACCAACTCTTAAAAATAAAATCTAGCATACTAATTGATAAAAAAAACTACATTTAAATGCAAGCAAATCCCCAAAAAATATAAGAACGATTGAAGTAAGAAAATTCAGCAACATTGTGGACTTCAATTATCTTCCCCATCAATTTCAGCTTATATAGAATATATTCAGCAGCACTGTGGAAAAAGAAAGATGCAATTTGTGAGCAAATAAATAAATGTTATCTTAGCTATGCACACAAAATTAGTCCAACAAAGACCTACTTGAAAACTGAAAAACAAAAACAGATCACATTATACATGCAGTGTTCATTTCCAAAAATAGATCATATCATCCTTTGTTTTGATAAAATCCACTTGGCATATCCAAATACATAGCATGTTTTGAATTCAAGTTCCCATAAAACATTGACATTTGTACATATCCAAATATCATCTTAAACCCAACAAAACCAACATCTTCAAATCAGTTATTCATTTATTGATTTCATCGAAGGCTACATCTTATATTATGCATATTTTGAGAAAACAGAGAAGCAAACTAATCCAGTTCTATCTTAACCAAAAGTCTTAAATCTATAGATTACAAACACCCTCTACATAAGCAGTAGCATGACCTTCCTCTTTTGCTTCTCATAAACTTTTCATTCTCTCCTATACCATACTAGGCATTTTCAGTGTGTAAAATCTGAGAAGCTCATGATTTAATATATCCAAAGACTTTAAAGAAACCCCAAAAAAGTCACAAATGACATTATCAGAAAAGAAAGCATAAAGCAATGAGTACCAAGGAGATTTTTGAGTTTATTAGACCATAAAGCAATGAGTATCAAGCATAAAGCATACAACACCACGCTCATCCAGACCCACAAGCATAAAATCCATTGACCCAAGCAACCAATCGAAAGAATTTTAGTTTTCTAAATGAGCACTACCTTCCATCCAAGCAATGAATCAAAACTTGGTAACATCTAATAAAGTAAATGGATGAAGTTTTTATTTAGGTGGTTAGAGTTTGAAACTCTGGTTTTTGACAAGAGGAGAGTGAAAATCTCTGGTTGATAAACAGTTAGGTAAAAATATTTTCTCATAAAGATTGCAAAAAACCCATTTTCTCATAGAAAAATAATAATTTTCAATTTATTTAAAATAGATAATATTCATTTACCTATTCTTACAACTAGAAGTGTCTACTTTTTTATAAGAAAAAATAGGTATTTATATAATTTGAACAGTCAAAATTAGCCCCAATACAAAGACATTCACATGTAGACACCACGACACCACCTTCTAAAGAATTATGCATATAGACAAGTATCTAAATCTTTGTTTGTAAGATGTGAACATAAACAACAAATTCATCAATGAAATCACCAGCTCCATTCCATTTGATCTTTAAAGAACATTTGAATCTTCTCTAAAACAATATTTCACCAAAACAGAGCATTTGAATCTATAAAAGAAGAAGCATTTCTTGCATAAAAATATCTATATGCAAACTAACGGAGTGAACACTAGCATTAAAGGAAGTGATACCTCAAACTAGTCAAGCACCAAAACCTACCAACCATCATGAATTGGAACCCACAAACATGAAAATTGCAAAAGGACATGTTCAATAGGCAAATATTTTTTGATAAGTTCCAATAGGCAAATTAGAATCATATAATTGTTCAGAGAAGGTATCAAGAATAGTCTTTGCTTCAAAGAAAATGATTGGTAGTCTTTACTCCAATGCACACAAAGGTGAAGAAAGAGACTGATGAATCAAATGCCACTCATGCAGAACATATTGCACATGTGAAATTGAATATAGCCATAAAAAAATTGCCATTGCCAAGATATTTTAGTTAGCAAATATTACAAATACTAAAAACAAAGACGAAATGGTCAATACTTCCCCAAATACTCAGAAACAAAACACACTATCAGCAAAATCCATCTATTGATATATAGTATCAGAAAACCCACACTAGACAGTGTTTCTATCATCTAGGTTTTGCTCAAATAACAGCATATACATTATACCCATGTTTAACAAAATAACAAAAAATACCCAGATCTATCAAAATAATAGAATATACATACCCAGATCTTCTAAGTCCTCCTCTCCCTTCTCAGATCAAATCGTCTCCCCTCCACATCTCGCAAATCAAAAAAGTACTCAAAAGGAAAAAAAGCAAGCCCTAACAAATATACTGCAGATCTAAACTTGAACATAAATGGCTAGCATAGATTCGACCCTAAAAAACCCATAAAAAAAAGGATACATGTAGATCTAACGTAAATAGTAGATCTAGAAAACTTGAAAAAAAAACCCCATGTTTTAACAAAAAATAGCAGATCTACATTTTTGTTGGGTTGATCGATCGATCGAGAGAGAGAGAGAGAGAGAGAGAGAGAGAGAGAGAGAGAAGAGACTACCGATCTATAGTCTGGCGGCGGCGGCGAGAGAATAAACGGCGGCAAAACTTGAAGGCGAAGGCTAGGGTTCCATTCGTTGGGCTCGGATGTGTGTGTGAGAGAGAGAGAGAGAGAGAGAGAGAGAGAGAGAGAGGAGTAAAGAGATAAATATTAGAGAGACTAAGACGAATTTTTTTTTTTTTTTAACATAAAATCCGGGTACTGGGGTTTAAACCCGATACCCGGATGTAATACCCATAATCGGCCCGGATTGGGCCGGTTTTAAAAATGCGGGTTTCGGCCCAGTTCAAATCCGGGCCGAAACCCATAACCGGACACCCGGTTATTCGGGTTCCGGTCTGGACCGGATAAAATCCGGCCTGTATGAACAGTCTTAAGCTTAGCCAAGGTGATGTGGAACTCTTAGATTGCTACTAAAATATTAGTGTTTGGTTGGAAACTAGATTTTGATGGATTACATGTTTTGATTCAGCTATCAAAAGATGTAGCATCCACATTAGTTTCCAAATGTCATTGTTGCAGAATAAATTCCAATATTGAAACTGTTGATCATTTATTTAATTAAGGAGAGTTAGCATTTGTGAGTGATATGGGAGTATTTTACTGCAGTGCATAGTTTCTCAAATTTACTATCTTTTCAATTGAAAGATAGGTTGGTGAAATGGTGGCAACTTTCCAGAAGAGATGATCAAGCCTCAATTCTTGCTTTAGCTAGAAATGATCATCTACACAAAATGTAAGGAACCTATGGTTTCAGCTGTTATCAATAAGATTAAATATTGGCTACTTGAATATAATGCTTTTGTTAAGCCTTATCGAACTCTTCATTGATTTAGTGCTCAGATTTCTTTACAAATTCTGAGTATTAAATCTTTTCAAGTCAAAGTTAACTTGGCAGCCTCCTCCTTCAGGACATGTTGAGTTTAATATTGACGACTCTTCATTTGAAAATCCTGGTATGGCAGGATGTGGAGGCATCTTAAGAAATGCAACTGCATGGTGAATTTGTATTTGCCTTAATTCTCCATTTGGGAAATTGAACTAATAGTACTTTGGCTGAGTTGATGGCTCTAAAATAAATCCTTATTTTGTTTTTAGCTAGATTTCACGTGTAATATTTGAAAATGATTTGGCAATCATTGTTCAATGGTTTCATAATTCCACTTCTCCACCATGCCATTTTTATAACATTTGGGAGGACATTCTTGCTTTCAAACAAGTTTTATCGTTTTCTATTCAACATCATATAGAGGATACTTTTGCTGCTGATCAACTTGCTAAAGAAGGTGTAGTAGGTGTTTCGACCACTTTCTTTGGCTAGTCAATTGCCGCCATTGGCTTTGCGGGATCGAGTATAGAATGGATGTTTTGAGATTACCTAGATTTAGGCTTAGGCACTAAAATTAGATGGTTGTAGCTTTTAACTCTAATATTCAAGTATAGATTTTATTGTAGTTAGCACAATATAGAGATGGTGTTTTTTAAAACTTGGTTTTGGACTTTTTGTAATCTCCAAACTTTTCTTGTAAAATGTAATAGCATTGGCAAAGGCCTTGTCATTGCCCAATGCAAGTCCAAAATATAGACTTTGGTGGTCATTTTTCTCTGCATCGGACTGGCTATATAACAAAAGTTTAAGATTTTTTCTACAGTAAATGTTCACTCCTCACCATACCAGGCGAGCTACTATTTGCCCTGGAAAGAATGTTTTATTATTTTATCAATCCCCTGCCTACTCTTTCCCTCATTCTTTTCTGTTTCTTCAAGCCGCAAGCAACCTATGCTCTTCTCTCCCTCACTCTTCTTTAACCCGCAAACTTCCTTGTTCTTTTCTCTTCTCTCCAGTGGTCGTCTTATTCGCCGTCTTCGACAACGAAACCGGTAAGTCTCTTCCACGTGTTGGCTTCTTCGTTTATTTAGCTCTTAGTCTCTCCTCTCTCAATTTTTGATCCGATTCTGATGTACTCCTATTTCTCTCATTTTTCTCTTCAATAAGGGATTAAACGGAGTCGTCGTGGTGGTTCTGCGACTCTCATAGTGGCTTCTCTAAAAAAACCCAACTAACACGACCGAGCTCTGCCAAATTTTAGGAAACCTCTCTTGGTATGTAGCTGCTCTTCCATTTTCCCTTCTTGGATACGCACATTAAATATCAAATTGATCAAAATGCCCTATATTTCCTTGCAAATTAGCACCTATGATTTCTTGAGTTATGATGATTAATTTTAATTTAGATTATTGGAGATTTATCAAATTCTACATTAAATCATGAGTTGATGCATTATGTGATGGAATCAGCTGTAGAAATCTTAGGCCTCATTTCCAAATAAATTTGTCTTTTTATAATGTAGAATTTGGATTTGAGATCAATGGAAATGAGCTTGATGTTTTTGTTTATGGAGTATCCAACTGCTCCCTAAATAATATACTTGTGATTCACTTGTTTATGGTCTATTTTTTCTTTAGTCACTTCGTGACTAAATAGACAAGCAAACACGTTTCATCTTAGCCACAGATTTACCATAAACCTTCCTAATTGTTTGATGTTTTTGTTGTTATTTGTTTGTTTGTTGTTGTTGTTGATGAGGGTGGTTGGGCCAGTCATGTTTTGCTTGCATTTGAGAATAATGGTATGGAATGATGCTCATTTACATATCCAGAAATATAAATTGTAACGATTTAGGTTTTAAAGTATTATTGCATTATTGTCTTGCAAATTTCAGTAATGTTGATGAGGTTAGTTTCTTGTCACCAAAATTAGAGAATTGCAAGACATTTGTGGACTGTTTGGCTGATTCAATAAAGCAAATTTTAATATTCTTTTTTTTTTTTCCTTTTTCTAGCCCCATCCTTGTTTTTATTTATTGTTAACAAGCTTTATATTTGCTTTTCCATGGTATTGTATGTTATTTCATTTGACCTTTTCTTTTCATTAAAAACTTTTATAGATTCCTCATGGTCACCACATTTAGCATACATATCTATGATCGAACTCCCAACATAGACATCTCTATGAAAACCACACTTAATAATAAAAGCATGAAACTGTTTGCCCTCATCGATAGCATCTATTTGCAAAGTTGCAAAGCCTCTAAATCATACCCATTCTATTGATAACAACTGACTATGGAACTCCAAGAAGTTTAATCGTCCTCAATCAACTCAGAAAATTTTAGACTTAATGCCACTCCCTTCCTTCTATTGCTTTTCTAATGTTTTATTCTCTTTATTTACCACTTCCTTTGCTTCTTTCTCAAGACCCTTCTCTTTTTCTTTCTTGTGTTAGGAATAATGGGTTGGTTTCAAATTTATTTTAATTTTATTGTCCCCCTCCCCCCTCCCTTTTTTTTTTCTTTAGTTCTAGTTTTTGGATTTGGTTTTGATTTTTTGTGTGTCCATTTAAAGTTATTTTTCTAATTGTTTCTCTCTCATTGTACCCAAAAGCTTAAAACTTTAGTCAAGATTACTAAATTTTATGTTCATTGAGATCCTGGGAAGATGTGAAGTTGACCTCATTATAACATGAATCAAAAAATTTTATATTTCAGAAGACTATTAGTTGCTCCACCATTATAACAAGCAAATATGGTAGAAATGGAAAATAACCAAGAATAGAAGAAGGATATCAAAAACCCAATAGCCTGTTTAATATGCTTGACCTCATCTCAAGAAGAACCTACATACTGGTGTTGCTTTTCTTTAACTGCAAGTTAATTATTAGAGATATATTACAATATCAGAGCATTTGATATATTACACCAATGTTCCAACTCAGCCAGCCCAACTTTCATGTATTCACCATTTAAAATAGATAATATTCTTCTGCTTTGTCTTCACCATTTGGGTAGAACTACAACAATCAATGCCTTGGTGAATAAAGGGTGTTCAAGAATATATACTTAGGTGAAAAAAGTATGTGGCAAAAGTCTCTCTCTATTGTTTTCTCTGATTGACTTTTTTTCCCCTTTCTTGTTTTTAAATGAGCAACAATCAATGAGTTTTAGGGACTGAACTTGTTGGAGAAAACATAATTGTTTTGGTCCATTTTCTCAATTTTCTAGGATATTTTTATTATTATATGGGGTATTTTTCTTCTACAAACTTAACTTATTGACAGAGAAGTATGTATGTATGTATTACAATACCTCCAGGGGATAAGAGAGAGTGATGATTAGAATATTGGAAGACAAATGCAACCCAACAATCTGAACAACCTTGTTTCATAACGTCTTAGTTGTTTTTTTCTTGCCTACAAGTTTGGACACGTGAATCTATAACTGAAATTTATTCCTTTACATAATCTCATTTCTTTCTCCTGAATTGATGTTTGATGTTTTCAATTTTTTAACCATTATCAATTATGCCATGCCACACTTTGCCTAAATGGATGTTTGTTGTTTTCAAACTTTCATATTACAAATTTTTCTCATGTACTTCTTATTCATTTGGTTTTCATTAGCATTTTGATTCCT
The DNA here is from genome assembly GCA_011037825.1 of Carya cathayensis. Lineage (NCBI taxonomy): Eukaryota > Viridiplantae > Streptophyta > Magnoliopsida > Fagales > Juglandaceae > Carya > Carya cathayensis. The sequence continues at coordinate 769,181 of QGSO01000429.1, forward strand.
ATATTACTGTAATATGATGTTGAGATCATGCACAATAGATTGAGATACTGCAATATACCCGTAAGATACTATATAATTCTTAGCAATATGATGCAGGGAATTTAATATTAGACATGAATATTGGACAACTTCTTTGACTCCTTGAAAATTTAATATTTTTCAATGATGGACATACATGATGATGACCTATTCTTCACCATTCTATTACAAAGTGGATGAGGAGGTTGTTCTAGCACCCCAATCCAACATTCTAATGCTGTTGTCCAAGCAACCTTTAATGACGGTGAAAATAGGCATCTTTCAAAAAAAGTTCAACGATATGCATCTTTCACTGTTGAAGAGGATAATCTCCTCATCTCAGCTTGACTCAACAATAGCATCGATGCAATAAGGGGTACTGATCAAAAGTCCAATCAAATGTGGGAAAGAATTACCACATTTTATCATGAATATAAAAAGCCAAACATTGCCAACCGTTCTGAGAGTTCTTTGATGAATCGGTGGTCCACGATTCAAAAATGGACAAATAAGTTTTGTGCATATGTAGCACAAGTAAAGTCATTGCACTTGAGTGGTGCAACGGAGCAAGACAAGGTATGTACCCTCAATACCTTCATTTAATACAATTTGTAATGGACTTACTTATGAACTAATAAATATTTCTTCACCTTTGTAGATTGAGAAGGCAAATGTGTTGTACAAAGAGATGCTAGGGTGTAATTTCACAATAGAGCACTGTTGGTGTCTTCTGAGACACCAACTAAAATGGCAGCAATACATCTCCACCCTTAGTAAGAAGAGAAGGTCACCAGAAAAAGTGTTTGGTGTTGTTAATGTTGACAAAGCCAATGAGGACATAGAGGTTCTTGCTGAGAGACCTCCAGGCCAAAAAACTGAGAAAAAAAGGGAGAGGAAGCGAAAGTCGATGGAAGGTAACGATGGCGAGATCAAGATTGCCTTAGCTAAAATAACCGAGAATAGAGCGACAACTATGGAAGAGCGTAGAAATGCTGTGTTGAAGGCAGACCGAGAAAAATCAGCAGCATTTGAACTAAAGAATAAGAAGTTCGAGGCAAAGATGATGTTGCTAGATCTAAGTGGCATGAATGCCATGCAGCAAGAATATTTTAGCTATATTCAACTCAAAATTTTTGAGGAATGAAGGTCCCATTCTAGAGGTACATCTACATCTCCTTCGATACCTTATGGAGGTGTCTAACGTCTGTTGTTTTTAGTGAATAATTTTTTTGAAATTTTAGTGGTTGCCCAGCCACATGTGGGCTGGATAAACAGTATCTGGGTAGCAACTAAATTAATGTGGTAATTAATGGATTGTTTTGGTAATTAGTTGACTGTATTGGTAATATCCAAACTGTTAGTTTGTGCATTTGGCTTCAACCACAATTTTAAATGTAAATGTTGGGTAGAAGAAATGTTGGTATGTTTATATATGTGATTGTTGGATGAATTGTTGTCAAAATATATTTTTTGGATAATTAGGTTGAGAAAAAAAATAGTTGAAAAATAATAATTTTATTTTTTAATAAAGTTATTAATTAATATATGAAGTGTATTTGTAAAATATTAAAAAAATTATCAAATATTATTAAAATATATAATGTTATTTTATTATTTGGAGTTTGAGATAGCTAGTCCAATGTGAACTAATTTAGCTAAAAGTCTATATTATAGCTAAAAGACCATATTTGAGTTCCATTTTCGACTTGATAATGACTAGGCCATTACCAATGCTCTAAGTGAGGGTTATGAATAAAATTGGGAATATTGTTTTAATTTTTTTTTTTAATAATTTTCCCAAATTAAAGATAAGACGTAAAGATCACAGACGTCTGATGCTTCTTGACATGTAAAGAAGAGAGAACATATGATTACAATGGAGAAATGATATTTACAATTATAGTATGTTCAAGTGTCACGCACTCTTTTTTAAAAATGAGAGTAAATATGAGACTTATATAAAAAAATTAATATTTTTTAATGTTGAACTTTACTCTTTTTAAAAAGAGTGCACAACGCTTGCACATCTCATAAATGTATCTAGTTTTATTTAGCATGTACAAAGTTATTTGAGCTAGTAATTACTAATTAAACACTTACAACGAGAATCCATTTCATACTAAATTCTAAATCTACCTGACTTTCAAATATAAAATATAGATTTTTCATTAGTGCTCGACGAAATATAAAAGAATTAAAAATCTAGTTGCAAGTACAATTACGTACTATTATGTGCACCAATCTAATATGATTAGTCAAAAATTAGATTTTATTGAAAACAATATTAATTTAAATTTTGAATATAGATGAATTAGTATTAATACACGCATTTGCTTGTACGTAGTAAAACTCATATTAGAATTTGGAAAAAAAAAAAAAAACATGTTGTCATAAGAAACATTAGAGGGGATAACATACATATAGTCGATCATCTCGATTTTTTTATATAGAGAGTGGGGGTTTAAATTTGGTTTTTCCATTCTGAAACTAGGCCTTATGCCATTTGGTTAAAAAATTCTGGGAGAATATCTCATTTTTAATAAATGGACAATGGTAAGCTCTTATCTTAGAAATGGAGGGTGCTAATATTACTTTATTCTATGAATATTTTGTTCCCTATCTTTAAATTATATCCTACGGTGTTGCTCCTTATGTAGAAAGAGATTCCCATCAACTTCTAGTCCAAATATCCAGCCTTTGATATGTAGGGAACATCACCCTTCTAATTTCATTTCGTTTAGCTAGCTACCTCCCCTTTCTTTCTTTGCTTTATCTTTCTTGCTCAACTCTGTCCATGGCTTCCCTCCAGGTTCTAGCAGAAAATGCGATGGCATGTCGCAACTCGGGTAACGATTTATACCAGACTTGGTGGGAAGTGCAACAAATCCTTGGCAGGTGGAGATTGCACATTCGGGTTTGGCTTTCTTCGGGACAAATTTGAAGCGCCCAAAATGTATGTATTCTTGATACAATATTGGAGCTCTGCGGTGATTAATTTTATGGTTTGAGAATGATTTATTATAGATCTGAAGCGCCCAAAATGTATGTATTCCAAAACATCGGTTGGGATAGCCGAACAACAACAGTAATATCGTTTCCTTTGTTAATATATTATTCTGTATTGGCATTAGCGTATCTGACTGTTTGCTGGTCTTTTTTCAAGTTTTTGACCCATTATCAGTTCGACGTTGTTGCACTCTGATCTTGAAGTAGCTGAAGTAACGAGAAAAACGGAAAGCAGAAAGGACAAACGTGTGGGATCATTGACAAGTATTCAGAATCCAATTCGAACCCGGGAACAGCGAATGACAGACGCACACACTGCCAGAGAAATAAATAATTACATCTGTGGTCTAAGCATAAAGCCTATAGTGGGTACAAAACATATAGACATGTTCAGCAGCTGCAACCTCTGTGGCATCGAGTTTCTCGATCGCTGCAATATCCTTCCGACCATGTTCAAGCCGGTTTAGATTGCCTTTGTCCTTCATGAGTTGGGTACGATGATATTAGAAACACATGTGCAATGTAGTTGGATGGGCTGATTGCACACACTCTCCATGGGAGTATTTGAAACAGCTAGCTCCTGTGATAAGAGGTGCCATTTATATACAGTAACCTTTTAAAAAATATAGCAGTACATTAGTTTTGACATTTCCCTGCACTATGTATGGCGTTCATGAGTCTTGTTTTGGTGTGGCATTGTCCAATATATGATGCTTTTTATACATTTCAACGACTGTTAATTATTCTAAATTATTACCTTCTTAGTTGGATAGATTGTATTTTTACAGTCAACTCATCTATCTCTGGTTCCACCTAACATACTCGTGAGTCACGACTTTGTTTACGTTAGATGATTTCTAGGAATTCTTTATGATGCATAGGCAAGAATCTAAATTTAAGGAAATTAATTTACTTCACCGTTCAATCGGCAAATCTCTTTAATTTTACAAGAATACATTATGATTTTTTTGTCGGATTTTCAAGAAGGTTTGGCTCATATAGCGCAAGCTTGAGTCTATATTTTTAACATTGTTTATGGTCAGAAAAATTCGATCTAGATGCACACCCTATAACAACTAGGTTGTCTTTCAAAAACAAAGGAGTACTTGACCCAAAATGGAAACAGCTATGAATATTAGGAAAAACAATATAGCAGGAGAAGAAGGACCATGCTACGGCCACCGTTGGGGGCTCCCGTTAGGCCAAATTTTTTTTTCTGTTTTTGTTTTTTTTTTTACATCATTTTTTTAATACTTTTTAATATTTAAAAAAATATAAAAAAATCACAATAATATTAAAAAAAATTTCTTAACCATTAAGATAAAAAAAAAAAAAAAACTAGGAGCGGTAGCTCCCAGCAGGATCCCCAACGGGGGATCTAGCATTTTCCGGAGAAGAATACAAGAGAAGAACAGCATAAAAAATGGTGGTAAAAATACTAAATGGTGCTAAATTTGTGTACGGTTTTCTTGATGTCATCCTGTAAGAATTACTTTTAAACTAATCAATCTCGTTATATGTATTTTGTAAATTTCAAAAAATAAAAATATGATTATTATAAAAGTCTTTGGAAGGTTAGAATATAACATTTTCTATTTAAAAAAGTTGGTTACGGGGTGGCTCCAGTCCCCACCCCTTTGGTAACTCATGCTTGGGTTCTTTCAGAACGGTTTCGCACCAGTTTACACGAGGAATATGTAACCATAGACCGAAACCATGGTTTCTTAACTCAAACGCAGGCTCAAATTATGGTCCAACTATCAGTTCAGTTGGACCACCTTAAGATTAACGATGGTACATGACGTGACATGTTGTTACTCTATTATTTTTGTACTAGCCATGGGATATACCTAACCCGGTTCCTCTTCCTTCTCATCTCTTGGCAAGGGGAAGTGATTTTGACGGTCCAATACGCCTACTTGTAACCACTAATTTTTCTAGTACGTACGGTGCATGTCCTCGTGGAACTCACAGTTTGATGGAAGGATATTAGGTTTAAAAAGTTATTCCATTGTGTTAAGTAAGTGTGTAATTTAAATAATTAAACTTAATTTTTATGATTTAAATTTTTTAAATTAAATAATATTATATGACCATTTTAATAGATATATTCTACATATCGAGTTGAAAATAAAATTTTTTAAAATAAAATATTTAGTTGCCTCCTATCTGAACTTTAAACGGATGAAGAAATTAGATTTTATTATTATTTATTTCATGTATTATTAATAGCAAAAAGTGATTGTATCTATCAATTTGGATATAAAGATAATTTCAACTCGTCTTATACAATAATTATAATATTTTTAAAATTTTTATATAAATGATAATAATATTAAAAAATAATATTTTATTTCATTTTAAAATTTTATTTTAATTTATCCAACCTCAACTAAGTGTACAGCCTTTCTTTTTTAAATTGTCAGGTTATCAAATCTAGCAGATTGAAAGCACGCATAAGGTTGCGTCAGAGAAGAAGACAATTGAATTGAAATGTTACGTATAAGCTGCATTTATCTGTGAGAAAATGATGTTTTTTGTGGTTCTGAGAAGATGATTCCTAAATCCTAATAGCCTACGTACGTTACGTGTTCAATATTAATGACCCGTCCAAACCCAGTTCAGAGAAGCAGTCCTTAATTTGCCTTGTCGTATCAACGCACTAAAATAAATTTGAACAAAGATTTACAAAAGTGGCATTATTATCTTGTATACCAGTATTTACGTGCCCAAAAAGTAATTGGAAAAAGAAGAAGATGAAGACGAAGAGTGGGATAATGAACACAGATCGACCCTCATCATGATCCTCTCTGAATATTTCCTCGTTACCAGCCATTGGGAGAGTGGTCCTCAAGGAATGTGGACTTTAAGAAACATAATAATAATAAAAAATACAACTTATTTTCCATGCAGGGCGTTGATTTCCATACAACTTAATTTGGTCTTTAGTGGATTCGTTGGCCCTTCGGATGTGTATATATTTGTCGAATGTGATCTTCCGGAAAGATATGTAGGATAAGGCAAAGACTTCCGGAATTATGTTTCAACATCGCCGTTACTGTTTTTAATCCTTCGAAATTGAGAGGTTTTCATTCATTAATTCTGCTTCCAGAAGGGTAGACGTGGCCATCCAATTCTTAGAAGCAGTTTGGGAACATTCTAATCTTTATCTCATTTTATTCTTATATTTTATTTTTATTTTTATATAAAATAAAATAAATAATTTAACTTTTTAAAATTTAAAATAATAATAATATAAAAATAATATTATAATAATACTTTATTTAATTTTTTTTTTTTTATCAATTTCATTATCTCATTACCTAAATAACCAATCTGAGTTGATGCGGTAAAACTTCGACGTCACGAGCAGTTGGATGGATAATCTCTCGATCATCTCGGTTCCCACTACTCTTGTTTCACCCTAACCTACTAATTTCAATGTTTCAGGTGGGGACCACCGTGATCTTCAAAAGCCAATCAATCATGTCTTTGTGCATCTTTCATTAGAGAGTGCATGGTTTGGTATTTTGGACATCCAAATTAATCACGCTTCTACATGCTAATTCCTACCTAAACCTACAAATTAATTATCAATATTCAAGCTTATAAATTTATTAAACCAATTAATTAGCCCAAGTTGGGGTTTTTTTTTTATAGGTATTGGGATATTTGGAGAGGGAGATTGAACTAAAAATCTCTCTTATGCCTAAGTTGTAATACAATCTGTATTGACCCTTAGATGTGAAGTTTATGGCAAAGTTTTGAATATCGTTCTAGTGACCATTTTGATTAATTAAGGCACTAGTACAAAATATTTCAATATTAGTATAGTTTCGAAATTAATTATATATTATTTATAAATATTTATATGTATATATAAACTAACAACTAATAGAATAAATACATATATATAAGTGTGTATCATGTATATGTGTATATATATGGAAGAATTGAAAATTTATAAAATGAATATATATTGAAAAAATCACAAACTTGAGTTGAGAAATAAAAACAAAACAAAAAATAAAAGAATAGATAAATTATTAAAAATAATTATATTTAAAAAAATGAGGGGACGTATTTAAAATTACGAAAAAAAATTAAAATTATATAAATATATTTTATATTCTAGAATTAATTAATATCATCTGAATTTAAGATTTACAAAAATGTTATATAAGTACAAAAAATTTATAAAAACAGTCTGAAATAAAATGGGGACTGAAATGGTAATTCGAGTCGGAATGGTAGGAATTTGATTGGAATGGCCAAAACGGACTGGAATTTAAAGCGAAATGAAATGAGAGATATAGTATACTCGACAATACACCAGAACAGAAAGTTCAGGCCATACCAACCGGTATGAAACAGAATTAATAACATTGGACTTTATAGTACGTAATAGGTTTATTAAAAAAAAATAGTACTATGTTATAGTTGATTATACATGCTATATATAGATTATAGTTGATTATATAGGCTAAATGGAGGAAGTAGCAATTATCTTGCTTTTGAGTTGCCAGATATGATTAAAGCGTAATTATGGGTTATGGACTTTGGATTCATGCTATTAGCTAGTTAGGACATATTTAGAGGATATGCTTGTGTAAATTATTAATAGAGAAAATATTGGGAGCAGTCCCTGTTTGAGATCAGCCAATTGCACACCAAACGTGGCCGCTAATGACGAAATTGTCCCTCAACTTTCCGTTCCCTCCCTCAGTATTTTCACATTTGATTTTTGGGAAGAGAAACCGCAGGACTTGAGCTCGAGCTTTCCGTTTCGTGTGTCAGCATCCCCCCACCAGCAAATGTTTGATGAGAGAGAGCTGATGAGAGAGAACACTTGATGAGAGAGAGCGCTTGAGGAGAGAGAGAGAGAGAGCTTGAGGGGAGAGAGAGGTCGAATAAAGAGAGAGGGATTTGCTGAGAGAGAAAGTTTGATGAGAGAGAGAGCTTGAGGAGAGAGAGAGGTCGAATAGAGAGAGAGGGATTTACTGAGAGAGAGAGCTGATGAGAGAGAGCTTGAGGAGAGAGAGGTCGGATAGAGAGAGGGATTTGCTGAGAGAAAGAGCTGATGAGAGAGATCTTGAGGAGAGAGAGAGGTCGAAGAGAGAGAGCTTGAGGTGAGAGAGAGGTCGACGAGAGAGAAAAAGCTTGATGAGAGAGAGAGCTTGAGGAGAGAGAGAGGGGTCGAAGAGAGAGAAAAAGCTTGATGAGAGAGAGAGATTGAGAAGAGAGAGACCTAATGAGTGAGAGCTTGATGAGAGAGAGACGTAGATGAGAGAGAGGAGTCTAACAATTAAAAGAAATAAAAAATAAAAAGTGTGCAATGTGCATCCAAACAGTTACGAATGCGTAGCAACTCTCTTATTAATAACATATATAAAATAAAACTTTCCGGAAATAAATTACGTACCAGCTTGGTTAATTTAAATTTAATGTTGTATGCCGTTTCTTTTATTTATACCTAGCGTCAAAGTCCATCACATCGACCATTGATCAATAGAAAATAATTTATAATGTTAAGATGCGTAAGTCTCGTACAGTCTCTTAAAAATATTGGATATATTTTAAAATTACATTAAAGAATGAATTTTTAATGATAGCTTTATTTTTTTTTAAATGAGGGTACGAAAAATTGCACATTAACTATATACTACATTAGTCTTAATCAATTACGTACCGTAAATCGTAATCGATTTCATGTTCCGAGCATGCATGTGTGAAAATATTGACGGTGACGCCATATGATATACACGTGCCAAGAAAAACAAAAAAGAAACATGCCATGACGTGCTTAACATTAACCCAGCTAAGTTTAATCATTCGATTCTTGATCGTCAATACACCATCCATCCGCCGCCGGCCCCGGCCTGCACCCCCGTCGAAAATAGTTTAAAAAATTAAAAATTAAAGAAATGCACGCACTCTCCACAAACGATTCAATATGGATATAATCTATAGATGTTTATGTTAAGGTCTTTAAAATTATTACTAATCCCAAAAAAATTAAGTTGAAGGAAAATAGTAAATTTAATTATTTATATTATATTATTAATAGAACATGTGAAAAGAATATTTGTTTAAGTATTTTGTTTTTCTTTTTTTGAATTTGAAGATTTTAAGTAGAATAAAGACAGACGCATGAAGTTGATCTTATAATATTTATTATTGTCCGTTTGAATTTTTTAAACAATATTAAATATTTGACAAAAATTCATGTAGAACTCTTTCGTAGCATTTAACTCTCCCACTTGAATAGGGTTCTTTTTCCATTTTTATGGAAAACAAAAAATAAAAATCACCACATGAACATGGCCTAGATTATATTACATAACTGATCTCATTAATGTATAGTTGGTCAAAGGTAGAACCGTGAGGTGGATGTTTTTGCACGTTGGCATTTCTAAAAGAATTCCATTATTTCACCTACCTGCTAGAAATGACGCCATATATAAGCCAACCGCAAATCAATGCGGCTCTCCAACCCATTATAATGTTTATTAGGTGCTCCTTCTAGAAGAAAGACTAAAGTGGAAGAGGCAATGTATAATAGTAGTAATAATGACCAATTCAATAATCGACCCTTCTGAATGTCATGTGGATAAATCTTTATTCCTATCCTATGGTACATTTTTCCACGATGTGAAATAGTGTGGGAAGAATGAGCTCCATATGCTTCTAATTTCTTCCTTCCCAAGAAGTCAAACAATTCCCACATCATCATATGTATAATGTGGGGGAAGCTTCTATAGGGTTGCTTTGTTTTCAAACATTTAAATCTGTAGCTTTCATGAGTCTAGCCATCATACCCTGCAAATAAATACCTGTAGCTCTTTCTTTCTCTTCTTTCATCAACCAAATAAAAAATCCAAGCTGTTTCTCAAAACCACCCAGCCCCCAATTCCGTTTTCCAGATGCTGAATCTTTTAATCTGTGGCAGTGGCGGCAGTACTTTTCATCATGAAGAAGATAAAGGTGACCCATGGAACAATAGTCCCTGTACATCACCAACAAAAGCACGGAAGAATAGGTGTCATAACAAGAACAAGAACCCATATTCCAGTCGTGGGCTCGACAAGTTTTCTGCACTTTTAAATGATCTTGAAGAGAAGAGGAACAAGATTTACTCACAAGTGGACTCCCGAGATATCTTTATGGTGCGCTTTGTGTACTCGAACTCAAATGATTGCGTTCCAATTGTGGTGAAGTCCAAGACCAACAAGGAAGGCAAAACTGAGAGCAGGGATGGGAAAGAAGAGGAAGAGATCGCACCGTTTGAGATCTCAGACGCTGATTCGATAGAAGTGAAGCAGCCAGAAATAATATCGGAACCCAAAGAAAAGCGTAAGAAGAAGAGGGTTTTATGGAACATGAAGTTGGATAAATGGAGGCGGCCATCTTACTATCTGCCAGCTATTATAATCTTTATTTTGCTGCTATTGACCATGTTTGGACGAACTTTTGCAATACTTTGTACCTGTCTTGGGTGGTACATAGTCCCTACCTTGAAGGAGAGCTCAAAAACAGAAAGGTCATCAACAAAGAAGAAAGATTATGTCAGAAAATTGAGCGAGAAGAAGATGGTGATCAAGGAGAACAGGAAAGACTACATGAGAAGCATTTCTGGGGTTGTGGAAGGCAACTCAGCGCCGCATCACAGTCATCAGAAAAGCTGGTGAGGAATAGGATGGGATGATCTGACTCCCTCCTTCCTCTCTATGTTTTTTGAGGGGGTTAATCATTCGTTTGTTGTGTTCATTGATGTAAATTATTCGGGTTTTCTTTTTCAGTTTTGTTTTTTCACCTGTTGGTTGGTTTGGAAATTCGATGTCTCTTTGACAGGCTCACAAATGTACATTATCATGAGTGCTATATGTGTGGTAAGAGTTAGGCTAGCTGGAAATTAAGAAACCCGTGTCATCTAGTATGTTTTGTATGGCATAGTGAGTTTGTCAGAGTTCGATTAATAAGAAGCGGGGATTCTCGTGATTGTGGATCGATTATCTCTGCATGAAAATGTTGTTTCAGAAACGTGTTCATATGTAATAAATTGATGTATTTATTTGTTTGACGGAGGGCCTAAAGAGAGGGATAATGCTGATCAAGCCCGAAGGAACGTTCCTTCAGTTTGCGCAATGTTTCGTGATCGAACGCCATGAATTGAAAAAAGACGACCTGTAATAGCATAAGCCGCCGGGTCAAGCCGTTCGTCGTGACCAATCTGATAGTCAATGCTGCAGAATTTTGAATCATCAGGCACTTGTTTGATTTAGTTTGAAAAAAAGAAAAGAAAGGAAAAATATTGTCCCAATGGTTGAATTGTTCAGATCCGATTTCCTGCCGGTTGATAAAGTTGACTTTACAACGCCTGGATTTCTATGTTCAATACCCACTGATTCGTACAAAACAAAATGTGATCAAGCACGAAATTTGCCAATCAGGGCGGTTGGAGAAAACTCGGGTGCCTAATAAGTCAGCAGATCATAATTGTTAAGAGTATTATCAATAGTTCAACCGGTTACCGGACCGGATATCTAGATATATCCGGCCTGGAATCCGGATGTCAAATCCAGACCGAGTTTCGGCCCAGATATACCCGGTTATGACCTGATTTGGAACCTGGATTCATCCGAATTTTTACAATCCGGATTTCCGGGTTCCTGACTATATCCAATCTTTTTTTTTTTTTCAATAAAAGTCCATATTTCAATTTAAAAGCTTTTTTTTTTAAATGCCTATATTTATATTAAAGACTTTTCAACAAACATCCATGTTGAAGAACATAATTCCCTTTATGTAAAAGCCAATATTTATTAAAAATAATGTTGAAAATCATACTTTTTTTTTATAAAAGCCTATATTATATGAAAACTTTTTCTAAATCATATTAAAAAACATAATTCTAACATTGTTCAGAATAATAAAAATATATAAAAATGAAAAACTAAAAGGCATGCAATCCACTACATATTACATTATTTTGTTATTTATACATTACATTACAAAATACAAAATTACAAGATATGAATTACAAAATCATTAGCATGGTCTTCCATCAATGATTTAATCTAACACCAAGAAGCAACTTCCAGTGATTTGACTGAAAAAAGATCCTGTAAAAAAAAAAAATTTAAATACTTAGAAAAAGCTATGTAGTCTTTAATCTCGCACCAAAATTGTAATGCCAAAATTGTTGATGAGAACAAAACTCACCTTGAGATAAATTACAATTCTTCTCTTTATGGAACAGCAAGATAAATTACATTTCCAACTTATGTTCCTCACAACAAATATTTAAAGTGCTAAAGAAAAAATCCCACAAAACAATCACCCTTGCGAATAACTCATTCCACAAAATAGTCACTTTTTCGCAATGAAAAAATAGGTGGTTAACAAATTCACCATCTTTTTTACACATAAACCACCAATCCATCACCATCAAATTAAGATCATAGTGCAGTATAAATAGATATCTAACAAGATTTATGTCAATGAACAGGACAACATGCATGAAACTACGACTGACAGAATGTATAAGTAAAAGTAAACAAGTTTTATCAAAGGATATTGGATTACATCAAAGACCAGCTTTGCAGTACCACCTAATGTGCACGATCTCTCAGTTATTGGCTTCACACGAATTGATTGAAGAGGTATAAATGTCTGAGGAGGTAGCCTTTGTTCTTTCAAGTACTATAGAGAAGCAAGAGAATTGATAGTTGTATTGGTATTCACAAATCCAATAATCTCAATCAACTCAATATAAGTTAAATTGATAAATTTATTTTGAAAGTTAAGACCCTACATAAATCAACTCAATAATCCCAATCAACTCCTACATAAATGATAGACCAGAGTTGAGTTATTAAAAAATCAGTGGAAAGTTATGCCTTTCAGCTAACCATATTTGAAAGTTACGTTGGAAAGTAGTTGAATAGAATTCAGTACCATCATTTTGAAGGGAAAGAGGGGTTAAGAGGTATTGGTTTTCAGTAAGCCCAAATAGTTATATAAATATTATTTCCCAGCTATATTTGCTAAGTTTCCTTCCAAACACAAAAAAACTGCTAATGGAAGTAAAATAAGTGGTTACATCAATAACTTAAAGGCCAATGCAACCGGGTAAACAACAAAATTAGAAACTTATTTTAGTACCTTGATGCATTCCTTCCACATATTTTCATCCTCTACCACTACTGCATCCATAAATTTACCCATATCCATAAAAAAAATTCCTTAGAAGAAATCAACATCAATCTATTAATTTAATCCCCTTTATTTCCTGAGTCACTCTTCCTCTCCAGCTTACTAATAGCACCCTAAGAATTACCAAACTATAAGGAATAATTGAGCATATACTTTTGAACTATTCTATATCATGCATGAGTTACAAGGATAAGCAAAGTTTTGTACTTTCTTAGTGTCCTATGCGAGCCAAAGGACAGTGAAACTGCAAGCAGTCACAAGAACAATGACTTCATAGTTTTCATCTCAAATTTGTCTTACTGAAGGCCTGTAGGAGTAAAACACCTATCCCCTTTCCTTAATATTACATAGGGGACTCACAACACCCTATTTAAGAGAGCCTTTCTTTTAAGCATATGCACCTCAGTCCACCACATTCAAAATCATCAAAATACCATATCCCTTGCATCAAGTCCTCTACCATTACCTCTCATTTTCACTTAGGGCTATGGGTAAATTTATGGATGCCCAGTAAACAACTCCTTTCCCTATAAATCCACAAAAATATTTCCTAATGTTGCCCAGATGACTAACACAAGAGGGGGGGTGAATTGAGTTGTATTTAAAAAAATAACAATTATAAATCAAATATACAATATAAAATATAAACAAAATATGAAACATCAATAAATATAAAGAGTAAGGGTAAGAGAGAAGCAAACTCAGTATGTTAACGAGGTTCGGCCCCACTGCCTACGTCCTAGTCTCAAGCTACCCATTGAGAATCCCCGAATTCACTATTCAATCTCCTTCAGGTAGAGATAGAAACCTATTACACCTTTGAACAACACCGCTACAAAGGATCCGTGTAGAACACTTGCAATCACCTTACACGTGGTGATTCAACGATTCCCTGTGTAGAACACTTTCTACACGTACAAGGGTTGTACACACCCTTTTACTGATACAAGAATTGATAGTGGGTAAGATATCAGAAAACACTCCTCAATGAGTAAAATAAGAACAATACAAGCACAAACTATATCTCTCAAAATGAATAAGGGTTAAGGCTCAATGCTTAGAGAAGAGAGAATGAAAGCTTTGAATGAGAGTTGTATGCTCTTGGTGTTGTAAATGTGAAGCTCTCAAATGATCTATTTATAGGCATATGAGACTTCATATTCAAATTTAAAAAGATTCACATGTCAAAAATATCATCATTCATTTTTCAAAAATTTCAAACCTAATCTTTTTACTTTTTGCATATGACAAAAGGAGCACACTTTGCTTTTCAAAAAAAATTTCAAACCTAATCTTTTACTTTTTGCATATGACAAAAGGATCACACTTTACTTTTCAAATATTTCAAACAAAGACATCTTCCTTTTGCATAAGTCAAGAAAAGCGTCAATCACTTTTGAAATTATTTAAATAAAACATGCACATGTGAAAGATGACAATCAATCATCTTTAATATTTTCAAAGTTCAAACCTTTAATCATGGCATGCACATGTGAAAGATGACAATCAATTATTTTTCAAAATATTCAAATTTAATTTTCAAAAATATTCATGCACATGTGGAAAATGTATTTTTGCTTTATGATAAAATATTAATTTTGAGCCTTAATCCTAATTTCAAATTTTTAAGAGATTTACAACATTACTCTATGACTTTAATGTAAACTTGTTCCCTTTTTGCTCATGCTTGGTTTCTTGATGTGCTTGACTCCATTGTGTGAACAAATTGAGCTTAAGACTCCTTCATTCTTTGAATTCATTTGTTATCATCAAAATCCATGTGTAAATATATAATTACACAAAACTTGAAACCTTAGGTTCAACACCTAACATTCTAGAAATCCAGATCTAACCCACAAAAATATTCCCTAAAATTTTATAAATCCAGATCTAATCCATAAAAAAATAAGCATCTATCATCAATTTCATCGTAAATATAAAGAAAATCTCAAAAGCTCCATATAAAGGTGGAGAGTGAACAACACTTGGAAGTAAACCAAAAAAAGATAAAAAAAAAAAGAGTCAAGCGTAGGTTTGATAACTCCCTTTTGCTTTCTTATATCACTAGCGACGGCACTTGTGATGGCGGAATGGCAATTTTGCTGAGTCCGTAGGACCACTCTCGTGCTTAAGCCATCATCAACTGAGACGAAACCCACAAACAATCGGAAACAATCGAACCGCAGAGGAACAGAGGGACCTTGGTTTCGGTGTGAGATAGAGAGAAAGACAAAACACTTCGTGCAATGTGAGAGAGAGAGAGAGAGAGAGAGAGAGAGAGAGAGAGAGAGAGGCGGCTAAGGTTTAAATGAAACCGGGTACCGGGTTTTTAATCCGGTACTCGGATTTTAAATCTGTACCTGGGCTGCATAGGTCCGGATTTTGCAATCTGTTAAAACCGCATTCCGAGCCGGGCCGGATAAAATCCGGCCAGATGAACAGTCCTAATTATCATGATTTGAATTAGCTTAATCTCTTCATTTACTTGTTTACAAATGATCTTCAATATTTATTGAAATTGAATTATAGAGAGAGATTGACACGATATATAAACCCTACAATATTTATTGATGTATGTTCGGATAACGCTGACAACACCAATAACCAATTAATAGCTTCACAACCAAAGTTTATTTGTCTCTTTAAATTCTAGTTAGAACTCAAGATAATTTAAGAAGCTTCATCCAAACATAAGCATGTCTTTTCCTGATGGTCAAAGGCCTTGTAGTTGTAGCCCTAGTGCAGTGCACCTGCACTTTCTGATTGGTCATGATTCAATCCGCGTAACTTCCGGTTGTACAGGGAAAAAAATGTCTTCTCCTAAACTCCAAACGTTTTGCATTGAAGATAGGCTCAGCTCTTAAGGAGGAGGAAATATTAAAGACCATTTCAGTAATGCAGTGAAGCTTCAAAATACAGGATTTGTGGACATAGCAGTTCTCCTTGAGATTAATGGGGGTTTCGCGGATTGGCCATAACTTACTTTGCTATAGCTTTTTCGAGGACAGGCTCTTTGCCCACAAAACATAAATGGATTCTGACCCCACGGCCTTCCCCAAGGCTAAAAACATCCTAGTTCAAGTAGATGATTATAAGATGAGGTTTCGATTCTAGGTAATTCTTGTCCCAGGTTCTAGCCTAGGTAACTTATTTCAGAAGAAGTATAGGCTTACCCACATATACATATATAGCATATATCAATCAGATATCGACTTAATATTTCATTCGACCACTAAAAACATCGGACAATTGGGAACCAAAATTTTCTTTGATTTGGAACATTCTATTGGTACTTAAAAGGAAACCATTTTCTCGTTCAGTATTTTCCTCTTCTAATAAACAAAATGACAAGCAAATTCAGGGTAGCACCATCAACAAAATGGCAAATACCATTTTACTATTCAGTGTAGCACCGGAATACAGGGATGAGTTTGGTAAATGAATGCCTGAAACAGCATCAAAATGCGCATCGCATTCCCTAATCCTGCACTACAATAAACGCATTTTTGCCATCATTAGAGAAGACATATCCACTAAAGGTAAGAAACAACTCTAAAACAGAAAATGAACTTAGATATGACTGCAATGCTAGTCATATTCAGGTTTAGCCTGTGAACCAAAAATATTTTGACGAGGGAAGAGAAGGTTGGCAAAGCTCAAGCAGCAACAATTCAAGAAAAAGCTACCTTTTTCCCAAGTAACCTCGTAATCAGACTTCAATCAAGATCCTTGCTGGACAGCATGCCATGTTTAGTTATTAATGAGAAAAGTAAGTTCATCACTGAATCGCTAAATCCAAGCAAACAATTTAGCATCTCTTGCCCCAGCTGAAGGTATTTGCCAGCATCTTATTATTGAAGATAAACAGAGCAACGTACCTATTGAAGAAAAACAGGGCAAGGTGCCCAACGGCTAGCCAATGTACATATGGAAAGATTGCAAGCAACGGCTACTAACCATAACTATCCACCGCAAGCTCTCAACACCCCCAACGGCTATCTTACACTTATTTTAGGAAATCTTTTATTTTCTTTCCATAGTAGAGAAAAATCTCTTTTTCTATGTAATATTTTCTTGATCCCTTCTATTCGACAACGTATATATAAGAAAGATGACTCTCAATACACTCTCACGTTGAGTGAGAATTTTCTCCAAACATCTGAAGTGCAATCTTCTTTACTTATGTCATGAATGAAGACTGGAACTTATTTCAATCTCTAGGTATGTCAATTCTCTTGTTCAATACTTGAGTTCCGACAAGCTTTTGTGTTTCTGTTAAGGAGGTGACACTCGCTGAACACTTTATCATTCTCTTCTAATTCTTTATAAGAATCTAGATGGAATAAATTAAAGACCTTGTCCTGCTTTATGTTCAGTTCTAGTGGGATTACACCCAAAATCTTGCACAGCTCCCGAATGAACTAGAGCCTGGTCTTCTTTTCTTTGCAATCTCTTAAGACTTCAGTTTGAATTGAATCTATGGTTGACCATATTCATCCTATGGAATAAAACAAAATGTAAATTTTCGAACCCAGAGGTTCCAAAACATTTCTGTAAAGCTTAATTTGTTATGTAAACATTATTGGAAATTGACTTGGTACTTATACTCTGAATGCTCATGTCATGTGCTAGATTCCATCTAAGGCTTATTTCATTAAACTGTCCAAATGATCGATTTGGATTAAAAATTGTCACACCGAGATTCGGACTCGTCTGCAACTCAGGTCGTGAGTCTAATCTAAAAGCGCCAAACCTGTACGAGCTCGACATGGTCAAACTAAAGTATCGGAGTTATTAAGGATTATTCAATTTCATTCTGTCCCTCTCGATTAGAACTGAGAAGTACAGGAAAGAGACTCTCATACTGGTTTTCTAAAGATGAGCAGATATGCAAAGGAAGCAATGCAATGCTCATACTTAAACTTGCCACGATATTTAATTAAGAGGACAATAACGACTAAAGAAATCGAGAAAGCAAAAACAAATTGAGCACAAAATTCAGCACAAGGGGTTGATGAAATAATAAAATTAATAATCACGCACCTTACTCGTCCAAACACATTTTAAAACACAAACTTCGATTTCCGAATGCGTAAAACGCCTAGCTCCTGAAATATCTTCATTGTCTTGCCTGGAAATAATCGAACCCAACTGTTGGAATATAGAAAATCATATAGAGAAATTAGAGTTAAAATCTTTAGAAGCCAAACAGAGAGCTTCATCTGTAAATAAGCAGTTAAGTTAGTTAAGGCAGTTAGTGATATACTCGGGTAAATGCAGTGTATAAATAGACCCTTTGTAGAGTCTTTTACACGTAATGAGAATTATTCAAGTCTCCATTCATGCAATCCTCTGTTTTCAAGTGATACATGTTATAGAAATTTACATGGTATCAGAAGAGTAAAGAAAAGCCTTGCGCTGAATTCTTTCATTCTTGATTCTATTCTTGATTTTTTGTTTCCGCTGAGCCTGTACTTTAACACCTTCGAGATTCGACTCCATCCCGTCCATTTTTGTGAGTCAGATAGTGAGGCAAAGCTTCAAAAGCGCAATATGCGCGTGAGCTCTATTCGACGGCGTGCCAAGCTGCAATTCGGACAGGCAGCTATTCTGAAATCTCTGACAAACGAGAGTTGATTTCTTCGGTCGTTGAGTTAGGTAAAAATCGCATTTTTTTAAACGGTGTCTTGCTATTTTTTATAAGAAAAATAATAGATATAGATCGTTTTTATTATTATTTATATAATTATATTTTAAATAAGGAATATATGTAAAATATAATTATAAAAAAAATCATCATTTTAATATATAATTATAAAAAATTTATTATATCATATCATAAAGACTTGCACACTCTCGGAAGTCGGAATAACCAAAAAGACAAATAAAAATGATAAACACATGGCCATCCGGATTTTCAAGTAGAGACACGTGTCACGTGGACGTAGCAGCACTTTAAAACCAAACAGACATCAAGTCCAAGTAGTCTCTCCACTTTCCCCACCGTCCCCTTTATATTCTGGCCTGTCGCTTCACTTCCACATGAATCCGGCGAGCTTTGATGCCGTAAGAGTGGGAATTTGAAACCATGGAGAGGGACAATGGGGTAAATCACGCATACGTGGGGAGGGACGTCAGTGCTCTCAGTATCAATGACCACTCCTCGGCTTTTAGCGACTGTAACAGCGATAGATCTGGTGAATTTCCGATGGCTTCTGCCGAGAGCCGGCGACTCCTCATAGCCTGCGCCTCGGAGAACTCGGACGAGCTGATCCGTCAACTCGTCTCTGACCTAGAGTCCTGTTCAATTGAAGAGCAAAAGCAAGCAGCCATGGAGATCAGACTCCTCACCAAGAATAAACCGGAAAATAGGCTCAAAATCGCCAAAGCCGGTGCTGTGAAACCGTTGATTTCTTTGGTTTCTTCCACTGATCCTCATCTTCAGGAACACGGCGTCACGGCAATTCTGAATCTCTCGCTGTGCGACGAGAACAAAGAATTGCTAGCTTCTTCTGGAGCGATTAAGCCTCTGGTTCGAGCCCTGGGGACAGGAACTTCAACGGCCAAAGAGAACGCAGCCTGTACTCTGCTTCGGATATCGCAAGTAGAAGAGAAGAAGATTCCGATCGGGCGGTCGGGAGCAATTCCCCTCCTGGTGAACCTTTTGGAGAACGGAGGATCCCGAGGGAAAAAGGACGCGTCGACTGCACTGTACTCTCTGTGCTCGGTGAAGGAGAACAAGGTCAAGGCCGTCCAAGCTGGAATCATGAAGTCGCTGGTGGAATTGATGGCGGATTTCGACTCAAACATGGTGGATAAGTCAGCCTACGTGCTGAGCCAACTTGTATCTGTACCGGAAGCGAGGACAGCGTTGGTGGACGAAGGGGGTATTCCGGTTCTGGTGGAGATAATCGAGGTGGGGTCCCAGAGACAGAAGCAGATCGCGGTGGCCATCTTGTTGCAGGTTTGTGAGGATAGCGTGGCGTACCGTACTATGGTGGCCCGCGAAGGAGCGATTCCTCCCTT
Organism: Carya cathayensis; assembly: GCA_011037825.1. Taxonomy (NCBI): domain Eukaryota; kingdom Viridiplantae; phylum Streptophyta; class Magnoliopsida; order Fagales; family Juglandaceae; genus Carya; species Carya cathayensis. Next base: position 789,446 of record QGSO01000429.1, read on the forward strand.
GGTGGCCTTGTCCCAGTCCGGCACCAATAGCGCCATGAAAAAGGTTAGAAAGACGAACTCTCCGGGTAGTCAGGGATTTCGACTGACGTGGCGGGCAATTTTTTTTGAAAATACGACGGTGTCACTGTCTGTTTTCCACGCAGGAAGAGAACACTGTTTGTCATGTCAGTGAACCTTTTTTCCAGTATAAAAATGCCGGTGATTATGGAAGAGGATATTTTTTTTACAAAAATATTAGTTTTTATTATATATTTTATAATAAAAAAGTTATTATAAAATATCTAAAAATTATTGCTACCACTGACATTTCTATCGTCAATATTTATTGAGCGGAACATATTTTATTCACAGATTTGTTATTCATAAGTCTGCTTTACATAATTTTTTTTTTTAACATTTTTTAATTTTTTTTAAGTTTTAATTTTTTGTAAATAATTAAATTCTTTTTATTTATCATCTATATAATATATATTTAATAAGAAAAAAATTTTAAAAATAATAAAAAATCATCCGTGGTATATAAAGCTTATTAATAGAATTTTTCTTTTTGCTTACGGATGAATCGATGTCACTTTAAAAATGTTGTCGATATAATAAAAAGGAAAATGCTAGGGATCCCGTTGGGGGATCCCGTTCACTTGTCTCGTTGCATTATTTTTTTATTTTGAAATTTTATTTTATATAAAGATTAAAAAAATTATATTTAATTATATTATAAATTTTATTATTTTTTCAAAATATTTAAAAGTGTTAAAAAAATTATTTAAAAAAAATATTTAAAAGTGTTTTTTTTCATATTATTTTTTAACACTTTTAAATATTTTAAAAAAAGAATAAAATTCATAATATAATTAAATATAATTTTCTTAATCTGTAAAAAAAATTAAAAAAAAAAACAAAACAGTACAGCAGAACAAGTGAACGGATCGTGCAGGATCTCTAGCATTGTCCTAATAAAAATAATAATAAATAAGTTTTTTATTGAAAAGCTACCTAAGTGATCGAAAATAAAAATTAAAATAGAGGATAATATTATAACTATTTCAGTGTAGTTCAAATCTTAACACAATTCAAGCGTACTACTGTCTTCGTCCTTTTCTAACAGAAAACATAAATATTTATATATATATATAAAAGATAACATAAATAAATTACATGAATTGTACTTTTTCATTTTGAGCCTTTTATTTTATTCCAATATCGATTGTATTTTGTGTCTGACTGGGTAGTGTGGTTTGTTGTCGCTGTCACGGGACTCTTATTTGGACAGGCGGAGACACTGGTAGAGCTTCTACGGCGACCAAGATCCGGTAGCATCAGTGCCAAAGCGAAAGGGAAAGCGAAAGAGGTGTTCGTATAAATTAATATACATCATGATATACATATAATATTTTTTATAATTTTTTATACAATTATGTTTTAAATTGAGGGTATTTTTTTGAAACGATGTTATTTAACAAATTATTTTATAAAAATATTCCTCGTTTAAAACAAGATTATGTAAAAAATTATAAAAATAATTATATGTAAATCTTATTTCATATATTCCCACGCTTGCGCATGTAGTCATACATAGAAAAGAGTTAGAAGAAAATGAAAAACAGAATTGTAAATATATATCTATGAATAGGAGGAGTTTGTAACTTTGTACAGTTCGTTATAAAAAAAGTGGTCGATCTTTTTGCTTTGTGTGTCGGTTTTGCTTTCTTTATGAAAAGAAAAATTCTATGGACAGTCGTCCCATTAAGTCGATCTGCAGTCGCCACGTCATCAGCTACATTTTTAATTGATTTGTTTGTCAAAACTGAAATAGAAAGAATAGAAAACAGGAAAGAACGAAGTCATTGTACCAAACTTGGATTTCATTCCAGTAACCCTCTCTCGATTGTAGACCTTGACGGTGAGAGAGAAGTCCCGGTTGTAGACCTTGACGATGAGAGAGAAGGAGAGGTCGAGGGTGAGTCCAAGCGACGAATTGACTCGAATGTTGATAAGGCGGACTAGAGAGAGTTGGATGGCCAGGTTGGATGAGTAGAGGAGAAAGATGGTTAGGAAGGGGAGGATAGTGGCGGTGGCGTAGACGAGATAGTGGCGACTCCGATGGCGACTTGGATTTCATTCTAGTAACCCTCTTTTCCTCTCTCGATTTTAGTTCATACAAATTGCAAGAGATGTTCAACACTGGCGAATCTTTCCAAATTCCAGTGGTTTATTTCGTCTTGTTCGGTTCTATCCCATTTACGTTCGACTCGAGCACTTGGACCTTTGTGTGCCACTCCTGAATCTATCCACAGTTCGGGCAAGAATGTATACCCTGCAAAGCTTCTTATCGGAGTCGGTCAACAGCAACCAGCTGATCGACTAGGATCATTTGGAAATGGTCTCATCCATGATCGCCTCCGCAATCCACCAAGTCATTATCAACGGTGCTGCCCTTCTCTATTGCACTCAAACCCTGAGACCAATCGAATTCGTTCCCAACTCAACAATTCCTCCCAAAATCCTCGGGAAATCTTCGGGTTCATTAAAAGAAAAGGCTTTTGACAGGAGAGTGAAGGACAAGGTTTTAATTGTAGAGCCAAATGACTCAAAAATAGTAGAGCTCAACACTATGGAACTGATGGCTCAACATTATACACTTCTGTGATGTATGTGGGAGATGCAAATCTGCAGATACATATGAGAGCGTATGGGAATCAGTACAAGACTCCCAAAGCCTTGTATTCCACAAAGCATATTGTGGTTATCGGATCAATAATATGAATGAAACGGTGCCGTTTCTCCAACTTTAAAAACGACACCATTTCAAAGAAAAGCTGTCCGTACGCGCCGTTTGTGCGCCGACTGCTTCTACCGACTGCCTCCAGAGTTTTTGTTACGAAAAACTGAAGTACTAACTCCTACGTATGGGCATGAGTTTCAATATGATGTGACGTGGGGTTAAGAAAGTCTAATTGAAAGGTAAGTGCTACTTGTCAGTTATGATTGGTTTGTGGTTAATCATACGGAGGAGGCCAGAGTCAGGTGGAGGAGGGAGGGTTCCACTTTTATTTTTTTTTCCTCATTAATTAATAGATTTGAAGATGTCCAACGAGAATCGCGTGTTAAGACAACAGGAGTGTGTTTAAGATTGTGTCTGATTATTGAAATAAAAAATTTAAAAAATTATTAATAAAATTTATTATTTTTAAAATTTTTTATAAAAAATATTAAACTTATCTCAATTTATTCTATATATTTTAATTTAAAAAATTAAATTAATCTAAATCTAAAATAATTAAATACATCTTAATAAGATTTACAAATTACTACTATTTAAAATTTAATTCAATTCAATTTATCTCAACTAACAGGAAAAGTAGAGTCGTGAGCAAGTTTTGTTTGTCATTTGAATTTCGATTTTCCCCATGAGAAAGTGAGAACCGAATCGCTTCTGTTCATTAGCCGGCTGACAAAAGAAAATATCATCGTTCGGTCTAGTATCTTTTTCTGGGTCCCTTTCTCGGCTGCTACTCGATCATCTTTACGTTTAAAAAATAATTAGTATAATTTTATGTAAAAATATAAACAGAAGAATAATTCTTTATTAATAAAATTTACATTTTTATAAATAAAATTATACGAAATATATTTATTTAAAATTTGTATATGACATTCACTACAAGAAAAAAAATAGGCTTTAACGATCAATTAATAACAACGAAAAGAGTATTAACAACTAATTTAGTGATACTATTCTTTTCATTGTTATTAATTTATCGTTAAAGTCTATTTTTTTTTTATAATGATATTATTCTCGTTTCAAATATAGAAAGTGATAAAATAACAGTCAATTCACAACTTTAGCACCTTGCATAAGGTTAAAAAGTTAATGTTGTGGTCAAAAGTTTGGTCGAGTCCTATTTTCTAAAAATAGACGTTGCATGGTTACCATTTAGTTTTTACGCAATCTTTACTGTGAGATCGCAAAATCAAAGTATTGCCTGTGATGGGATGGTCGGCTACCCACCCTCTACTGTATCTGTTGAATGACTAGGTAGGTAGCTTAGCCAGTTTGGATATGAAGAGAATCTTAAATTATTTATAAATAATATAAAGTAGTCTGAGAATAATGATGTTCTCAAACATACCCATAGAGCCTTTTACATTTTCATCCTCCAACGTAAACGAGAATTGATAGTTTATTTTCGTTCAAATAGATAATTGCCCCTCAAAAGAAAGGAAAATCTCTTCATCATGTAGTGGAGTGTGCTTAAATGGTTGGTATAGAGATGTATGATGATGGAGAGACCATGGAAGGGCTCGTGATAGTTGATTACGGTTGAAAAAAATTGGATGGTTTTTCATCAAACCAAGAGTGGAGAAAAATGGAAGGAAAACAAATGTATACATCGAAGTGTCAAAAACAATCTATTATGTAGTTGTTTAGTAGTCAGGTTTGTATAGCCGATTGTTGGCATAAGATTTTACTTTTTACTATTCGGTATATTCTTATAAATATAGAAGAGTTTGGTTGTTCCTCCACCTTTAGCGATGCTTTTTGATAACATTTTTGAAGTTATTTTAAAAAAAATTGTCAAATCAAGCTGATGCTCGGCCAAAAGATGTTGATATTCCAAAATCAAGTCAAAATGAGATTAAGAGAAATATAGTGTGAGGTTTCCAAACATGGCTATAAAACTAACTTGGATTGTGTGAAAGTGAATGTTGGAGCAACAATTGCCATATTAATGGGTATGAATGCTCAAGCAACAATAGTTCTATTAGCAAGGGGCGTGCGACTCGATGGTGGTCTAAAAGTTGTAGATCGTATCTCTAAGATAGTAGTGCTATCTGTATGTATATCATTACACACAATTGAATATCCATTTCATTTTATCAAATTTTTTTCTTTCAATTCGAATTTTAAATTTTAAATTTTAAAATATTCACAATCTTAATAATTGATACATTAGCACGTAATATTATGTAAATAAAATTATAAATATAAATAATATTTTCCATACAAAATCTTAACAAAGATGAAATAAAAGAAGAAATGAAATATAAAGTGACTAGAGAGAGAGGCTTCCTTCCTCTAATAATTTGGCGTGTTGAAATGATTTGCATTTTTGAAATCTACATCCCAAACCTACCCACACCCCCTCCCCACAAATCATTTTCAAGACCACGTGTTCCCTATTTTTTGGGATGCGCGAAGAACAAGCAGTCCCCACCGCACGTGTGTTAAAGTCAGTAATGGAATTGTAGACTTCAAACGGATCATCGAGAGAGAGCTTCTTCTGCGCAGTGCAATAATGCCTGGGCTTAGTAGGAAATGAATTGATGCCCACAAATTGGGATGACGATGACACTCCTTCGTCTATCCCGAAGATTTCTGGATATTTTACAAATGAAAAATATTTATTAATTTTTTTTTTTTTTAACAAATTGATGTAATTCATACAACGATCTTTTTGGAATTGTCTGTAAAAGTGACCAATAAAAAGATTACCCTATGACAGGGCTGCTACTAACACAATAAATGTCAATTGTACCATTATTTCGATAGAGACGGGACGTGGAAATAGTAACGAGAAAAGTAGTAGCGGTACTGCAAAAGAGTTGTATGGAAATGGTATGTATCCCATGCAACTCTTTTATCATTGGAAAACTTTAAGCCACCGCTGATGTCACCGTTAGTCTAAAAAATTTATTTTTTTTAATGATTAATAAAAAATTGTTAATATTATTATAAATTTTTTATATTTTTTTAAAACATCTAAATGTATTAAAAAATAATTTGAAAAAAAAATAAAAAAACAAATTTTTTTTTTGCTTAACAGTGACTTCTAACAGGAGCCACAAACGGTGTCTGTAGCACCGCTCTTTATCATTTTGTATGTCCTTAAATAAATATCGGAAAATGTAAAAAAGGTTGTCCTACATTGGAAATAAAGTAGGGGTAGATGCTTCCACATCAACTCCTATGTTTTAACTGCTAATTAAAAATTGAGCATTGCTACATAAAAGCCTACACACCACACACCACATATTTTTTTATTTTTTTATGTTTTTTTCAATTTTTTTTGAATTTATTCTTTTTAAATTAATTAAATTTTTTTATTCATTATCTATATATTAAACATTTGATAAAAGAAAAAAATTTTAAAAAATTTAAAAAAGTATAGTGTGTGGTGTGTAGGCTTTTGTTTAGAATTTTTCTTAAAAATTTGTTTGGATAGTAATATGAAATAAAATAATTTAGATAAAATTTAAAAATAAAATAAAATATTATTATTATTTTAATATTTAAAAAAAATAAATTATTTATTATATTTAAAAAATATTTAAAAATTATAATAATCAGATAAGATAAGGTAAAATAATTTCTAAATTCAAATTACCCTTAATTTTGCTTTCAATGACACTCGACACCTAATGGTGGGTACTAAAAATTGCACAAAATTAGGGAAGAAAAAATCGATGTTTGAAACCAAACAAAAGTAGTAGAAGATATTATTCCCCAACTTTACGTTACAATCTTCTTTTTATCTTCTTATTTTTTAAGCTTTTTAGTATCCCCCACTCTTCTAATCCTAAAAGTTTCCAACATTCTTCCTAACTTTAATGATTATGTCATTTGTGTTTCCATGCTCGTCCGATATACATTTTCCTGAAATTCTAGAATACTTTTCGTCCCTACTCAATTATCCCCACCAAGTATGTTCCTTTACTTTTTAATTGATTAATTAGGGTGTTTACACTTTTACACCTTTTAGATTTTAAGACCTTTCTTCTGTTAACAAGGGAAAGGGGTAAAAAAAAAGTTGATTAAAATTTGCTTTTCATCTTGACATATCTTATGGACTCTACCTACATTAAAATGCTACATGTATCATTTTCATCATAAAAATGTCATGACTTATACAGGTAGCATTATTTTCAAGAGTAACGCTAAATACAATCTTAAAATATATAAGTTTCGTTGAAAATAATGAGATTTATGTTGTGAAAAACGATACAAGAAATTATATAAAACACAAAGAGTTACGTGGCTAATAACGTGCCTATATCCACATAGCAGTAAATGATTTTATTATCTTGATAAATGAAAAAATATACTTTAGGACGAAAATACACTATTCCAAATGGTCATACTGTTATAATATATATATATGGGGTTGTATGACGGAAACTTTAATTTCACAATTTTTGAATTATTCGCTTGAGCGAACATTAAGCAAACTTTCCGTCTAATGTTAGGAGATGTCGAGCAAACATAGTTAACTTTCTATCTAGTGATTATTGAGTCACAAACAAAATTTAAAAAAAAAAAAATTCTATCATTGAAAATCCATCCTAAAATTGTAATAAATCATTATCGAGCCAGATTATCAAATCAGACCACTATAAGAATAAATCAAGCTCTACAAACATAACAATTTATCTATAATAAAAATATACAAAATTTATATAATTCAAAATTGTACAAATTTATAGGTTATAATGGCAATGTGTCGGTAGAGAATAAAGATGAGGGGAAAACTCCTGCACGACCTAATTAATATTGAGAAGCATAGCTCGAGATAGGTTGGTATGGTCATCAACTGCTAAGGCCCACCAACATGAAATTTGCTCAAAGAAAGATCTACAGCCCTGATTGGCCACAACCTGTAAACGGTCCACAAACGCAAATCCAATCTTTGTGCATGATGTTCACACCAGCATGTCTCGCGTCTGCTCAATTCGCATAAATTTGGGTATATTTGTTTTGGATAACGAGACAAATAGACAATCCCCCATTGAACTTAACTACTATACCAACCCACCTAAACTCCTCCATGCCAAATTATCACCATTTCTCCATTTTGAATATACATACGTAATAAAGAAAATAATAATAATAATAATCATACATATTATATTTTTATTTTATTATATAAAATGTGACACTTTTATCACTTTTGTATCGTTATTTATTTCTTTAAAATAAAAATTCAAATGTAAATAAATTATGTCATTTCACTCAATACTGTGGATTGAGAGTCTTGTACGTAGGACTTCTTGTAAATCTTTACATTCATCATAAATTATCAATTTTGACTATTGTTTTTAAAATATTAAAAACTTACAATTCACCATTTTCTCCTTAAAAATCTTAAATTACCCCTAAAAATTTTTAAAAAGCAATTACTAAATTAGAAAATTATAAAAATAAAATAAAAGAGAGAGATACATGGACTACAACAGCCGTTGCTATGGTCGACAAGACCCACTACAACGTATGTGGTGGAGATTATTTTTCATTTTTTTATATTCTCAATGAAGATTATTTGTGTCGGTTTTTTTTATAAGGGATACATGACAATTTTTTAATTGTTTGTGGGTAATTATATAAATTAACAGTTTTGAGGGGTACTGACGACAAATTAAGTGGTAGCTCGAGGAGTATCTTGATTCTTTCCCTTGTTTATTTTACGTTGAAATAAACGGAAATTTAAGGGCTTGTTTTTTTAGAGGTTTTAGGATAGAGTCCTGCTATACTGTTGCCCTACACCGTACACCCAAACGACATATAAATTTTTTTTCCTTCTTCTGACCTTTTCCATTTCCCCATTTTCTCATTTTTGAAGCTAGCTATCTTTCTCTCCTTAAAATCACAGGTAGAGTTTTGATATATAGCTGAGAATCGTGACGTGGCGTATAGTTCAACATGTAGTGGCGCGGGCGTTGCGAGGCCCATGTAAGAGCACAATAGGTCTTTTTTAGAACTTTATACCTTGCCTCATAATCAATGAACTTCTTGTTGAGAAAGTATTAAATAAATAAATAAATAAGTATATATTATTTTTAGACTCAGGTCACATGTCACGATGTGCGTTGTAGGGAAAAAGATCGGCTGCCGAGTAGATTTTATTGTTTAGGATAATGTATCAAGTGGATTTTGCCAGATTTATCCGATCAGTATTTAACCCCTTTAAACTCCGAACTCAATGACAAATATTTAAATTTTTAAAACTATAAATGTTAATTTCTTAAAAGGAAAATACTCTAACTACAAAAAGATTACACAAAAGTAATCCTACAAACTGACGTGTCTTAATGTGATTCGTCAGATTGTAAAATAGATTTAAAAAATTATATAAAATTACATTAATTTATAAAATTATTTTTATATGATTCATTGACGTAGTAGTAATCTTTCAAAAATCCAAACATATTTAACGAATTTGTAATTCTTATTCTTAAGCTAAAGATGGGCCTCCGCTTCCATTGATTGTTACGCCCATCTTGCTAGCATGAGCGTACGTGTTTTTAAAGAAAATCTTTTTGCAGGCTGGAAATGGGCTATGACTTGCGATGTGAAGCCCAAGTACATTACTCGAGAGTGGAGCCAGAGAAGTAATAGATGAAAAGTTTAAGGGTTAATTTGGGTATTACTATTCGTTATCTTATCATTATTTTTTTAATATAATTTTTACTATTTTGTATTACCATTTATTACTATTTAATATTTTTATCATTACTTGTTCAATACTTTTTTCTTATTATTCATAAAATATTTGAGATAATATTCAAAAGCAATCTAAAACTAATCTACTTACAACTATAAATATATCATTTATTATAGTATCCAAATCATTATAAGAAACTTTAAAACTTTTAGTTTTTATATGACATTTTCATTACTATTTTTTTAATTTATTAAAATAAATTAGTGGGACTTCTATGTGCGGGATTCTACATGTAATATTTATTTTTTGTATTTTTTATTTTATTAAAAAAGAGAGCCTGATGAGGTTAAATACTCACGTCATAAGTTGGAAAATTAGAGGGCTTGTTAGTTGTTACCTCTAATTCTCAATCAATGACCAAAATTTGACTTGGCTGCAGTGCCACCACTTGATTACACATGGGACTACATCAAAACAATCTACATTTGAATAATGAAATTAAATTCTAAGATATAATAATAATAATTAAAAAAAATGCCGTTCAACTAAATTTGATGTATTCAGCATCCATCTACATGTGGTAGTATCAGTATGAGGTTGTAAACTTCAATTCACCACAACCTTTATATTTTCGTTAATTGGTAGCATATCCCAAGAGAACAGTTCCAAGTTGGACACAGAATCTATTGAAAGTAAAGTTGCAAACGATGAAGGTCGGGAATTTTGTTCGATCGGGAGCTTCCAACTGGCCTAGTGGTAAGTATGACCCGTCCCCAGACCGAATGGAATCGGTCTGATGAGACCTAATGCATGTATGTCTGGTTTCTCTACCCCAAGCCCCTATGAAATGCTCAGTCACACACCCATATTTTCTTTTTATTTTGTTTTTCTGTAATAATCATGACTCCAATATTTTGGATATTAGCTATATATCAGACATTACCACAAGTCCAAGCCAGAAAATACACAAATTAGGCAAATCGTTTTTTTATTCAAGGATAACTCGTACAGAAGGAAAAAAGACATCTTCATTTCTATCCATTAATAAAGATAAAGAGAACACTCCAAATTGCAAAAAAACAGAAAAAGAAAAAACAAGACAGAGAGAGAATATCATCATCACGTGATTACCACGTGTAGATTCTTATCCTCTGTAACATCCCCAGAATCGGAAGTTCCAGGTCCTAACGTCCACATATTACTAGCCAGGTGTCAAGAACTCCACCTTATTACATCTCATTTCTCAGGACCCCACTCCGTCGATACCTTGATGCTGGGTTTTGCTTGGCTGTCTAGAAAGTTAGTAGCCAGTCACACAGTGCAGACTCAGCGTGAAAGTGCTCGGTGGAGCTTGGCCGCCATGAGCGCCGGAGCGCTCAAATGGGGCAAGTGACCCTCAGTGTCGAGAAGCTCCACCGTGTTGTGCCCACCCAGATGGTCCCGCAGATAGGTGGCTACGGAGTTCGGGATCGAAACGTCCTTCGTTGTCTGAAATATGCAGCACGGTACCTTGACAAAGCCCAGGACTCCCCTCAGATCGCTATTGAAAATGGAGCGGGAAACGAACAAGGAGATGTCTGGCCTCATGTTGAATAGGGTCCGGCTGAATTCTCGAACCGCGTCCGGGACATCGGCTCCCACCGCCAACGGTGCGAAACCGTGCACCCATGAGTCGTAATTAATCTCCATTGCGTACAACACTTTCTCGATCTCCCCCAGCTCGAATCCTCCGTGGTAATCTACGTCGTTCAAGAATCTTAAAAAATGCACAAAATTTAAGCACCAATTTAGATTATTATTATTTTTTTGTAATCTGCAATCGACTCAATAGACGGAGATAGTTTTAATCACACAGGATCGCATGTGTATATCAAGCTGATTTCTTGGTTATTGGTTTTACCTTGGAGAAGCGCCGACGAGGATGAGCTTGGTGAAGAGCTCTGGGCGACGAATGGAAGCTAAGATTCCGATCATGGCGGAGACGGAATGGCCGACGTAGGCACAGCGATCGACTCCGAGAGCGTCGAGGATATTGAGCAAGTCGTCAACATAGGAATCGAGAGTGGTGTAGCGTTGAAAATCGAAGTAATCGGGGTTGACACTGCCGGCGCAGACGAGGTCATAGAGAATGACGCGGTAATAAGGGGTGAAGGAGGGGAGAATGCCTTTCCAGACAGACTGATCGGTGCCGAAGCCATGGGCAAGGACCAGGAACTTCTGCCCAGACCCTTCCACACGGACGTTGAGGGCTTCTACTATGGAGTTGCCCATGAGGTACAGAACAGAAAGTTTCTGAAACAGGGAAGATGGGTGAAGTTAGAGGTTGGTGTTCTGTCTTTTGACCGATTTTAGTAAAAGGTAGCAAACTAGGTGGGTGGGTGTCGTGGGTGGTTTTGCTTTCTTTATAGGGTAGTATGCTACTGTTCCCCTCAATTTTTCATGCCCTCTCTGTAAATTATATTTTTATTTTAAATATTTTAAAAATATGTTTAAATATTTTTAAAAAACAAAACAATAAATATATTAATGATCACTTATTTAATTATTATATAACTAATTTTTTAAAAAAATATTAAATTCATGAAAGATTAAAATAAAAAGATAAAATAAAGCTGCGTACTAACATTATTCTTTTTTATATTATCTCTTGATCTTACCTCCTCTTTAAAAGTCGTACTTTTTATTTTTGTCCAAATACAACTCGTAGTTTCTCCCAGATCTTATTTATACCGATAATCACATCTACATAATACATTTTACAATATACTTAATAATCTAAATTATAAAATAAGAATATTTTATAAAATAATACTATTTTTATGCCATTTTATAAAACTACTTCTCTTTTTAAAATATTATTATATAAAATATTATAAAAAATAATATGTATTTATCATTTTTTTTAATTTATATTTCTGCAAGGGTGTATATTCGTTTTTGTCCGGAGCTCTACAGTATTATTTGGATTTTATCGTTTTGTATATAGTTTCTTTATTTTAATTAGGTTCATTCCGATCGAATTATTTTTTGCAACCCCATCCAAAATCAGCAATAATGTTAATGGTACGTGTTATGGACGTGTTTCATTGCCACTAGGGACGATTATCTACAATCAAAGAATAGAGTGGTTTGGGAATTCGTGAGAACACTTCCTATACCTAAGTTAGTAATTACAATGAAAAACTCTCTTCAATCTCAATGAATCAGATAGCTCTCTACATATCTAAGTTTTTTGCATATATAAAGCCTGTGAGATGTCCGTTATTATGTGATAACGGACTTATCTGCTATTCGAAATTTAAGTCTTGGGATTAAAGGCTTATATGATATCCAAACGATAATTATCCTCACTCGTTTGACTCTCAATTATTTATCCTCTCAATGGTTATGATGGATTGAGTCGCTAGAGGTGGGCTAAGTTCCTAGAGGATCGCGGGCTAGAAGCCCGATCGGTGACCTAGATCCATTGACAAGCCCCCATAAGCCTCATAATGGTATCAAGGTTTCTCTAGTATGTTTTTCATATTGATTTATAAATAGAAATAACTCTTTATCTTCTAAAACAAGTCATCCGTAAAAAAAATAAAAAATCAAGAGGGACTAATTTATAATTAGTTCAGAGAGTAACATTAAAAACACATAATTTAGTGACGTGGGAAAAGGACTAATACTAATTAAACATTATGTACAATATTAAATAATGTGGGGCATATATATATATAAAAGCTTCAAATAATATGTGGCCGACAAGTGAAAAATTTATATAATACGTCTGCTAAAGCAAGCCAAGCTGGGTTAATTTGTGTAAATCACAATGAGATTGATCTAATTGCATATATGCTCTTAAAAAATGTAACACTCCGTTTTATTATAATAATTCATATATAGGCATATTTATCGTCTTCGCACGTCACTGTCGTGTCGTGAAGCAACAACGGTGGGCGGCTGAAGAGGATACCACAACCATCGATTGTAATTATAATATAAAATAAAATAATAAAAACTTAAAACAAAGTAAAAACCTGATCACGAAGACAGGCGTACGTGTGCGCTCTCTCTCTATATATATATATATATATATGTACATGTTATACATTAACGATGGCTGTATTATTATACATATCACGAATTTACAACATTGTACGGTACGTATCCAAAGCTTATAATTAATTTGCACTTATCAAAGCAAGCAGTATGTACCATTGCCGAATGAATGAACCAAACGTAAATATTGTACGGTTCTCCAAGAACAGTACCTATGTCGACAATGTAACCTATGCACATTAAGAGCATTAATATTGGTGTAGCCATCATCAAAAATATATGTACATATTGGTGTGGCCAAAATTTTTAATAAAATATCACATTTTGTCTTTTGTCTGTCCATTCAAAATTTTAATCTCACATTGAATTAGACATTTCACTTTTTATACTAGTAAAATATTGTTAAATTTTAATTTCTCTATATTAGTTGCAAGCGAAGCGAACTTTGGATACAGGAGTGAACAAGGAAGTGTCTTTCTCACACCAAATTGGGAAGAATTCCATGCATTTAACTTTTTAGGCCTCGCCCGCATGCGCATCCCTTAAACACGCTTCCTCTCTTTTGTTGCGCCCGTCCTTCCTCGAGAAGGAATAGGACTTAATAGTGAGTGAGTATCCCAAACAATGAGTGCGTATCTTGGGATACTCACTCACTATAGAGGAAACAACAACAAAATCATTCTTTTTCAAAAGACAGGAGAGTTTTGAGTGTGAGAAAAGAGAAAATAAAAAAATTATTCAGTTAGAGGGATAAGACTAACCATACAAGTATGGAGAGTTACTGTAGTTTTAATGTAAAATAAACATCTTTTGCCTCCTCCGATATAGATGATTTTAAGGGATTATTAGCCAAATTTTACATTGTTTTCACATTTGGTTACACAACGGTTAAAGCGAGCGTCCTATATTTTCAACATGGTTTAAGAACAAGTATTACAGTTACAAAAAAATTTCATGAAAATAATATCATAAACTAATGTAGTTTCACGTGATACATTAGATCTATTTTATAATAAAAGTAATTTTATAATTTGACGTATCACACATCAAACTGTGTCAGTTTATGAATTAACTTTTATAAAAATATTTTTGTACTATATATATATATATACATACATATATATTCCCTGCCAACACATAATATAGCCTGTTGATCACCGCTAGCAAGTTTTGCCCGGCCACCTCCGTGCGTCCTTCCTGATCAGGTAAAGCATAATATATACTCTTCTATCTTCTAATTATTTTTCTTTTTCAGCAAAAATCATTACAGGCTTAAGTGTCATATCCCTGCAGATTGTGATTGCATTATGCATTATTTATTGTACTAGAACACTCCTTTAAAACAAAGGAATATATAATTGGTTTTCTTTTCTCTTTTTCTTTTATCTTTTTCTCTTTTCCAGCTTTTTGGTGGTTGCCATAGGGAATAAGCTGAATTACTTTCTAGGAAAAAACTAAAATATATTATCATGAACCTAGCTATATATATATATATATATTAGCAGCACATAAATATTAAATGTATATTATTGTACGTGGTGTGGAGCTTATAATTAAACAAGGGCTAAGACTACTTTGCATCGATCATCGATGTATATACTTCTCGATGATCGAATTAATAGATCAAGTCAGTAGATCACGTACAGCTCAATACTACTGATGATAGATAGATATGTGAACGAATATTCAATATAATTAATAAAGAAACTAAGTAATGACGTTGAAAACACCATAAAAGTATGCCTAACTAAGGCATGATAAGTACCCGTCATCATGTTATTTCTCTTCGAAAACAAAAAAGAAAGTTGATTAATTATTTGATAAGCTAGTATGAAGTGGATCATGATACGTCTTGTCCAAAAAGATAAGAGAAAAGGAGGCCAGTGGCCGGATGATGGTGCTAGCCCTTTGCCTTTGCCTATAATATAATGGCAAAGCTGACGCAGAAGGTGATGATCCATGAATAACATATCACATGCAGCGCGTAACACAAATGATAAACGCAAGAATAATATTAGAACGGAAACAAAGTACTCAGTACAAGATCAGGGATCCAAGGATCGGCGCCATATATGCATCTCATCAGGTTCAAAGGCAAGAAATCATGCAGATGTTCTATTCAAGCAGTCGATGATCATCATGTTGTTGTTGGAAATGCTCGAGACTGTAGCTCGGTGTGAACATTCCATATATATGGAAATGGAATCTCCTTCTGATTGAGAAGTAGTGATCGGTAGGGCCAGGAGAAGAATCAGGTTCAAATATTGTGGGGGTAGTCTTCAGCCCAAAAAAAAATATTTGCATGGCCCATCTTTTTCTCGTTGTCGCATCCAAATCATTGGCCACAGGATTGACATCCCCGACATCGCTCCTGATCATCTCTTTTAATTGGAATTAAGTTCCCCCACATCTTTGACAAAGATTGGCCATGCCTGCCCCTCTCTCTCTAGTCCATAGCTAGCTTTTACCTTTAATTTTTGTTGAAGGCACTAGAACCAATGAATGCATGCTTGATTTCAGGAGTAGCATTATTTATGTTTTTATTAATTAGTATTACGAAGTGCAGAGGGTATATATGTAAGGAAAATTTTACATACTACATTATTATTTTATTTTATTTTTATTAAATATGACGTGATATATTTATTATTATTGAATATATAAATTATATTCTATTTCACCTAAACAAATCAACCGGCGATGCTGATCTAGTCGAAAGTATTAGTATTTTGTTCATTTTATTTATTAATATATATAATCACTTTTCAAAACATAATGATCAAAATATCGAAGACCAGGTTGTTTCAAAATAGAGATAGTTTTATCTTATCTTATATTAAAATTTTTTATAATTTCATTCTCGAACATTATTTAAATATAAATACTTTTTAATTTTAAGTACTCAAAGTTTTTTATTTAATTATTATTTAATTATTGCTACTTTCTTAAATTTTAAAAAAAAACATAAAAAATAATTCAACATTTTCAAATCTTAAAATAAAAATAATATTAAAAAATTACATTCTAACGATATTTTAATTTGATAATACTTTTAATCAACTTTTTTTTTTTCTATCATATCCTAAAACTTAATAAAAACATATATCTTAAGTCAAACTATTTCACTACTATTCACAAATCATTTAACCATTATTAACATAATTCTCATCTCATCTCATTCCCAAGCATCCCTTAAGGTGTTGTTTAAGAACTCATCTCATCTCATCTTATCATTGCAGCCTTGTCCTTCCCAAACATCAATCAAACATAAAATATTTTTCAATTTCAAAATTTTAACTTTTTTATCTAATCATTAGAACCTAATTATTACAATTTTTCGAAATTTCCAATTAAAACATAAAAAACAACTCAACTTTTTTAAATTTCAAAATAAAAATTATATTATAATAATATTTTAACTTTATAATATTTTTATTCAACTTTTTCTTTTCCCTTTTTCAAAACCTTATAAAACATTTTAACTCAAATAATTTGATTATTGTTCACAAATTATTTCACCATTATTAACAGATTTTTCATCTTATCTCATTCCCCAAACAACATCTAAGATTATATTTGGGCACTTAGATGAGATCATCTCATCTAAAAAAAGTTCATAATTATTTCATTTCCAAACATAAAATACAAAATACTTTTTAATTTCAAATCTTCAACTTTTTCATTCTCAAGTGGCTGTATTAATTAAGTATGAATAGGAGCTAGAACCAATGATATTGCAGGTTGCCAGCTTTCAAGTTTTTATGTATGGCACAAATATCTGTAAGTATCATACAAAAGTAAAATACTTAGTGAAAACCTCATTAGATATACGACAATTATGCATGCAGTCAAACTAATATATATCATATTTTCTGTACCTAGTTATCTTTCGATCAGTTTACTTACAAAATTGACCTTAGGAATGATATATAAAATTAATATACACGCGCATAAACCCTAGTACTTGCACCACTTCTTTATGCCATGGGGCGGGGGAGAGGGAAATGCTCCTTTTGAAGAATGACCTATTTCGCACTAATCGACTCCTTCGAATTGTTTCCTGACATTTATGGTGAAAACCTAACTAAGTAATATTTAATATGACAGAGCCCAGCTTGTACCGGCCAATAACGAGACTGATGCCCACAAAATAATTAAACGGCGTGAAAATGGACCGTACCCAACTTAATTTGTTTAGGTTCCATTAACGAGAGAGAATTAAAAAAGCGTGTGAAGAAGATGGGATCTTCGCTGGTTGCCGATAAGCTGTCATAATTAGCGCCACGCCTGGCCTCTGCCCAGCGGTACTGGCCATTCATATTGATCACTCTGAAAACATTAATGAGAGAGAGAGAGAGAGAGAGAGAGAGAGAGAGTCTTCTACAAAGCTAATTTACAGACGATTCGTACAATTACCTTGTGGAGATCGATCTGTAGAGTTGTAATTGGTTTTATGCACGAGTCATTAATGCGCTGCGCTCATCATTCTTTAGAAAACCGGCAAGCATATCCTAACTTTACGAATAGTTTAGAAAGAGACTTGAAACTAATCCTATTTTTTTGATGTTTTTTTATAATACGGATAGATATTTATGCATACAGAATAGATCATTACTATAATGAATATAATTCTCTCTTAATTAAAGTGATTACTATATGGTTGCATGGTACAAATATATATATATATATATATCAATTAATCTGAACATGCACCCCAGCTGGTAAAACGTACACGCAATCTAACAAAGCTGAAAGCCACAAACTGATCTGTAACATTAGGGGTCATGCTTAGTAAAATGAAAATTATATATGGGACATGGCAGGACATGCATACCGATTAATAAAAGAAAAGAGCAATCAATGCAAACAAATTATAAAACCTAATTAGGGTTTTATGCATAGACAGATGATCAAAGCGGCAAAAAGACTTAAAACCGCTTTGAGGCTCGATCGATGAAAGGCAGAACGATGCAAGGGAGTGCAGTGGTAACAGTGATGGAAACTATCATCCAGATTAATTAGGGCCAAGCCTAGCTCGGAGGCTCGGACAAAGGGTCACAACTCACATGTTTATTAATTAAGGCCATCGATCCCCGGCATAACGGCAAGTATCTCTCCCTCTTGCTGGCCGCTTTTAAAAGGATATTGCACGTAGAAGTGTTAATTTGACATGTATATGACCCAGCTGCCTCGGGCATGATCAGCACTGATCGATCTCCTGCACTGATTCCTGTCTGCAAGCTGTAGCCTGTGGTACATGATCCAAGTAGTCTGATTTCTGCATGTCACGATTGACGGTCGGATGTTGGCGTGAGATCAAGTACCGTATCATATTGGTAACTCCAACAAGTAATATCTATTGAGCAAGGTATGAGTTCGTTGATAAATTAGTAAACTTTGACAGATACAATGCAGATTAATTAAACCTATTTTCAATTTCTAAGTATTATTTCCCAACCTTTGATCGAGTTTCTCCCCCCCCCCCCCCCGCGGAAAAAGCGTGGGCAATTAGGAAACATAAATCATGATATACTTTACTTGTTTACCAAGAAAAGATCTTTAGAGAAATTTATAATTAGGATTAGAACTTTAGTTTTGCTCGAGGGCGAGCTAGCTAGCTAGTGCACGTGTGTCGATAAATGTTTTTTAGATTGTCATACTGGATATTGCATGGTCATGTCTCGTGTGCTAAGACAAACATTAGATTACACGATGTGATCTCAAATGATGGCGTGGGAGATTTTCAAAAGAGTAATACATCCAATCCAATGCATTATAAATAAATGAGATAAAGTCAGCCTAGCATGCGCCTGGAAACTGCACCTCCCACTTCAGCTTGGCCTTGTGGGGGATCTCATGCATGTATTTTGACATTTGTTTTTTCTTTCTTTTGTTTTTTTCATATATATGCACATTTTATTTTCTATGATCAAATTATCAATTTTTCTTGCATGTAAGATATGCAACCAGAACTATATTAATATACATTTCCACATAGGAATCTGACTGGGAAAATGGGTCACGGGATATACATTTTTAGTAGTCAATTCTTGAATTTATAAGAACGTATATAACATGTTTCTAGAAGTTTGGTCACTAAATTTTAGTCATAAAAGCTCGCTTTTCTTGTAGGGTTTATCAAAATTTTTGTAGAGTGAATGATAGTATAGATGGAAAGTGCAATATATAATTTTAGCAAAAAAATCTCAATTAAGTTGTTGATTTTAATTTTTTCATCTTTTCACGACTTCCTTGTATAGCTAAATAACTAGCATGTATACATAGATCACGCTCTCGTATATATCTCATATACTCGGACCTTTGTCTACTTTATTATGCTCAATATAGTTTTGTTTATTGATATAAAAATAAAATATAAAACAAACCTTTGTCCATGGGCGATTGCTTTGACCAAAACATAAAACATGTTCATGTTTGGTACTTGATTTTAAAGTAAAAAAGAGGAGAGAATTAGGGTGATGAAGATAAGGTTTTGTTTTAAAAAACCCACAATTTAACTACAGTTAACACTGTCCCGTCCAGTGATAGCTAGCTAGGCCGTGATTGTTGTGAAGCAATCACACATGGGCAGGGGACCTTGCATGACGAAGTTATCCACCATACTCCTCCAACTGGGGTACACTACAGCTAGTGCGTCCTCTCAGTCGAACGTTACACGTAACTTATTTGGGGGGAAAAGAAGACTTTTTTTAAAAATAAAAAATAAAAAATAAGAAATTAAAGAAAAAAGTAAACTCTCAACGCAGATTATACTGAGTGATTCGCGAAAAGGAGCTGAAATGAGTAAAAAAAAGAAAGACATGCAGAAGGATAAGAAGACGGGACAGAGAGTCAATCAAGTAAATTGCAAAGGCATATGGATGTGATTAGACTGCGCCTGCACGCGTGCATTAACGTAATGTCCCCCATATTTTCTCCAATGGTGGTGGGGTTTTCCCCCATCAATACCATGATCAAGTGATCAACCACTTGCAGACAATCCGGATGCACTCTTTTTAGCATCTGTTCATATATTTATATATATATATATATATAGAACCCTATCATTCCAATCTTTTGATTTCTGTCATAGTTATCGTTGAAAACTTTTTAATCCTTTGTTTTGTCATCATTTTTCCCTTTTTCTTTTGGATCCTGCTACAGCGCAGATGAAAGCAACAGATGGTGGCCACCAATAGGCTATTGATTTTTATTTTTATTTTTTTGCTTTTTTTTTATACTCTCTTTTTATATCTTCAAATATTTTTTAAAAAAAATTCACCACATCATTTAAAAATACTTCTTTAATTATTAAATTAAAAAAAAAATCGGTGACTTTTATACGTGGGAATAGCATTATTCTTTTCTTTTTGACTAGGCTTTCATTGCATTGCACATAAGTTGACCATTAAAAAAAGGGTAATTTGCTTGTCTTAAAAGAAACGAATGTTTTGAGTTCCTTTCATTCTCAACTCGTGGTCGATATTGTTGATCCAAAAAAAAAAACTTGTGGTCGATACCAAAATATACACTAAACGTAAACCTATACAATTAAAATGGGTCTACTTTACAACCTGGATCGTATGATACAAAAAACAAACATGACTGGCCCATCCACCCAATCCTAATAGCCCTCTCCGGGCTCCTTCCGCTTTCGTGAGTTTCAAATGGGCCGCGACTCTACACGGGATCTGACGACGTAAGAAGTCCACTTCGTGCTATACAGATTTAGGGCATCATGTCCCGTATTAATTTTTTAATAAAAATGGAACCTAGTAGCGAGCTTTTTCAGGCCGGCTGTAACGACGAAGGCATTGGTTTTTTGGCATTGTGATGTTAATATGGTCAGTTTTGTATTAGGAGGATAATTTGGGCTGGTAGCATTAAACAAATTGAACTGGCCCAGGACCTGGCTTCTTAAGTGTGGCCCATCGAGAGTAGCTGTTAGCGATTGCAAATTTGCTTAACAGTTGGGGCGGCTCAGACCGCCCGTTGTCTGTATAGTCGGAGTCACCGACACAAGTGGAATGGGTGGTGCGAGGGATATTCCCCACCCCGGCCCCTGTTGGTTGGGCTTGGGCAAATGAATGAGACCCGTTTCAACCCAGGTCTTATCCTCCAGTGGTCCCAAAATCACCAAAATGGCCCGACCTTCTGGTTGTATCAGTTGAAAAAATGTGCATTGCGCAAAAACCATACAAAGGGGGATAGATGGGACATGTAGACTCTAACATCCCTTGTGATATTTATCATTAAAAGGCCTACATCGGCAAGTGAACGGAGGACGCGGCCACTCCTTCATTCTCTGACGGAGGAGACCAAAATTGACCGCATCGCTGACACACCTCTAGGACGCCCTCTAGAAACCATGCCGTATTAAAAATATTACTTAACATGCCATGTCACATTAAATATCCAAGCTAAAACAGTTGCGAGCAAGACAGTTGAACCCTGACACAGGATATATAATGCCATCTCCTGAAATATCATATAAAAGCTGTGTTCCAAGTACAAAGAATTCTCTCTCTCTGAACTTTACAATTGACTAGTCATTGCTCTATACACGAGACACTAACTTAAGTACTGGAGGTTCCCCGAGCCCACCTTTGTCCTCATATTTGCAAGTGGAGATTGTGGCCCGAGTTGCTAGAGTCTTGTTTACGTTAACAGGTGAAATCTTATTTAGAAGATTTTTAAACCAACCTTTTATCTCTCCAACAATTTCAGATTAATCTTTCCAAGAAAAGAAGAAAAGAAAAAGAAACTATCTCGGGCTAATATGTGAAAGTGCTTTTATGATCTTTACAAGCAAACAAACAATAGGGTTAAAGAAAATTTATTTAGAAGTCTTATGTTTTACCCACCTAGCACATTGCTAATGTGGAAATTTTTCATATCAATTATGTTAAAAATATATTTGTGTTTTATTTTTATTTTTTTAAATTTTAATAGGTCTCGCAATAAGTTGTATGCTAAATACTAATACGCCGACTTATGTATAGCAAAACTCATTAAATTATAACTAGTTCACAATATCATAGTAAAATACTATTTTTTCAAAATCAAACGCATCCAATGATAAAATTAAAGTCAAAGAGATTTTAAAAAAGAACAGTTTATTGAATAATTATATACATAATTTTGCGACAGCATTAATGATAAAATTACTTATTAATTATGGATAAACGAAATTATAAGCCGGCACGTCCTTTTGCTATATTAAATCTATTTTTTATTTTAACAATATTATTCCAAATAAGAGCATTGGCAAAATGCCAGTGCGGTATAATTAAAGCGCTAACACCAATCAAGATCGACTTTTGTTACAATCCATCAATTGAGTAATACTAGTTACAAGTTTTAAATATATAGATTGTGTATAATCATTTTTGTAAAAATGGAAGCTGCATAAACAAAAGGTGAGATTTTACACTTTTTCACGGCGGGTCTATCTTTTTATAAAAAACTTGCATGTAATTTATATATTTGGAGCTTGTATATATATCATTTCTCATAAGTATATAAGGAAATATAGCTTTAAGCAAAACATTTTTAATTGTTAATTTCTCTCATTTTTTTCAATGGTAGTCATCAATGTGAGATGAAATAATAATAATAATTTAAACAACCTTATACCTAATTTAGAAAGTGATTGAAGATACCTGAACTTGCGCATAAGCTAAAGAAAAACTCTACACTCAATTGCTTGGTGTAAGCGCTGTGTAAGCGGAAGCTGATGTGGTAAAATAAAAGCCTAATGTACCGTTTTGAGCAAAACGGCCTTTGAAATCTATCAAAAGCATGGGTTTTTCCACTACTACGACTTAAATTATAAACTGAGTCATTGCTAAATATCACTTATACAAAACTACTTACACCAATTCCTACATGATTCTTAAACAAATCATTAGTGTTGCCCAGATGACTAATATAAGAGGAGGGGTGAATTAAGTTGTATTTAAAAAAATAACAATTATAAATCAAATATATAATATAAAATATAAACAAAATATAAAATAGCAATAAATATAAAGAGTAAGGGTAAGAGAAGCAAACTCAGTATGTTAACGAGGTTCGGCCCCACTGCCTACGTCCTCGCCTCAAGTTACCCATTGAGGATCCCCGAATTCACTATTCAACCTCCTTCAGGTGGAGATAGAAACCTATTACACCTTTGAACAACACTGCTACAAAGGATTCGTGTAGAACACCCTCTACACTTGCAATCACCTCACACGTGGTGATTCAACTATTCCCTGTGTAGAACACTTTCTACACGCACAAGGGTTATACACACCCTTTTACTGATACAAGAATTGATAGTGGGTAGAATATCAGAAAACACTCCTCAATGAGTGAAATAAGAACAATACAGCACAAACTATATATCTCAAAATGAACAAGGGTTAAGGCTCAATGCTTAAAGAAGAGAGAATGAAAACTTTGAATGAATATTGTATGCTCTTGGTGTTGTGAATGTGAAGCTCTCAAATGATCTATTTATAGGCATATGAGACTTCATATTCAAATTTAAAAAGATTCACATGTCAAAGACATCATCATTCACTTTTCAAAAATTTCAAACCTAATCTTTTTACTTTTTGCATGTGACAAAATGAGCACACTTTACTTTTCAAAAATTTCAAACCTAATCTTTTACTTTTTGCATATGACAAAAGGAGCACACTTTACTTTTCAAATTTTTCAAACAAATACATATTCCTTTTGCATAAGTCAAGAAAAGCATCAATCACTTTTGAAATTATTCAAATAAAACATGCACATGTGAAAGATGACAATCAATCATCTTTAATATTTTCAAAATTCAAACCTTTAAAATCATGGCATGCACATGTGAAAGATGACAATCAATTATCTTTCAAAATTTTCAAATTTAATTTTCAAAATATTCATGCACATGTGAAAAATGTATTTTAATGCTTTATGATAAAATATTAATTTTTGAGCCTTAATCCTAATTTCAAATTTTGAAGAGATTTACAACATTACTCTATGACTTTAATATGAACTTGTTTCCTTCTTGCTCATGCTTGGTTCCTTGATGTGCTTAACTCCATTGTGTGGATAAATTGAGCTTGAGACTCCTTCATTCTTTGAATTCATTTGTTATCATCAAAATCCATGTGTAAATATATAATTACACAAAACTTGAAACCTTAGGTTCAACAATCTCCCCCTTTTTGATGATGACAAATACTTGATAGAACCTGAAACCTGTATTAATACTTAAGCTCCCCCTGAGAATGTGCGTTAGTTTTTCAAGCAAAAATATAAATATAATTCCAAGCATATATAACAAGTTTAACAATTTAAACAATGTTAATGTTCTAGTCTAAAACTTCTCCCCCTTTTGGCATCATTAAAAAGGATC